>VZQC01000216.1:5146236-5200271 GCA_009823505.1 Rhizomys pruinosus | reverse complement strand
CTCTTTGGGGTATTGGAGTCCCACTATTAGTGTAGCTGGGTTATTTGTAGCCTTGAGATCCTGAAGAATTGTCTTTACAAAGTTTTTTTGACCAAGCTCGTGGTGCGTATATATTCATTGATTGTGAGATTTCATCGGCAATTGTTCCTTTAATGAAAGATGTAATGGCCTCTTTGTCTCTTTTGATTTCTTTTGCTTTGAAGTCATTTTGTCTAATATTAGAAGCCACAACCTGCTTTCTTTTCAGTACCATTGCTTTGAATATTTTCTTCCACCCTTCACTTAAGTTGGTGCCTGTCCTTTGAAACTGAGATAGGTTTCGTGTAGACAGCATACCAATGGGTTTTGTTTCTAATCTATTCTTCAGTCTATGCCTTTTGATTGGGGAGTTCAGCCATTATATTTCAGGTTATAATTGAAAGATGATGTTGCTCCTTTCACCTTTACCACTTGGGACTTTTAGTCTCTGATTCTACTTCCCAGTTAAGTTTTTATTAGTTTCTTTCCTAGGTGCTTGAGGATAAGTTGCTCCTCTCTTCTGTCCTTTGGAATTGCTTCAAGTATTTTCGGAGGAGTTGTTTTCTAGACATGTATTCTATCATCTGTTTATGTCTTGGAAGATTTTTCTCTCTCCTTCAACTGTAGTCACATTTTTTGCTGGGTAAAGTATTCTGGGTTGCATCTATAGTCCTTAACACTGGGAATGTGTTGCCTCCTTGTTCTTCTTGCTTTCATGGTTTGCAACTGAGAAGTCAGTTGTAATTCTGATGGGTTTCCCTTTGTATGTGACTTGTTTTTTTTTGTGGCCTCAAATTTTTCTTTTTTGGGGATCTAGCATTTTATGTGATATGGTTATGGGATTTTTTTCTGATCTTGTCTGTTTGGAGTCCTATGTGCTCTCTTGTATTTAAATTGGTTTGTCTATTTTTAGTTGGGAGTTTTCATCTTTATTCTGTTGAAATCTGATCAATAATACTTCTAGAGATTCTTCTCTTCCTCTATTTCCTATGATGGGGTTTGATCTTTTCATAGTGTCCCATATTTCCTGGTTGTTCCCTTTTGTGTATTTTAAATTTTTCATAATCTTTATTTGGTTTTTTTAGTTGCTCTGTGTATCTTCCAGATTCTGAATATTCTTTGTTCTGCTTCCTCCATTCTATTTCTGAGCTTTTTCCTTTCCTTTCTCTCTTGATTGGATGAGTGTTCTTTCCTGTTTCATTCATCCTGTGTTTCTTAATATATCCATTTTCCTTTTTGGTTCTCAATATCTTTCTTGGCCTCCTTACTTCGTTGGTTGACTTCCTTTCAGTGTTTCTCTAAGCTGTCTTATCCGTGTTTGTTTCTCTCTAGTCTTCTTGGAGTTTGTCAATCCTTCCTTTAGTTTTTTTCGAAGTTTGTCATTGTATGCCCTCTAGGTCCTTTTTGAGTTTTCTTCTCTCTCTTTAGGTCTCTAATATTCTTTTGTATCTTTATTATTTTCTTTGCATAGGTCAGCAGTTATTCCTCTAAGGTCTGGTTCTTGGGTACCTCCAGGGGGATCCCCATTGTAGCATATCCTACATGGGTGTAGAAATTGTGCGGAATTTGTCCTGCACACTTCCTCATGTTTTGTCCCTTCCGTGCCCTGGCATGTGGGTTCCCTTTTGTGATTCAAATCCAAAACTTTTTCAGTGTTTTGAAGGCTGAAAGCTTTGTTTTATTTTGCTGCCTCTTCCTGATGCTTCCCCCCCCCCCTTGTTTATGGAGTGTTTGACTGTCTAGGTTTCAGGCTTTCACTTTGTTTTATTATTGGATTTGGAAGTCTAAGTCACTCTCTCCTTCCTTTTCTGAGGTTCGGATACTTGCTTCTCAATTCCAGTTGTTGGGGTGGGGGGATTCCTGTCTTAGCCTCGTGCACTGCTACCTCCTGGAGCATTGCACGCGCTGCTCCAGGTGTCCTAGCTGGTCAAGCACCTGAGCCCCCATACAGGACCTCACTGTGGCACTTGAGCCGCACAAACCCAGGAATGCTTCCAGCTACAAGGGGGAGGGCGACCCAGCCAGGAGCAACATCTGCCAGGGTTAGGGCTCAGATCTAGGCCCACAGCTACCAGCCCCTCTGCCACAAACAGAAATCAATTTCCACACCCCGAGAGTCAATTGTCCTAAGTTTTTTACCTGCCTGGAGCAGTGGCAGGCTGCTCCAGGTGATCCTAGCAGGTCCAGAACCTGAGCCCCCTACGCACCCTCAATGCCTTTAATTCCAGCACTCAGGAGGCAGAGGCAGACAGACCTCTGTGAGTTCAAGGCCTTCCTGGTCTACATAATGAGCTTCAGTCCAGCTGGGACTAAGGGGAGACCCTGTCGCAAAAAGACAGAAAAATAATTCTATAGAAATAATTATGTGAGAATAAAAATGGGAATTTGAATAAATGTTATATGCAAAAATGAAATTTCATGTCCAGAATAAACATCTATTTCAAACAGGAGTAAAAGACCATCCACCCTGATCAATCTGCCACACAGTAATTTCATAATTTTTGAGAAATTACTCCACACCAATGAATCAATATAGGTCTCTGTTTCTCCTAAAAGTAGCCAAATTATTCTGGCCATTGGGTGCAAACCTTTAATCCCAGCACTCTGTAGGCAGAAGCAGGTGGATCTCTGCAGAGAAGTCAGTCTACTATATATAGCAAGTTTAAGCCCCATTAAGACTACATAGTGAAATCCTTTCTCAAGGAACAAATAAAACAAGAACAAGTCCCCAAAACAAATAAGCAACTAAAAATGAAGCATGCTTGATTTGGGGCAGTCCTCCTTATTGTTCACATAACTTTCATAAATGTCATCCTGGTGACATTGTTCATGACTTTTTTTCTAGAATGAGTTCTGAATGAACAGCTAGGATGACAAATGCACACAGAATAACAACGTCTTATCCAGATGACTGTTAATAATTCTCTGTGGAAGGTTCATATTGTATATTATATATATATCATATATATATATATATATTTCATTGTAGGGTTGATATTCTACTTATACCATATTAAGTCAGTCTTCATGTTCATTATTGTAAAATAACCACTGTGTAGTTTGGGAATGTAACAGTGTCAGTATATCTACAAAATGAATAATAATGTGGGGTCATACACATGTATGCCACCACAGATGGTCTCTGGAATACCAGAGAGTGTTACCAAAGGCTACTAAACCAATAAAGCAAATATAGGTATCCTTGAGTCAAGCAAGACTCCTCCGTCAGCACCAGCTCCACCTCACCTGCCTGGAAATACTGTGCAGCAGTGGCAGCCATATGCCTGTATATCCCAAATCTAATTGGCTATTAGCTCTCTCCTTGAAGGAGTAACCCACGGCTGGTGCCACAGGCTTACATCCTCTAATGTTTAGGAGATGTTATAAGTCACAGTAAGACCCTGTCATATTTAACAGAAAAAATTTAATTCATGGATTAACATACCATCCAAACATCTGTGTCTATACCAAAGTAAGCTACCATAACAATTAGTATTATGTAAATGTCTATATATCTAATTGTTTGTGCTTCATTAGTAGGATCAAAACGTTATTCCTGGACAAACTGTCAGCCCATGAAAGGAAACAGCCAGAATTGACCAGAGTCCAAGTCAACAGCTCCGGAGAAAGAAGACTGTTTTGCTTCTCATTCACCTGTGCCCCTTTTCTAAGCCTAGGGAACAATCTGCGCAAGAGGGGGCATGGTAGAATGTAAGGGCTGCTATTGGGGTGAATAGTTTTCACTATTCTACTACATACTACAGCAATATAGTGTGGACACTCATTTGATCAACTTGATTGATCATACAAGCCCTCCCTGCTGGATGGTTTGACCCATGGGCTGTGTAGGTTTGGGCACAACTGCTTGCAAATTGGTTTTACGTGAAGGATGCTTGTACTCATAAATTATCACTTATCGTTAAAAAATGAAAAAAAGAACTGAGAGAAAGATGCAGGACAGTTAAGGCAGAATGCATGATCTGGGATGGGGTGGGGTGGGGTCGGGGGAAGGGAAAGGGAAATATGCCTGAACTGAATTGGAAAATGATGTATGAAATACACAAAGCATCAATAAAAAATGAAAATTAAAAAAATAAAGGCATTGAAACAACATGCCTGGCAGCTTTTTGTTTGTTTGTTTGTTTGTTTGTTTGTTTGTTTGTTTCTTTCTTTCTTTCTTTCTTTCTCTTTCTTTTTTGTCTAGATAAGATATTCTTTATCAAGAACTCATTTCAGAGTTTGATACATTATGACAAGTTCATGATCAAGAATCCCCCAGTGTGTTCCCATGTTTCATGCACTCCTTAAGTAATTGATTTTGTAGGATATTGGACTTTCCATATGTAATTTCAATTATAGCAGTAGAGAGCTTAAAGACTTTCCAAGACTAGAATAAAGTTTTTTATAAAGCTGAACATGGACTGAATCAAAAGCAATATATATCATTAATGTTACTTTCCCAGAATTTATTCTTCAGGACTCAAGTTGTAGAATTAGGGATAACACCACTAATTATTACCCCAAGTGTCTCAGCTTCAATATTTCTGCTTCCCATTTCATCAAACTTGCACTCTTACCTAATTGGCTTAGATATAAAGAAAAAAATACTTCCACAAAGAGATATTTACTTAAATGTAGAAATGAATCATATATGTGATTATATATCTATAAAAATATAAAGATGAGTATGTTGATATTTGGTGTAACTTTCAACTATTCTTGAATGGTTAGTTTTATACTCTTTCAAAATACAAATGAATTAGTTAAATTAGGGGCTACTGAGTTGGTTCACTTGTTAAATTCTTACTATACAGGCATGAAAATAATTTTGATCTTCAGACTCCACATAAAAACCTTGGTGTGGAATGCATGTCTGTTTTCTTGGTGTTGAGGAGGTATTGAGAGGAGATTATGTGGGAATTATTGGATAGGCAGCTTACTTGAAATAGTGATCTATAGAACCAGCTGGAAACTCTGTCTCAAAAATAAGGTATACAGTAATTGCTACTTGACATTAACTTCTGACCTCTATGCACTCTGACAAAGTTTAGAACTAAAAATAAATCCATGCTTACTGGTGTGTCTCCAAATCTGTATTTTGTTTTTGTTTTTGTTTTTGGTGTTAATGGAGAATTCAATTTATTACCTGCTTTTTTTTTCTTTTGTTAGTTTTTTATTTATTTTTTTATTGATGCTTTGTGTATTTCATACATCATTTTCCAATTCAGTACAGATTATCACTTATTGTTAAAAAATGAAAACAAAACAAAACAAAAAAACAGAGAAAGATGCAGAAAAGTTATGGCAGAATGCATGATCTGGGATAGGTAGGGGTGAGGTGGGGGGAAGGGAAGGGGATATATGCCTGAACCAAATCTGTATTTTCTAACCAGTCTTCAGTTCAGTTTTCTACTACAGGGAATTAAGACTCTAGGCATTAAATGGAAAATATTCTTTAATATATTCATTTAACATCAACATCACATTATCATAATGGTATCTAAGAAGAAGGATTAAGGACAGTGCATTAAACAGCATAGAGCCTGATGTCAGAGATGTACCTCCAAATAGGAATATTTTAGTGAAGTACAAACATTATGTATGTATACACTGTGCTTAGAATTTCTTTTATTGTTTTGATTTATTAAAAAAAATCTTAAGTTCATTTATTTCTTTTTAGCCTGAGAAATGAAGATGATAACTTGCTTGGTTTATATCTAAAAATTAATTAATATTTACCTTTTAAAAGTATTACTTTTAATTTTTGAGAAATTCATACATGATTATTGTAATTACATCATTTATTCCTCTGCATCTTTCCCCTCACATCCTTTCATATTTCCTACCATTCCCCATGAACTCAAGACCAAGTCTTCTATAATGTATTTGTGTACACATACCAACTTACTGAGTCCATTTAGTGTTGCTTTTGTGTACAATTGTTTAGGGCTGAGCACTTGCGATTGGATAATCTATCAGGGAGCTCATCCCTGTAGTAAACTGATTCTCCTTCCTCCTTATCCTTTGATTGCCTATAGAACTTCATCTAGAGATATAGCTTTGTGCAATTCATCCTGTACATTTTGACATGTCTACTGGCATGGTTCTTATACTGGGCTTATTTAAGACAAACATGTTGTTGAGATTTCATGGGGGACCATCTTAGCCACATCTAAAATGATCTAGAATATATAATGCAGCAAGGGTTCTTCTTCTATGGCTCTTAAACATTTCTGCTGTTTTTTGCCTTAAGGCAAATTAGCCAACATTTGGTTACTCCTAAGATAATAGTGCTAATATTAAACCACAGGAGACACTTGCCATATAGGAAATGGTTTTGGTTTGTAGGCCTTACAGTGGCGTAGGACTATTGATTGTAGTGTGGAGGGGAGAAGGAATATAATAACCAGGGGGAAGAAGAAGGGGAAATAAATTACTCTAAGAGTTCTTGAATAAAACAATAAACATTTTATAATTTTACTTAATATACATACAGATGTTTATAAGTGTGTTTATACATATATGTATTAAATATTTGTGTGTGTGTGTGTGTGAGAGAGAGAGAGAGAGAGAGAGAGAGAGAGAGAGAGAGAGAGAGAGACTTTAAATGGCATTACCCTAATAATGTTTCTTCCATGAATCATGATTACAGAACAGAAATTTCAATGTCAGGCATGGGAAACCTCCCTGTGAGTGTTTGTTAGTATATCCAAGAAACTAAATAAAACACGGCTATCATCATTGCCCTTGTTCACTTCCCACAACTCAAGACTCTAATGCTCAAAATAAACATCACACACCTCCAACATAAGTCTTGGAGGAATCCATCTAAAACTGACCTGCAAGCTTTCTCCCTGAGGACTAGCTGTCAGTGTATCAGAGGTAGTTATGCATGCTGCCAAGGGAGAAAATAATGTAATTTTTCTCTTTATACATAACTCCCTTATGAATAAATTACATAGCATCATAACAATTTACCTCATATATAAAACAACTATGGAAATGGAAATATGCCTTAAGAGTTTTAAAATTGAATGATAATTATTAAAAATAATTTTGACTTGATAAAAAGGTTTTGACCTAACATTTTTTTTCCTGAGGATTCTTTGATATTTTGCTTTATTTTTGATTTACTGAGATACAAGAATGCCCAAAGTATAAATTGTATGATTCTAGATATTTTATTGATCAAGAAAGGAAATTATTTATTCTTTATTAAACATTTTATTTGTTACTTTTATTTTATGTGGATGAATGTATTTCATGCATGTAGTATTTTCACCCATGTCATGCAATGCTTACAGAGATCAGAAAAGGGCCATGGCTACCCTGGAGCTGGAGCTAACAGCAGTTGTAACTGTAGCACCAAGCAAATGGGTACTGGAAATTGAACAGGGTCGTCTGTAAGTGTAACCAGTATTCTAAACCACTGTGCTATGTCCTCAGCCCCTGTTGATTCTTTTTTTAGAAGGGAAATTATGGAACAAATAAACAGATGGGACTTTAGGACACCTGAGTACTACTACAGAGATATTATTCTACTTGTAACACCAATGACCACTTGGCTATTTTTAGTATTTTATAAAATGCTAAGAAAAGCAGTTTTGAACTAGTAGGAATGGGGAACATAAGACAAGTCAATAAATTCAGAATTCACATTTGACCAGTCGAACAGGATTGTCCTTGAGGAAACTCAGCAAGGCCTTAATAGATGCTTGAAGAGTGGCTGCAGGAAACTGCATTTGCTGAGACCCTGGCTTTCGTATCTTCATCACTCTGGTGGCTCTTTGTATTTTGCTTATGTTGCAAGGATTTTCTTTCCATTTCATTCTTTAAAAAGGAATGTGTAAGCAGGTCATGGTAGCACAAGTCTTTAATCTCATCCTTCAGGAGGGAGAGGCAGGTGGGACACTTGTAGATGGAGGCCTGTCTGGTCATAGTGTTGTTCCACACCTGCAGGGTCTTTAGGGAGACCCTGTTTCAAAACAAACAAACAAACAAGCAAACAAACGACAAGAACAACCAGGCTTTTCCAAGAGAGTGGCTCCTGAGGCAGTGGTTGCATTCTGAGCAGCAAAGGGCGAAGTGGGGGAGGGAGACTTAATTGCTTCAAAGAGCACTGGGGAGCATCAGAGGTGGTCCAAGGGCCCTTACATTCTTAGGGACTACATTTTGGCACTGTAGATATCACCTGAGGGCATCAGGAGACAGCAGGGAAAGCCCCGGTGTCTGCTGAATCTTTCTCCTACTGAACCCAGGTACAGACCTTGGCACCTAGCCCTGAAGGATCAGCTGGTAGATTAAGGGTGATGTATGGTGGTTCTGTGAGTACATCTAACTGGGCAGGTGAATGCGGTTCACCCTACATGGATATGGGGGATTCCAGGTGCATTGATGACTCCAACCAACAGCAGAAAACAAATGACACAACCAGTATGGGAATAAACCTTGGGTAAGAATGTGCTGGAAATCAAAATGATTGGAAGCAATTTTTTTTTCTCTCAACAACAGTTTTAAATATCAATGGAATGAATTCTCTGATTAAGAGACAGAGACTAGTAGAATGGACTAAGAAACAATGACCTTCTTTTTTTTTCTTTTTTTTTCTTTTTTTTTTCTTGTGTCCAAAAAAGATACCTCACCTTTAAAGATGGATATTCCTGGGAATGGTAGCACACACCTTTAATCCTAACACTCTGGAGGCAGAGGCAGGTGGAACTTTCTGAGTTCAAGGCCAGCCTGGTCTACAGAGTGAATTCCAGGACAGCTGGGGCTATAGGGATACCCTGTCTCAAAAAGACCAAAAATAAATAAAATATAAAATAAAATAAAATAATTAAAATAAAAATAAATATAGATATCCCAAGGTGAAAAGGAGGGTAAAAAATTAATACTATCACCTGACCCAGTCATACCACTCCTGGGTATATACCCACAAGACTCATTCTACCACAGAGATACATGCACAGCCATGTTTATTGCAGTTCTCTTCACAATAGCAAAGAGTTGGAACCAACCCAGGTGCCCCTCAACCAACAAGTGGATAGAGAAAATGTGGTACATCTACACAATGGAGTTCTATGCAGTGGTAAAGAAAGAAGACATCATGAGATTTGCAGGTAAATGGATGGAACTAGAAGATATTATGCTAAGTGAGGTAACACAGTCCTAGAAAAACAAATGAAGAATGGTTTCCCTCATTTGTGGTTGCTAGCATCAAGTAAGGCAAATTGAGTAATATTAATGTTATATTTCTCTTTAAAAGCAACCACACTCTTAGAATGTGAATCCCTTCAAAGACTCTAGAATTAACCTACTACCTATTTTCAGACTTCATAATTATTGTACAAGGGTGGAGGGTATGTTTACATATTTTAGCGAAATATAAAATTAAAAGAGAAAATGTGGATCTATAAATATGATTTAGAAAAAACATAGCTTATTTTCAGATGACATGATTTTAGTACATGTGTAACATCCATAAGTGCATATGGTGAAACAAAGTGGATTGGAGGGAATAACAACAAAACCACTGTGACAGGGAACTGACTGAAGCAGTACAGTTCTTCCCTCCAAAAATAATCTTCTGCTTTGAAAAACTTTGAAAAGAATCAAAAGAGGTAGCAGGACATGTATGACAGACTACTTGGGATGGTATGAACTTGGGAGGAGCAGGTGGCATGGAGGGGGAAATGAGTCTGGATTGAACTAAGAAGTAACATAAAATGTTCAAAACTTAAATAAAAGATAAAAAAAGTAAAAGTAAATGGCACTAAGAAAGAAAGAGGAGTCACTATGCTAATACTAGATAAAATAGAATTCAAGGCCTTTGGTCATGTTCTGTGTGTGGGAAATTTGATCACTAAGTGAAACATCTTTGGGTCAGATAGACAGGCTTTTTGACAGGCCTATGTGGTGCATTTCTGTATGTCTGGAAAGTTTTATTTTGGTTGGAGCTGGCTCCAGGACTTCTAGGGTCACTTTAAGGTTTTTATTTTGTAGTAATGTGTTTGGGGTAACCACCTCTTTTGGCTGGATGGGCATAACTATTGCAAAGTTTAGTAGAAAATAAGATACTTGTACTGGTTTGAAGTGATTAAATGTTTCTAGAATGGAATGGTATAAACATTAAAACCAGTTACTAATGGACTAAATGGGAATATAACCATGCAGAGTTGTTGTTGGTTTTCTGTCCATTCCTGGCTTGTACTGGACTTCCAGTTATAGATTTGGATTATAGGGTCATAAACATGTGAGAGTTTACCTCTAATGACTGAAGGATATTTTTTGGTCTCTGTCTATAATGCAAGTGTTACTTTTGATATCTGTTGTTCCCATTTCAAGATAATTTGAATCAAGAAATGCTAGGTTTACTTCCCTGAACTAGTGGCATGCACCCCAGAAAGAGACAGTTTGGGTGGACTTGGTTAATTTTTTAAACTTAATTCTGGTCAACAGGTATGTTCCCTGTTATTGGAAAACTACAAAACAGGATGTGGATTTGGGAAATTTAAGAGACTATTTCTGTTTGTAGCAAATTGTTTATATATAAGATATCCCTAAAATAATTTGAATTTCTTTTATAGGCTTTGCCTGCTTATCCTATGGTGTCAAATGCCTTCCAGCCAATGTTTATGCAAGGCTTCTTAACCTTTTCTTCAGGCTTTATGTAAATATGATACAGTAATTAAAAGTATGAGATTGGGGTAACAACATTTTTGGAAGCTCAATGCCCATACCTAAGACCCATACCAATTCAGGGAAGGGATTTAATGGAAAATTTTGTTCCTTGCCCTCTGAGGTCAATTGGTCCAAGGGGATTTGGTATGGGGCATCTCTTAAAATGTTCTGCAATTGTGAGTCACCAGGCTTCCTGTGTAGGTAGGTCTTGGAGATCGACCAACAGAACCCTAGCCAGTGTCCAATTTGTAACAGGAAGCTCAATACAAAGAAAGTTGCTTCATGCTCCAAAGGAAAGCCTGATGTAGCAAAACCTGACCTTGTCCTCCATAGATGGAACCTCAATTGACCTTGTCCATCTATTCTACCTCAAATGACCTTTTGAAAACAAAGTTTATTTAATATGGGACAAGTTCACTGTTGTTGTTAATTAATAATTATAAAATTTCCACTTTCTTTCCAGCAACTATCTAAATGAAAACTTATATTCAGACTATTAAAAAGCCTGAAAACCAGATCCTGAGTCCAGACATCATGGCCAAATGAACAGAAGTAGACACCTAAAATATGTATGCTTTGAAACCCATTGTCAAGAAATTCTAATGGACTTGTAAGTCGGACCTTGGAATTCCCCCTCTTCTCACTTCTGGTCCCCTGTCGAGATCACATACCAACCACTCCTGCTTTCATTTCACTTTCACTGGCACCAGTCAAGGATTTTTCTCCCTCAATAGTTATGTATGGAAGTCTTTTAGATTTACCCTCTGAATGGGAGAATACCCCAGTTGCCAAACCCAACATCCCTTTTCAACATTGAAGAAATCAGAGAGGATGGAGTCCTGATTCCCTTCTAGAGATTGGGGTGATCCTTTTCAGAGGGTAACATAACCAAACAGGAGCTAGAAATTGATTAGGCATTTTAGGAATAAGACCCCCCCCCCAAATTAACTAGACTCTTTCCCACCTGAGAACTCAAGTGTCCTGGACTAGCCAGTAAACACATATCCTTCTGGTAGCACTGAAAGAGCAGAAAAGAAGAAAAGAAAGAGAGAAAGAATAAAAGGAGAGAAGTATATACCAAGTCCCACAGAATAAGAAATGGAAATTTCACTCCACCATTTTTGTTTTGGTCTTATTGCTTTGTCTTGTTATTGTCATTTTGGATTGTTTTCTTGTGGAAAGAAATAAAATAACAAAAGAATAGGTATCTTTAAATTTTTTAGCTAAACAAAAACAAAAGCAAAAATACCGTACAAAAAATGTAATACAAAGTTTAAAAATATGTAGAGATCATTAAATTAGCATATGTAAAATGTGTATCACTGTTATTCTCATTGTTGATTTGGATTGTAAACTTGACACATCAGGGAATAAAGGGAACCTCAGTAGTGATATTCCCTCTATTGAACTGGGCCGTGGGTATGTCTCTGGGTCATTTTCTTGAATGCTGAGTGCTATGAGAGGGCCAAGACTCCTAAGTGTACCATCTCTGGAAAGGTGGTACTTTTTCTATAAGAAAGATGGCTGAATATGCTTCAGCTACCATCTGACTTCCTTTAAAGATGGACAGTCATTTGCAATTGTAAGATGCAATAAAAAACCCTTTCTCTCCAGGATGATTTAGCTCAGAGTATTTTATCACAGTCATTGAAAGAAAGCTAGGAAAACCAATGAGATAAGAAATGAAGATTTGGTGCCACACTCCTCCCAAGTTGAGAGCTGACCTGGAATTGTAATTAAATTAAAACCTCCTTCAAACTCCACGTGGTCCAGTGAGTGGTCACTCCCCCTGAGACTTTACAACATTTGGATGTCCCACTGAGATTCGTAAAGCTGAAGATTGGAACTGCCTGGGGACAGCTGCTGAGAGAAGTTCCTCAGCCCTGGCCTTCCTTCTCTGGGTACTGGTCACCACCAATTTTTGAGGCCAGGTGTGGTGGTGCACACCTTTAATCCTAGTATTCAGGTGGCAGAGGAACTTAGATTTCTCAACCACCTAAGCAGAAACTCACACTGTAACTATCAAAATGCCTGGAAAGCAGATGCTGAATCCAGACACCATGGCCAAATGAACAAAAGAAGAAACCCAATAAACAGATACATTGGTACCCCTCACCTAAAAATTCTAATGGACTTTTAAGTTGGACATTTAATTCACCCTGTTTTTACTTCTCCTAGTTCCCTGCCTAGAAAATGTACCTAACTAATCTTGCCTTCTCCTTCACAGGCAGCAGTCAAGGACTTTGTTCTCTCTATACCTATACTTTTGGGGGGTCTTTAAATAGACCCACTGAGCAGGGGGCACCCCAGTTGCCACATCTTATGCCCATTTTCAGTGTGGAAGAAGTCAGAGTGGCTGGCATCCCACCTCTTGGCAATTGGGGTGACATCCTCAGAGGGTAATGTGACAAAAAATAGGAGTTAAAAAATGGATAAGCAGTTTAGGGTCAAAACCCCGCAAAGAGCCAGTTTCTTTCTCAGCTGTGAGCTGAAGACATCCTGGATCTGTCAGTAAATTTGTCCTTCTGGTTGCTCTAACTGTGGCCCATACATCCTTAAATCATTTGTCAGATATTTTAACCAGCAGGTAACTTCTATCAAACTCATGGTGCTAAGGGCCCAATACACCCCCTTTCCTGGCAGAGATCATTCCACCTCAGCAACACTTACTGAGTTCGGCTCTTATGAACTTCCTTTAAGGATTTGAAGATTTCACAACAGGCGAGAATGAATTAAAGGATTATAGAAACTCAGGGATAGTGCTCACAGATGCCACTAAGTTCCATTTTCCCTGATTCATTCTAGGAATGATTACTTGCTTGCTTAGTGTGCTTCTCCTTGATTGGTAAGTTTAAGAATCCTGTTGATCTCTGATTGTCTTTTGTACTTACAAAAGACTGTGAAACCCGCTCCTCAGGTGACACATTCCTACTGAGTTGAGTGTTGGCCAGGCACATTGTAATTAAATTAAACCCTCCTTTAAACTAAAAAAAAAAAAAAAAAAAACCAAGAAAATTTTGTGCTTAAAATATCAAACAGCTCATTTTACACATTAGATTTTTCTTCTTCAAAAGGAACTTTATAAAATTTCAAAAAAGTTAAGATTTCAGATCTTCCTTGTTTATTTACTTTAATTACCTTTATTGTTTGATGGTGGGTTTGATTTAATAGATTTTCGTTTGTTAGTTGGCATATACCTACAAGACACCCACCCACATCCCACATTTTGCATTACATACATTTTTATCCACTTCCTGTTTATTTTATTTATTTATTTTTATTTATTTATTTTTTGTCTTTTCAAGACAGGGTCTCCCTGTAGCCCCAGCTTGCCTGGAACTCATTCTGTAGACCAGGCTGGTCTTGAACTCACAAAGATCTGCCTGCTTCTGCCTCCAGAGTGCTAGGATTAAAGGCGTGCACCACCAGGCCCGGCCCACTTCCTGTTTATAACAAGGAGTCAGAGGAGAATAGCTTAGGCAAAGAGGAATTCAGGTTTCCTTTTATGACTTCAGGAGTAGTATTACAGTGTTAAGAATGATTGTTTATTCAATCCATCAGTAGTAATCTGATAAAAAGTTATGATTGACTAGGCGGAAGTTTGATGGTATCATGATCATTTATTTAGTGAAAGCCTCCTTAAAAAGATGGAGGCTTAGTTTTCTTTAAGGGTGTGACTCATGGTAGGCTGATCAGACACCAAGGGATGGACCCGCTGCAAAAATCTTTTGAGAAACTTATGAGAATTCACAGGTTTTTAAAGAAATAAAGATGAAGAGAAGGGTACATAAAGTAGGGATGGAGTTGGGTGAAAGGGTTTTGATTATGACAAAAATACATTACTGTAATTTCTCAGAGAATCATTACATTTCTAATTTTTATTTTGTGTGTATTAGTGCTATGCCTGCAAGTGTGTAAGTGCACGTGTTTTGTGGAATACTGACAGAGGTCTGAAAAATGTGTTGGATCTTCTGGAACTGGAGTTACAGAATGTTGTTAGCTGCAATGTGGGTGCTGGGATTTGAACTCGGGGCTTCTGTATGAAATGCTAGTGCTCTTAACCACTGAACAATCTCTCCAGCCCAAAGAAAAATATTTTTAATGTGTTTACTATGTATAAACTGTATAGTCTTTTTTACTCTTGGCCTACTATCTTCAAGCATCTATCATGGTTGTAGAGTGGGTCCCTTTAAAATTCATATTTAGTGATCATGCCTCAGTGTTAAATTTTAACAGTTGAATATGCCTTGTGAGTGGTTTTAATGATTGATGAAAATATGTGAACACTGCCTTCATGAAGGGCTTTGAATTGGAAAAAACAAAACAAAACAAAAAAAAAAAACACCAACAGATTCCTTTCTTCCTGCAATACTAAAGATTGACAATAGGGCCTTACTCATACCTCAGACTAAGGAAGGATTCTACCACTGAGTTACAACCACCAAATTTTCTTGGCTGTCCACTTAACTAAATAAAACTACCATAGTCCTTATACTATACATCTTTGTTGTGTAATATAGAGAAATTAAAGCTAGGCAAACCCAAGTTAGGCTAGGACTGTGGGAAAGTAGCCCCAGGCTTACCTGAGGAACCACTAAATATTGATAGCTGCTGGGAGATGGTGAGGGAGTGTTCTTTGCAGATCTGATCTATAGTAGGTTCATTGGATTTGGAGGGATAAATTCAAACATAGACGTATTTGAAGAATATAGAGTGTATTCCACAGACCTTTAAAAATAAAGAAAACAGTACATGATGTCAGGTGTGGGAAGTAGGATGGGAGTGGACATGGGGGAGGGGCCTGAAAGTAAACAAAATATAATGTCTGAAATTCTTGAAGAATGAATGAAAATATTTTTAGAGTGAAACCAAACTGAAACTTAGATGTAATCTTTCACAATCTTAGATGTTCTGGTGAGTTAAAACACATCAGTGACATTACTCATTTATGAAATTTACAGTTTATAAGACCAACATGTCAGGCAGACTCTACCAAACTGTGCAATAATGACATGACTGTTATTGGGGCAAATAACCATTATCTGATTGGATGTAAGCCCCATACCATAGAAGGAAATCCATAACTGGTAATGTAAACCCATTCAAAAGCCCATATAAAGTGAAATTGTAGGTACTAGGAGGAACTCAATTATTTGTTAAACTCAACTGACAAGCATCAAACTCCCTTTTAAATATTTCAGCTTAGCCCCATAGACTGTTACCAATACCAGCCACAATCCAGTTCCAGTGAACTTTGATGAAGGCTGTGACTTACTGCTGCAAAAGTATCTGAAAATGATGACAGGTGAGTGCATCCATGCCTTCCTTTCCAAGCCTCATGCAACACTGATGAAGAGGGTGAGAAAGATTTTGTTTACAATTGTGTAATTTTTAACCACAAAGAAATTATACATGTTTAATGACCTAGACATGTTCAGAAGTTGTGGTGGTTTGAATGAGAGTGTCCCCCATTGGCTTTAAGTATTCAGACATTTTGTCTCCATTTGGTGGCACTGGTTTTGGAGGTCTTAGAAGGTGTGGCCATGCTGGAGTAAGTACGTTATTGGGGGCAGGCTTAGTGAGTTTAACAAGCCTTGCAGTCTCCAGCCTCTCTGTCTCTCTCTCTGTTTCCTGTGCTCATTGCGGCATGTGACCCTAAGCTTGCTTCTCCAGCCCCGGCCACCACGCTTCCCCCAACAATGGACTCTGATTCGCTGGAACCGTCAATAGTAAGATCAAATAAACTCTTCCTTTTCTAAGTTCCCTTGCTCATGGTGTTTTATCACAGCAACAGAAAAGTGACTAATACAGCAGTTTTAAGTTTATATATATATATATATATATATATATGCATGAAACATCATGTGACCCTATAAATATGCAAAACTTCATATTTTTATGTCAGCCAAAATAAATTAAATAGTAAAAAAAAAAGTTTGTAAGAGCCAGGAGATAGGGGGAATGTCTGCAAAAATGTCATCTGCTGCTTAATACACAACTACTTGTTGTAAACCTATGTAAGTTATGGGTTGAAAACACAATGTCTGTACACAAATGCCCCCATAAAAAGCCAGGGGAAGATAGGAGAGGGACCCTGTGGGCCCTATTCATTGCCCTGAAATATTCCCTACAGATAGTTTCACAGAAATAAGATCCATTGCCTGCGGCTGTGTACCCGATGCTGTGACCATACAGGATCCAAAGGAGTGTTCTAAACAAATATTCACACAGAAGTTCCTGATTAAACAAAAACTGTCATGGAATAATACCAAAGGGGGGCAAGTAGGGAGGAAAGAGACAGAGTGGGAGGAAAAAAATAAAAGATGATAGAGGTAGTGTGTAAGCAGAATGCATTGTATATATGTATGAAATTGTCAAAGAAGAAATTATCTTACATTTTTTCTCACTGAGATAGAGTCTCCCTATACCCCAGCTGGGTCTAGAACTCACTATGCATATGGCTCAATGGCTAAGTGGACTGTCTTCCCTTCCTGAGGACCCAGTTCGATTCCCATCACCCATCTGTATCTATAGGTCTAGTGGATTTGACACCCTCTTCTGGCCTCTACTGGAAGTGCATGACACTGGTGAACTTACATACATGTAGCCAATACACTAATACACATGAAATTGAAAAAGAATCAATAAAATATTATTTTTACAAAAGACTACATTATACAAAAGCACTGTCTTAGAGGCAGAGAATGCTAGTCCTGACCTGTTAGCAAGTCAACCTTCAATTTCGAAGCTTTCCTAAATATAAACTAGTAAATTTCATTTTGTTTACATTTGCTCAATTGCAAATATTCTTTTAAAACATCAATAATATAGATAGGGACCTTCTGCATATAAACTCTAACATGATAACAGATCTGTAAAGTATTTCCTAAATTCTAAACTGAGACAGTATCTTTAACAAAGAAAAGCAGATTTTGAGTGAAAACCATCTGTCAAAGAAGAAGGCCCTTGTACATTTAAGCCTCAATAAAAGGAAGCAATAAATTGGTTTTCCTTGTATTCATCCTCCTCTGTCTTTTCTCTTCTCTTTCATATACATGGTCCCCATGGGCTGTATGTTACAAATATTTTTTACTTTTTTTTTTACTAGAAGGAGAAAAAAATTAAGGTAGTAAAGTTTTCAATTGCTTAATACCATAACTACTGTCCTATCATTTGATTCCAAGAAATGAATGAACAAACACCAGAGAAAAATCATAGTGAGGCATCCATCCTCATAACTGAAAGTAAAATCCCTTGATTTTCCTTTGTGTTTCTCTTCTTCATCTATTTATAAACAAATGCCAAGCAGATTAGTTTTCTGATTTTGTGTATAGTGTTTATGTACATGTGTTTGTTCACATGTGTATAAATGTGTGTTAGAGTGTTCATATTCCTGTCTAAGTAAGATGAATGACATCCTTACTTTATCTTTTTCTGTTCTATGAAATCTAGCAAACCAATGATTTATTGGGTTTATTTAGAGGAGACAGGAGGGCTTAAGGAAGTTACCTTATGAAATGCCACCCCAGCGTGGGTGACTACTCATTAATGCACAGCCCTTAAGTTCTCTGATGTGTAGGAATGTCAACAGGTCTCAGAATCTCCTCCAGGAAGCTCAGCTGATCAGAGCTCCTTCAGGCATCTTGGCATCCTCTTTTCTTTCCAGCTAATGTTAACTGCTTCTATAAACTTCAGGAGAGGAGTTATGAATCCTCTAGGTTTTTGCTATCTCCAGAGCATGGTGGCACAAACTTTTAATACAAGGAAACAGGAGGCAGAGGAAGATTGATCTCCATGAAGTGGAGGCCAGCCTGCTCCACATAGCAAGTTCTAGACCAGCTGCAAATATAGGAAAAACCTGTCTGAATAAAAAGAATAATAAAACAAAACAAAACAAAAATGTTTAGGCTCTCCAGGACTTGCAAGTTTTCTTTTTTATTTTTATTAAATTTCCTGTGTATCATAGCCTCGCCCTTCCTTCTAAGAAGAAATGTTTCAATTTACAAATTCCTGTGCATTTTATACAATAAATCTTAATCATATAGCGACCCCTCACCATCCACACCCCCCCCCCGACTGTTCCCCAGCATTGGATTTCATACATTCTTTTTTTGGTTTCGTTTTTTATTTTTTCTTTTTTTTTGGTCTTTTCAAGACCAGGCGTTTGCCCTGTAGCCCCAGCCTGTCCTTGGAACTGCACTCGTAGACCAGACTTTGTTCTTTGAACTCACAAGATCGCCTGTCTTCTGCCTCCCAGGTGCAGGATTTAAAGGCATTCTTTATAATATAGTTCAGTCAGTTACTCTAGAGTCCACTCCCTTAAAAGAAGAAAAAACTCATGTTTGGATATAGTTAATCCATGAATTAATTTTTCCCCGCCTGTTAATATTGAGTGTGTGCTTTACTTTGGCTTATAACATCTCTTAACTTGTAGAGGATGTAAGGCTCGTGGCATCAGCCAGTGGTCTTTTCTACCAAGGGAAGAGAAAGCCAATAGCCAATATAGATTTGGGAACCTATACAGGCACACTGGCTGCCTCTTCTGCACAGTATTTCCAGGCAGGTGAGTGTAGCTAGTGCTGATGGACTGGAGTCTTGCTCGACTCAGGGAGACCCGTATTTGCTTTGTTTTAGTGGCCTTGGTAACACTCTCTGGCCATTTCCAATGAGGCCATCTGTACACTTGCATGTGCGGTCTCAATACACTCCTCCCATGCTTACATCAGGTCTTCGGCAGCAGGGTCTTAATGCCTCTCCTCCTGCAGGAATCCCAACTTAGAGGCAAGGACCCCTTACCTTTTGTGGGGCCTTGGATCCCACGGCCACATCCACCTTGGATAGACACAATCCATTGCTGATTGATCAGAGCCTCCTGTCATTAATTATATTTTGCCGAGTGGCATAGCCCTAGGAACTCTCATGCTGTCTATGCCAAAGTAACCTAACCATAACTATTAGTGCTGCTTAATACCTATATATCTAATGCTACCTGTTCTTCATTAGTAGGATCGAAAAGGTTATTCCTGGACAAATGTCAGCCCATGAACAGGAAACAGCAGAATTGACCAGACTCCAAGTCAACCAGCTCCAGAGAGAAGTGAGGCTGTCTTTACTCTCATCCCACCTGTGATCCCTTTTCTAAGGCCTAGGGACCAATCTGTGGAAGAGGGGGCATGGTAGATGTAAGGGCTGCGATTTGAGGTGAATTGGTGAAACTACAGCAGATGTAGTATGGACACTCATTTGATTAACTTGATTGAACAAACACCTTGTCACCCCCCACTGGAGGTGGGGCTGTAGGGGGTTTGGGCACACAGCTGCAGAATAGGTTTTGCATGAAGGATGCTTTTTTTTTTTTTTTTTTTTTTTTTTATTTTTTTGAGAATTTTGAGAAAGACTGTGATAAAGATGAGAGACATTTTTGGCAGAATGCTTGAGCTCTGATGGGGTGGGGTGGGGCATGGACGGGAGAAAAGGAAATAAGCCTGAACCGAATTGGAAAATGTATTGAAACTGCACAAAGCAATCAATAAAAACTAAATCAATAAAATAAAACTTAAAACATTTCATGTATTTCTAAAAAAAAAAAAAAAAAAAAAAAAGAAGAAAAACTCTTTTCCTCACCCAGCAATAATCAGTTGCCAATAGTCCTTGACTAATGTTATGAACTGCTGCCCATTTCCTCAATTCTATGATGGCTCAGGAACGATTGAGGAAAAATTGTAAGATCCAGCATTGGTCCATGCACATAAGGAAACCTAAGCTTTCAGGTCTCCGGGTACTTGCTTATATGAAGTGACATAACAGGACAGTTGCAAAGGCCGTGACTATAATTAATATTGACTCTTGATTTAGTAATATATAGTGCAATTATATATATATATATATATATTTTATATATTGTATACTATATATAAATCATGTCATGTGATGACTGTGTGGTCAGGGGAAGACAACAGATTCCCTGGACTGGAGTTATTAATGGTTGTTACCACCACGTGGGTGTGGGGAACTGATCCTGTGTCCTCTGCAAGAGTAACAATTCCTCTTAATCTCTGAGCCATCTTTGCATCCTAATTAAATTTTTTTTTTTTTGACAGAAGAACTATCACAAACCTCAAGCACCCTGACTATCTGAATTGGCTATTCAGTGAACTCTAGGAATCTTTCTGTTTTCATTCTTCCCATGTGCTAGGATGACAGATCCATACCATAATGCAGCCTTTCATGTGGATGGTCACAATTTGTTATCATATCCTCATGCTTGTATAACAGACACTTCAGTGACCTAGATATTTTCCATCCCCAATTACTGTTATTTAGTAGTAAATCTAAAACGCAAAATGATTAAACACCCTATAATGCAATCACCGCAGAGTAAGTTCTTACATTTTAACATAGCTTTACAAATGCATATAGTTTGTTCTGTTTAAAGCTTTTGCAAAACTTTCCCTTGAGAGACAAATCTACCTAGGAAATGAAGTGTTTTGGTATATGTAGCAAAGCGTCTACATCAAGAAGTGCTCTGTTGTGTAGTGAAAGCTTCCAAAGTCAGTAAGAGTTGGGGCAATATAAAAAATGTAAAATGGATTTCAGCACACACAGGGATACAGGATGGAAATTGATTTTTAGAATGGAGAAAATATCCAAAGGTAGATATGAATCTGTACAATATTGTAGATAATATTAATCTCAATATATTTTGAGTGAGAAACATCACTTCCCCCAAAAATGTTAAGGACAAACTGTCTTTAGGAAATACAAAACCTTGATTTCTTTTTTTTATCTTAATTTTTTTTATTATTCTTCATTATTTCTGTATGTGGACGAATGTACTGTCTACATGCAAAAGTTTGTGCATATATACGCGGAGTCAGAAGTGACGGTGTTCGGATTCCCCTGCGAGCTGGAGTCCTCCCGGGAATTGGAGTTCAGACTGTTCTCAGCCGCCATGTGGGTGCTGGGGGATCCAACCTAGGGTCCTCTGCAAGAGCAGTCAGCGCTCTTAACAGCTAGGCCATCTCTCCAGCCCAAAACCTTGATTTCTAAAACATTTAGTGAGCTGTTTTATATTTCAAGGGAATTGCAGGATAACAGTAACCAGATTTGTGACAAATTTGTTAAATGTATCCATGGGCAAATTTCAATTAAACAAATAGAAAATTCATTGTGAAAAAAAAGAAAATTTGTTGTATAATTATAATCAGCTAAATAATCCCATTTCACTATCCAAAATAATGTAGTCTTCCTTCACATCCATTGAAATTAACTGACTCTCCCTGACTTCTCTGAACATCTGATAGTTTTAGTCAGCTAGGAAACGTTTATGAAGAAATTTATATTTATAATTTAGAAATTAGAACAATACTGAGATCATTCATATTACTAAAAGAAAACTTGATTCATTATATCACTTCACAGTTATTAAGACTATCAGGTTTTAAGTATTCCTCAATTTACTCATCAACTTTTTATTCTAAAATTGAATTGCCTGAACATGTCTACGTGGTTGATCACTTCAATCAGTTACAAGTTGCTACATAAACCCTGGATAGGTTTATAAAATGAGCAATTTGAGTTATAAGGGTTATCCAGCATAACTGGACTATACAGGATTGGCCTGCTCTTAGGTAATCTTAGCATCCAGAAAACATGAGCCAAACAACAATCAAATCTCACTATTTCACTTCCCAAACAATTGGGCAAAGCACATCAAATTTCAGTGACCAACTCTATGTGTTTTGTATGTGTCCTTGTATTTCTAATCATTTAATGGATTATTCCTTCTATTTCTTTCACGAGTCTTTGTTTTCAATGGACTCTTATGTGTGTCTCATTTACTTTATTGTGCTTTAATCATTATAACTAAATAAGTAAGTACATATATTAATAAGAATACCATTATTTTAGGTCAAAAAGACATCTGGTGAAGTTCAACATGCCTAAATTAGAAAAGGCTCAGCGACTAATAGGTGAACATATTTCAAAATAATGGGAGACATATAAAATACATCTGCAGACAGCCATATGTTAAGTGAAGACACTCTGACATCATTTTCTCTAAGATCACGAACAAGACAAGAATGCCCAATCATTCGTCTCTTCTTTAATATGGTACTTCAAATTTTACCTACATCAGTTAGAACAAAGTCATCAATGGGAGAAAAATAATAAATATATCAATCTATCCTTAACTGTAGATGCCATTAGTCTGTATTTTGAATGTATGAAATTTATAAATAGCCAAATTTATTGAACATGATAAAATTGCAGGGTAACATATGAACATATAAAAAGAAGTAACATTTCTTTATAGTAATGAAAATATCCCATCCAAAACAGCATAAAAATTAAATATCCTTACCTAGCAAAAGAATGCAAATCCCTATACAATGGAAACTTCAAGTCACTTAACAAGGAAATCAAAGACAATAGTAGAAAAATGAAGGCCTTCCATGAAAAAAAATCAATATTATGAAAATGTCAATACAACCAAAATTTGTCTACATGTTTAATGCAATATGTATCAAAATTCCAATATGATGATTCACAGAACTTGAAAAAAGCAAGAATTCATATAGAAAATTAAGACTGTAAATAGGGAAGGACTCTATGGAGTAAGAACACAGCTCAAGTTAGCACATTATCTGACCTCAAATTATAAAATAGAGCTATACTATAGAGGTAGCATGTTACTAGCAAAACAAAAACAAAAACAAAAATAAAACAAAAAACAAAACAAAACCATGTAGATCTGAGCAACATTGTAGAGGGGCCTGAAAATTAACAAACAAAATTATGGCAACCTAATTTTGATTAGGAGGGAAAATTAATAAAGACATATTGGATATTCACAAAATGGTCTTGGTAAAACCAGATTCCTTCTTCCAGAAAAACTTACATTAGTTTCATAACTTTTACCTTTTAATAAACATCAGTTCCTAATCAAAAGATATTAACTTAGAATCCCAAATATGGAAAATCCTAGATGATAATATAGTGAATAGTGAATAGTTTCAGTACATCAGGATTACCTTTCTAAATAGAACATCAATAACAGAGGAATTAGCCCCCAGTACCAAGAGATTGGAATATATGAAATTAAAATAATTCTGAGGAGCACAAAACAGCCATGGATGGTGGAAAATATTTACCAGCTATAAATCAGAGAAGGGCCTAATATCCAGAATATAGAAAGTAATGCTAGAATTTAACATAAAGGAAATAAAATTACCATTAAAATGGGCTACATGTTTCAAATTTGCATATTGCTTCTTACAATTCTATCTTCCTTACAGCTTGGATTTTCTTCGCTATTTTAACTCTTTTATGAATTCACTTTTCTTTTTTATTTTATTTATGTTTTATGTGTAGGAGTGTATTGCTTGCATGTGCACAAGTACACCCATGTCATGCAGTGCCAGCAGGTGGCAGGAAAATAGAAAGGGACCAGGGAGTTAAAGGGAAAGAATGAGTCCCAGAGAGAGGAATAGTAGGAAACAGTTGTTACCAGGGGAAAATGGGGAAAGCAGAATTATTTCACTGGAAAGGGAGAAGGAAAATATATATAAGGAAACATGGGGATAAAAGAGAAGGTGCTCAGGATAGGGTGGATAGTAGGAGAGAATTATGAAGGGGGAAATGTTTTGTTTTTTTTAAACTGGTCAGAGACAGGCAAGAGATAAGCAAAGCTTAGGTGGTGTGGAAAACCAGAGGTAAAACATTTTAGCTAAAATACCTGCTGAAAAAGGTACATACAATATGTGAATAACAAAGACTGCATGCGTATAACAGAATCTCAGTCAGGAGGCTGGACTTAGCAAATGTATTTTGGCAGCTGATAACTGCTGCTTGGGTGAGAGTTGATTGTCTTTGAGGGAGTGATGCTACATAGGCTGACAAATCCCTAATAGATGGATTCAAACCCAGGGACATCTCAGTACACAAATATGACACAATAGAGCTTAACATATGTGGCAGACTGTAAAAAATCCTATGGGAGAGTATGAAAGGGAGAGTTCATATAAATATGATTAAGATTCATTGTGTGAAATGCACAAAATTTAGTAAAAATATAAATTGGTAAAAGAAATATGAGAGTTACTACAACACTTCCACTATGTGCATGGCGTAAGTTGTGTGACCATATTAACTAATATTTTTGACATAAAGAATTTAAATTCACTGGATTTTTGAACTTACAGACACAAAAAAGTCCTTGTTCAGTCAGTAAGGACTCAATCTATGTTGGATTTCTTAGTGTGTTTAAGGGAAAATTGATGTAATATGGCTGAGAATGAAATTTTTCTCATTTTTATTTAACTTTTGCTTATTTCATATAGTGAATTTTGATCCATTTTATATCACCTCCCTTACCTGTACCCCGCTTACTACCACACAACCAATTTTATGTGATCTATTATCTTTCTGCATAACTATTTACCAATGTACCTATCTATATTTTACAGACAGTCTAGAATAAATGTGACCATAGTAATTTCTAACAATTTTCTTGATATTTTGTTTATTTGTACATACCATTCCATTTCTGCATAGTTACTTTACCCTCCCCAATTTCATATATAAACATATTTATTTATATCATTTGGATTAAGGGATATATCTTATGAAGCAAACCTTAAAGCAAGATAGGAAGTGATTGGCTACTCTCATATTATCCATGTTACTATTACACCAGATGTGGAATCTTGCCAGGCCATTTGAGTTGTTGAAGCACATCACATTCAGACTAAGGAAAGTTGATAATTTTTTTCTACTGGTAGCTTGCATAGCATCTTCTGGTACTATGAAAGCTAGCAATCAGAAATGACATTTTTATGTCAGTAAAAGTTGATCTCTCCTTGTTTTTTCTATAGGTCAGGTATGCTTTTGGCAATAGGGTATTTCAACAATGTTCTGGTGGATAGCTAAGAGCAAGGTCAATGATCAGTATTTTCTGAGAGTATATGATATCCATGGTCAACAGCCCTAGCAAGTATTTCAAGCACTGCGGTGAAGAGGAGAGTTCCCACCTTTAAGGGAAATACTTCCATTTTTTCTCTATTTAGGATGATGTTGGCAGTGGGGTTGCTATATATGGGTTTGATCATATTGGGGAATGTTCCTTTGAGTCTGATTCCCTCTAGTACTTTAAACATGAAGGGATGCTGGATCTTGTCAAAGGCTTTTTCTGCATCAATTCAGATGATTATGTGGTTTTGTCTAAATAACAAGGTCCCACATTTATACATTTTATTCTGATATTTATTGATTTACATATGTTGGAACCATCCCTGCATCTATGGATAATAAAACAATTCTTGATCATGATGGAAATGATCTTTTATGTTGGTCTGTAGTATTTGTGAGAATTTTTGATGCATCTGTGTCAATTCAGTGAGATGGTCATAGCTTTCTTTCTTCCATCTGTGTAAGTATTAGTGTGATGGTGGTTTCATAGAAAGAGTTTGGGAAAATTCCCTCTGTTTGTGTCCTCAAAACAGTTTGAGTAACAATGGTTTTAAGTCCTCTAAATGTTGTAGAGAATCGGCATTAAATCCATCTGGCCCGGGGCTTTTTTTAGTTGGGAGGTTTTTATTACATCTTAAATTTCATCAAATATTATGGATATGTTTAAACTGTCAATCTCTCTTGGTTTTTGCTTTGTTGGTTTCACTGGGATTTCAGATATTCATCGATTTCTCTTAGAGTTTTTCTCAAATTTAGTGGAGTATAGTTTATTGAAGTATTCCCGTATGATTGTCAGGATCCTCTTCCTTGGCTTCTGTGAATGTTTACCCTTTCATCATGTATACCTATTTGATTGGAGTTTCCTCTCACCTCTCTCTCTCTCTCTCTCTCTCTCATTCTCTCTCTCTCTCTCCTCTCATTAAGGGGCGTAGCATTCTGTCTATTTTGTAATCTTTTTTCAAAAAGAACCAGCTCTTGTAGACTTTATTGATTTATGTTGTTGTCTTGGTTTCTATTTCTTTGATTTCTGCTGTGCTTTTTGTTATTTCTTCCCATCTGTTGGGTTTAGGGTATCATTCATTTAAGAGCCTCTGATTGTATATGTAATATCTGTGCAGTACTTAGAAGACACATGTTTCACATAAAATCTCTTCATTTATTTCACTTTTAATTTACTTAATTTAATGCAGGAATTTTTTTTTTCCTCTTTCTGTTTGTTTTTCTACAAATTCTTGAACAATATCTACAGTTAAAAGTTAGGCAACTTCTATGGGGCTGGAGGGATGGCCTAGTGGTTAAGAGCGACGACCGCTCTTGCAGAGGACCCGGGTTCGATCCCCAGCACCCACATGGCGGCTGAGAACCGTCTGTGACTCCGGTTCCAGGAGAACTCCAGTTCCAGGGGAATCCGAGACCGTCTTCTGACCTCCGCGGCATCGCACGACACGGGTGTGCAGACCTGCATGCAGACAATACATTCATACACATAAAAATAAATAAATAAATAAAAATTAAAAAAAAAAGTTAGGCAACTTCTTATCTAGGACCACACTGGGAAAATAATTCTAATTTAAACATCCCACAGTACAAGTCATATAGGACTAAAATATTGATAATGTAGTGCTAAAAAAAAGTTGGGCCTGGCATGGTGACAATCTGTGTACACTTTTAATTACAGCATTTTGGAGGCAGAGGCAAGCAGATCAATATGAGGTCAATGCTAGGCAGGTGCTCATGAGGTTTTCCAACCCAGCTGTTTCTATGGGGAGACACTGTCTCAAAGTAAAGAGAAATAAATAACTCTCCTGCATCTTTCTCTCAGCCTGTTTTTATGCTTAGGAATTCACATTATCTTCCATTAATTTTATATTATTCTAAAATATGGATACATAACTCTCCACCCATATACAATAATGACAGAGTCTGAAAATAAGTGGTGGGTGGATTCTAGAACCCTTTGAGAGATTTACATTATAACAACATAGTTACTTTCAGATAAACAGAAATATAACAATAATGTTGTTCAGCTTGCCTTTCATCTGGGGGGGTTGTATTAGCATCTACAAATGAGGGAAACCATTCTCCATTTGTTTTTCTGGGACTGTGTTACTTCACTTAGCATAATGTCCTGGAGCTCCATCCACTTACCTGTAAATTTCATAATGTCATCTTTCTTTACCACTGAATAGTACTCCATTGTGTAGATGTACCACATTTTTGTCATCCACTTGTCTGTTGAGGGGCACTTGGATTGGTTCTAGCTCTTCATTATTGTGAATAAACATGGATGTGCATATATCTTTATGGTAGGATGAATCTTTTGGGTATATACCCAGGAGTGGTATGAATGAGTCAGGCGGTGGGTTCAATTCAATTCTTCTAAAGGTTCTTCACACTGCTTTCCATAGTGGTTGTACAAGTTTACATTCCCACCAGCAGTGGATGAGTGTTCCCCTTTCACCACAACCCCTCCAGCCTCTGTTGTCTTCTGTTTTCTTGATCTTAGCTAGACCTATCAGAGTGAGATGATATCTGAGAATGGTTTTAATTTGCATGTCCTTAATTATTAATGATGTTGAACCCCTTTTAAGATGCCTCTCAGCCAGGGCTGGAAAGATGGCTCTGTGGTTAAGAGCACCAACTGGTCTTGTAGTGGACCTAGGTTCAATTCCCAGCACCCATTTGGGATAAGAACCGTGTTTCACTCCAGTTCCAGGGGAATCTGACACCTTCTTCTGACCTCCGCAGCATTGCATGACATGTGTGCACCAACCTACATGCAGACAGTACCTTCATACACATAAAAAAATAAAAATTAAAATTAAAAAAAGATGTTTCTCAGTCATCTTTAATTCCTCACCGGTGAAGTCTCTGTCCAGGTCTTTACTCCATCTTTTGAGTAGGTCATTTGTTTTCTTCTTTGTTTTTTTGAATAGTTTATATATTCTTGATGTTAATGCTCCATCAGATGTATCACTGGTAAAGATTTCCTTCCACTCTGTGGGGTTTCTCTTCAGTTCCTTGATTGTTTCTTTTGCTGTACAGAAGCTTTTGAGTTTGATGAGGTCCAATTTGTCAACTGTTGACTTTATTTCCTGTGCAGCTGCTGTCTGATTTAGAAAGTCTTTTCCTATACCTATGTCTTGCAGATTGTTGCAAATTTTTCTTCTATCACCTTCAGGGTTTAAGGCTTCATGTTGAGATCTTTGATCCACTTGGAATTGATTTTTGTAAAGGTGTTTAATTTTGTTCTTCTACAAATGATGATCTAATTTTGCCAGAAGGATAGCTGAAGATGCTATCCTTCCTCCATTGAGGATTTTTTTTTTTTTTTTTGGTCCTTTGTCAAATATGAGGTGACTGAAATTGTATGAGCTCAAGTCTGGATCTTCAGTTTTGTTCCTTTGGTCAACAGGTCTGGTTTTGTGCCAGTACCAGGCTGTCTTTATGACTATAGCCCTGTAATATAGTTTGAGGTCTGGTAGAGCAATCCCCCAGCATATCGCATTTTTCTCTCATAGTTGCTTTAGCTATTTGGGTTCTTTTTCCAAGTCTGTGAAGAAGCTTGTAGGGATTTATATTGGGATTGCATTGAATATGTATAACAATTTGGGTAAAATTGACACTTTTACTATATTAATTTTTCCAATCCATGAACATAGGAGGTCATTCCCTCTTTTGATGTTATTTTCAATCACCTTCAGAAGTTTAAAAATGTTGTTGCAGAGGTCCTTTGTATCTTTGGTTGGGTTTGTTGCCACTTATCTTATTATTTTTGAGGCTATTGTGAGTGGGAAGGTCTTCTTATATTCCTCCTCCACTTGTTTATTTTTGGTGTAAACAAAGCCTACTGATTTTACTAGGTTAATTTTGTAGCCCACCACTTCACTAAAAATCTTAATCATTTCTAGAAGTTTTCTGGTGGAATTTTTAGCATCTCTTAAGTAAACTATCATATCATCTGCAAAAAGGGATAGCTTAACTTCTTCTTTTCCAATTAGGACTCCTTTCATTTCCTTCTATTGTCTTCTTGCCCTAGCAAGTGTTTCAAGCACTATATTGAAGTGCAGTGGTGATAAGGGGAGAGGCAGACTTGCTGGGTTCCCACGTTTAAGGAAAATGGTTCCAATTTTTCTCCATTTAGGATGATGTTGGCAGTGGGTTTGCTATATATGGCTTTGATCATGTTTAGGGATGTTCCTTTTGGTCCTATTTCCTCTAGGATTTTAAATATGAAGGGATGCTGGATCTTGTCAAAGGCTTTTTCTGCATCAATTGAAATGATCCTGTGGCTTTTGTCTTTAAGTCCAATTATGTGTTTTATGATATTTATTGATTTACATATGTTGAAACATCCCTGCATCTCTGGTATGAATCCAACTTGGATTGGATGGATGATCTTTTTGATGTGGGTCTGTATGCAATTTACAAGTATTTTGTTGAGAATTTTTGTATCTATGTTTATTAGTGAGATGGGTCTATAGCTTTTTTTTTCTTGTATCTTTGACTGGTTTTTGGTATTAGATTGATGCTGGCTTCATAGAAGGAGTTTGGGAAAATTCCTTCTGTTTCTATCCTTCTGAACATTTTGAGTAGCAATGGTTGTAGGAACTCTATAAATGTTTTATAGAATTCTGCTGAGAAATCATCAGGGCCCCGGGGTTTTTAAGTTGGGAGGTTTTTAATTACATCTTCAATTTCCTCAAATATTATGGGTCTGTTTAAACTGTCAATCTCTTCTTGGTTAAGCTTTGTTGGTTCCTAGGATTTCAGATATTCATCTATTTCTCTTAGGTTTTCAAATTTAGTGAAGTATAGGTTTTTCATGTATTCCTGTATGATTGTCTGGATCTTTTCTTTGTTGTGATGTTTCCCCTTTCATCGCAAATATTATTGATTCGGTGGTTCTCTCTCTCTCTCTCTCTCTCTCTCTCTCTCTCTCTCTCTCTCTTTGGTTAACTGGGCTAGAGGTCTATTGTTTTCTTTATTTCTATTTCATTGATTTCTGCTTTGATTTTTGTTATTTCTTCCTGTCTGTTGGGTTCAGCATTCATGTGTTGTCTCTCAAGTGTTTTTGTCTGCAATGTTAGATGGTTTATTTGTTTTCTTTCTGCTTTTTGATGTGGGGGTGGCTGCTAACTTGGCTCATGCGCTGGTACCCTGTTGGCCAACTCATGCCATGAGCTGGGCATACACTGGTGTTGTGCTGTGTGCTCCTCTGTCTCCATCCACATTGCAGGCTGGGACCAGAAGGTTGGAAGGTCTTGGGTGATACCAATCCTCCAAAGCACCCATGCAGGCAGTCCTCACCTGGTCTTTTGCAGACTGTTGATGTGCAGGACACAGGTGAAGTCTACTCATGCCACCTCCTTCCTTTTTAAATGCTGTATGGTGCTGCCCTTTGGGTTTCTTACTTCTGTGTTGAAGTATTTTGCAGTTTCCTTTTCTTTAAAAGGAAAAAAAAAACCCTGGATAGCCAAAGCAACCCTAAGCAAAAAGAGCAATACAGCAAGGATTGCCATACCAGACTTCAGACAATAATACAGGGTTATAGTCATAAAAATAGCCTGGTCTTGGCACACAAACAGACCAATGGAACAAAATTTAGGATCAATGGAACAAAATTTAGGATCCAAACCTGAGCACATCTGATTTGTGCCACACCTCATATTCAACAAAGGATCCAAGAAAACTCAATGGAGGAAAAACAGCATATTCAGCAAATGATGTTGGCACAACTGGATTATCACTAGTAGAAGAATAAAACTAAGCCCATACCTCACACCATGTACAAAAATCAACTCCACATGGATCAAAGACCTTGATGTGAAACCCAATACTCTGAAAATGATAGAAGAAAATGTCGATAATAACCAACAAGAGATGGGCTTCAGAAAAGCCTTTCTAAATCAGAAAGCAGCTGTGCAGGAAATAAGCTCAACAATTGAGAAGAGGGAACTTATTAAACTTAAGAGCTTCTGTGCAGTGAAAGAAGCAATCAAAGAAGTGAAGAGAAAACCATCAGAGTGGGAAGAAACCTTCACCAGTGATACATCTGATATATCACTGACATCCAGACTATATTAAACTACTAAAAAACAAAAGGAAGAAGAAAACAAATGATCCACTCAAATGATCCAAAAGATGGAGTTAAGAGATGAAAAGTGATTTCACAAAGGAAGATTGTTGAGATCTTAAAAAGTGTTTAACATCACTAACAATTAATGAATTGCAAATTAAAACCACCTTAAGATTTCATATTATTCCAGTTAGACTACCTATGATCCAGATAACAAAGGATACTAAATATTGGAGAGGTTGTGGGGAAAGGGGAACACTCATCTACTGTTGGGAATGCATACGCTTGCAACACCTATGGAAAGCAGTGTGGAGAACACTTAAGAAACTGATAATGAGACTACCACCTTACCCAGTCATCCCACTCCTGGGTGTACATCCACAAGACTCATCCTATAGCAGAGATACATGCCCAGCTATGTTTACTGCAGCTCTCATCACATTAGCTGGAAGCACTATAAGTGATCCTCAACCAAAGAATGGAATAGAGAAAATGTGGTACATCTACACTATGGAATTCTATGCAGTGGTAAAAAAAGATGACAACATGAACTTTGCAAGTAAATGGATGAAACTCAAAACCATTATGCTGTGAAGTAAAACAGTCCCAGAAAAAAAACCACAACAAAAAAAAACAACAAGTGTTATCCCTCATTTGTGGAGGCTAGCACCAAATGCTTAGTTGAAAGGCAAGCTGAGCAACATTAATGTTATATTTCTTTTTATCTGAAAGCAACTGTGCTGTTATAATTTGAATCCCTTAAAGGGATTAATTAATATACCACTTATTTTCAGACGTTTTAATTACAGTATATGGGTTGAGGTTATGTATTCATATTTTAGAGTAATATCATCTGTGCTAAGGCACATTGTATCAAGATAATGTGACCAAATATCCCTATGTGCAAGCTCATCCATTGCATGTCTTCTCAGTCCATCCAGACACCCTACTCTTAAGACCAGCTCTTACTCACATGGTAGGTATAAGCTGGCAATAATTTTGTGACCAAGTTTGGGGTCTCCTGCCCATTTCCACAGTTCTATGCTGCGATTTTGCCTGCTTGAGTTCTCATGGTTCACGTGCATGTTGACATCATTACTGTAGGTTCAAATGAGCAAGGTACCAGCAGCATACAGAACTCTTTACATATGTTCATGCACATCCTCCCTGGCTCAGACAGTTCCTTCTTTGGCAATGGTCCATGGGCCATAGGGGGGTGAAGTTTAATATGAGTCCAGTCCATTCAAATGACTCACATTGTGATTCCTCTTATTCTCTGGGCTTTGGCCATTTGTGACTTTGTGTGTACCTCTCTCTCTGTTACATGAAGGAGCTTCATTGACAAGAATTGAGAGATTCATTAGTGTTCTCTTTACCCTTTGTTCTATTTGCATTGTAGATGTGCCACTTAGGCTGGGATAATTCACAGACAATCTCTGTATGACAGTTGTAGGATATTGTGGTAATTTCCATCTGTTGAAAAAGAATATTTGATGAGTGATGATAGGCATACATGTCTGTAAATATAAGGATTCATATTCTCCACATACTAAGAAATTACTTTTGTTTAGGTATGTGACAGCCGTGGGGTTGTGTCTAAGTTATATGATCTCTCAAGCCATATGTATTTGGCTTTGGTTACAGTACCACACATCAGTTTCCTAGCATTGAGAGGACTTTAAATCTAATTAGGTACCTGTTAATTAATCCGAAGTTAAAAATAGCAGGACTGCACCAATGTTGCATGCCATTCTGGTCTTTGATGTGGTTGTTTGCACATAAATCCGATGTTGGAACATCTATTGATATTCTCCCTTAGTAGCATGTATACTGCTTTTCAAAGCTATATGAGCTAGCCTTCAGAAGAAATGCCTTCCAAGTCAGTTCCAGCTCTATTGCCCCAAATCTGGACTCGAAATTATCTCCTGTCTTCATCAATAGTACCCTTCCTTCAAGTTATGGGAGGCTATCAAGGGCTGTAGCGATAGCCTCTACAGTTTTTGGAGTTGCTTGGACTACCCTGGCCAACAATTCAAAGGAAGGTTTCTTCTGTCTGGCATTATTTCTTAATATGTATCTTGCATTTATACTAATATACTGATGTAGAGATAGTATATGTGTAATTTGTCCATAGGTTTTTGAGACTAAACGTGTGTCTTTTAAAACAGGTATTGATTTTGAGATAAAAATGTATTTTGTACAAATATGACTTCTCTCAAATAATATATGATCTAAATATTATTTTAAGTGTATATTTTAATGTTATATCTCAAAGCCTGATAATCTTGATGTTATAAAATACTTGAAATCAAGTTTATTCTGCATGCACTAAGGAGTAGAAGGTGCCTAGTTGCTGAGAGACATCTTAAAAAGTGTTCATCATAGCTAGTAATTAAGGAAATGAAAACTAAAACCCCTTTAATATTTCATCTTACCCCGGTAACACTATGATCAAGAAAACAAATGATACCAAATGTTAGGAAAGTTGTGGGGTAAGAGGAACACTCATTCACTGCTGGTGGGAATAAAAAGTATATTTTTTTAAAGAAACACATTGTGAATTCAGAACAGTAGTAAGCAGCCAAATATCCCTCCAGTTACAAGGTTACTTTCTGAGACAAGCTAGGGAAGAGTCTAATCCTAGAATAAGCCAGCCACCTGGTACACAATATACTTATTTGGATAAGGTGATAAATCTCACAAATCTTACATCAATGTACAGGTTGTGGGGGGATAGTTATTTCTAGGTAGACGGGAGAACAGGGTAGGATGCTCAGCTCATGTACAAAAGTGTACAGAGGTTGACAACCTTACTGTCAGTAGCCATGAGGCAAGTTCACAGAACAGGAAACCATTATCAACATGAAGAGATACCCTACAAAATATGAAAAATAGTTTGACATTTATACATTTTATGAGATCAATGTCTAGAATCTATTAAGAACTACAAAACTAAACACCCCAAAATACATTTCATACATTCATCATGTTCCTCTGCTATACTAAATGTGCTGTTGCTCTTGTATACATGAGATGATGGAGAGAGAGAAATAGAATTAGGTAAAATGCATAGAGGGCATGTCAGAGGAGAGGAAGGAATGAAAGAAGGAAATACTTTTCATATATACTAAATATAAATTTTTTGTGTGCGTGTATGGACAATGGGGTTTGATGTGGCTAAATATAACTTGAAAATAGAAAGGTGTCCATGGGACTGAAGAGATGGCTCAGTGATTAAGAGTACTGGTTGCTCCTCCATGGTTCTCAGCATGTACATGGTGGTTAAAAAATACCATAACTCGGGGGCTGGAGAGATGGCCTAGCAGTTAAGAGCGCCGACCGCTCTTGCAGAGGACCCGGGTTCCATCCCCAGCACCCACATGGTGGCTGAGAACCGTCTGAAACTCCAATTCCAGGAGAACTCCAGTTCCAGGGGAATCCGACACCCTCTTCTGACCTCCGCGGCATTGCACGACACGGGTGCACAGACCTACATGCAGACAGTACACTCATACACATACAAAAATAAATAAAATAAAAAAAAAATACCATAACTCTAGTTCCAGGAGATATCCTCTTCTGACCCACATGGGCATTGCATGATATGAGTGTGGTTACATGCATGCAGACAATAAACTCATACACATAAAATAACAATAATTAATAATAAAGAAATAAAATAGGGAACCATGAGAGAGCACCCAGAAATCTTAAAGAAAGGGAGAAAAGAGAGGTCGATATAGTATATAAGACATGAAATCAGAAGACAATTCTATGTTGAGGAAGGTATAGAATGGGCAGGAAGGATTTGGAGGGAGGCACAAGGGCATTAGCAGAGAGGGATGAAGAAGAGCATAGTAAAACTCATATATGTACAAAAATTTTGTAATAAAATTCATTATTTTGGAAGCTAATTTTAAAAAATAATAAAAACACTTAAATTAGTATTTAGTATATCAATAGCATAAAAAGGATTGAATCTTAAAGAAAACATACAATATAATTGATATTATTGATTTAAACTACGCTGATATGCTGGTTTTGAGTCAAGCCATGGGCCCAAGACATTTTTTTTTATCTTTGTGAGTATTTTAAAATTAATTAATTTATTTACATTTTTTTATCAAATCTAGACTCGTGTCCCCCACCATATCCCTCCACCCTACCAGAGCTCACTCATTCCACAAAACATGCTTTTCATCTCTTTCTCAGTCTTTCTCAATATTCTCCATGTGGAAGTTGACTGTTTTGAGTAGAAGTTCACTGTTTCAGTCAGTTCTTTGATGCAGTCCTTTCTGTTGTTGTTGTTTCCAATATGAATCACTCCCAACTGCTTGGACAAAAGCTCAAGGGGCTGTGCACAAGNCACTTAAATATATAGTTTTTTTTTTTTTTTTTTTTTTTTCTTTCGACGAATACCTAAAAATATCAGACACGGAACGGCTATGCCTTCGTGAGGTATTGCGCCGCGTCTGACCCCTCATGGGGTATTGCTGTGATAGAGTTGGGTTGATCATGCATGAGATTTCTATCAGCCATTACGCTAGACTACATGATAAAATAATCCAATTATATTAATAATTTGTTTAAAGAAATAAAATTAGGGAACTCTAGTGATGGAGATGCACCCCAGACCACTCTTAATAAAGGAAAGGAGAATTAAGAATACTTGAGAAAAAGATGAGGTCTTGTATTTTTTATGTTTATATTTAGAATTGTATATATTCAGTGATAGATTTTAGTTTTTTTTCTATGTGTAGGAAGGTATTTTTTTTCTTAAGATTATTTATTTTTGGGAGGTCTCGTATTTTATGGGCAGGAGGAAGGTTTGGAGGGTATCGTGTTGTTTTTGTTCCACTAAGTGGCTTATTTAGCAGAGTATGGGGGTGTATGAAGACCGAGCATAGTATTATAAATTCCGGCATATTGTACAAATAATTTTGTACTAAACTTTCATATTTTGTGATTTCATGTTAAGCTAATTTGTTTAAATTTAAATTAATAAAATAACTTATGATCTTTAGTATTTAGTATATCATATTAGCTATTAATCTATTACAGGATTGTTGATCTTAAAGATGGTAATAATTAGAAAACATACTTAATTATAATTGCTATTATTTGATTTATTGTATTCTGCGTCTTTGTATTGTGTGCTTCGTTGTTTTGATTTGTTTTATTGCTTTTTGTTTGTTGTGTGTGTGTTGTACTGTCATTCTCATTCAGTTCCAGAAATACATTTATTTATCTCTTTATTTATTTATTTTAAACATTTTATTATTTATATTTATTCATTTTTTATCAAATCTAAGACCTGTGTCCCCCACCTATCTTCCCTCCAACCTACCCTTTTGAGCTAAACTTCATTCCCCCCAAACCTGTCTGTTTTCCTCTCCTTTCTCTAGTTCCCTTTTGTTCAACATATTCTCCTTTGTGGAAGTTGGTACTGTTTTTGAGTAGAAGTTTACGTTTTGACTGTTTTTCAGTCAGTTCTTTTGGATGCATAGTCCTTTTCTGTCTTTGTGGTTTCTTTTCACCCAATATTGAATCCCTCCCAAACTGCTTGGAAAATAAAAAGTCTTCACTTCAAGGGGTTGCTGCACAAGAAAATTTATATTAAATATTTCGTGTAATTTGGCTTTTCTATTCGCATCTCACAATGTTGCGGTGTTTTTTTTGGATGATTTTTCATCCTCCTTCGTTCTATTCCTATTTGTTTAGTTCCCCCCCTTTGTTTTTTTCTTTGGATTGTGTTTCCCACCTCCTTTCCACCTCATGCATTTCGTTCTGTCTCTTCCCTATTGTCTCATTGCTCTTATTTTTTCCTTGTCAATTGCTCATGACTGTTGTGTTCCTTCTTTATGCTGGCATAGGAACCCGATGGTAGAAATGTCACATATTTTGTATCCACTCATCAGGTTTTGATGAGGGCATTTGGGTTGGTTACAGCTCCTTGCTACTGTGAAAAAAGCTGAAATAAACATGTATTCTCTATGCATGTATCTCTGCTGGTGGGGTGAGTTTTGAGGGTACATGCCTAGCAGTGGTCCTGTGTTAGGTGGCAAGTTCATTCCAAGTCTTCCTAGGACTCTCCACACTGCTTTCCCTCGTGGTTTTGCCACTTAGATTTACATTTCGCCCCACTCTCTAGCAGTGGATTGAGTGTTCCCCTTTCCCTCACAATATCTCAGCACTTGCTATCATTTTGTCTTTCTTGTCTAGCCACGTCTTATTTGGTAGTAAGATACATATTCTTAAAGTGGTTTTGATTTGATTTCCTTAATGATTACTTATGTCGAACACTTCTTACGGTATAGTATTTTCTCAGCCATATTCTAATCCTTCCTAATTCCACAATATTTTTCTTCTTTCCTTCCTTCTTCCTCCACCCTCCTCACCCCTGCTCTTACGCTTTCTTTTTCCACTATCGGCGTAATTCCGCCTCAGCGCTGTGAAAGTTCTATGTCATCAAACTTCTTTGTTTCTCTTCTCACCTATTGAGTGGTGTCATTTTTTTTTGTTTTTCTTCTTTCTTCTTTGTTCTTTTGAGTACTCCCTATCCGTTTTAGTTTTATTTCTTCTGGAAATTTGTCCATGTCTTTTGTCAGATCTGTCCTGTCAGTTGAACTGTGGTTCTAATAACTCTTTGTTGCGTTTGATTTTCTTTTCTATTCTAATCCTTGCTGTAGCTTCTTTATTTTGTTTAGGAGACTAGATAGATTATGAGACGTTGGATGATCCCCTCCCTTATTTTTTTTTCTTGGTCTATAAAATGCTCATGGGGATTTTAAGTTTTACATGGTGGGCACAGAGGAGTGCGTTATGTAGGGATGGGGGGTTATTTTTTTATGTGCGGGTCAAGAAAGAAAGGGTAGTGTAAGGTCTAGGCTGGAAAACGTGGTGGAGTTCGAGACACATCTTTTGGGAGACTTTTTGGTTTTTTTGTTGTTTTTTCATTTTTTTTTTTTTTTTTTTTTTTTTTTTTTTTTTTTTTATTTTTCTTTTTTGTGTATTTTCAGGCAGACTTCTTTTTTCGCATCGTTTTTTCTCTTCCCCCCCTCCGGGAGGTTTTGTTGTTCTTTTTTATTTCTCATGTATTATACAAGTGGTGTATCCAGTTTTTTGCCAACACCACTTGCTGAAGACGCTTTGTTTTTTTTTGTCTTTCCGTTTTCTCCATTTGTGTTCTTCTTGGCCCTCTTTTTCTTTTTCTTCTCTTGTCTAATACTATTGATTTTTTTTTCTGATTTCTTGTATGAATTATTTGTCTATTTTTCTTTTTATTGTTTGCTCTCGGTGTTGGAGTTCCTGTTTTTTGTCCATTGTCATAATGTTTTGTCTTTTGTTTGTGTGCCAATATTTTTCCTACCTGGCTGTTGTGTTTATGATCGATGGACTCTGGTGAGTATGTAGTTTTTTGGAATGTCTGGCTTTTGTTTTTCTTGTCAGTTGTATTGCTTTTGTATGAACCTCTTGTGTATGCCTTCGTTCTTCTATCATGGGTTTTTTTGTGTTTTGTTGTTCTCCCCGTACTCTTTCGTGTTTTTTTCTCCTGGTCCTTTGTTTTTTTTTCCAAAATGATTTTTATTTAATGGATATTTTTTCTTAACTAGCTCTTCTTTTTCTTGTTGGTAATAGAAACATATTTGCTGGGATTTTTCCCTTTTTTTTTTTGATTTGTGTTTTCTTTTTCTTGTGATTTTTTGTTATTTATTTCTCAATATAAAGGATTTCAGAGAATGACAGTGTTTTTACACTTGCCTTAAACTGTTTGACCTTTAACTTCCCTCTTTCTATGAGCTTTTTTATGCTGATTTTTCTGTGTTTTGTTCCTTGGTTTGTTCCAACTTTCTGATTTTTTGTTCTCTTTTTTTAATTTGTTTTTCACTTTATTGGCTGTTTATATTTCTTCTTTTTAATTTTTTTTTGTTGTCTCATGAGCTATCTGTTTTTGGTTTTCTGTCTTTTCGGTGGTTTCGATGTTGTCTCCTTAGTTATTTTATTTGTTTTCTTTGTTGTTGCTATCATTGTTTTTTTTCTTCTTATTTTTCTTCTGTGGGAGGTCTAGACGTGCAATTCTTTCTTTCCTTTTTCTTTGGTCTCCTTGTTTTTGTTTTTGTTTATTGAAATTATTATGGAAATGGTTCTTATTTGTTTTTTGGTCTTTTTTTTTTTTTTTTTTTTTTTTTTTTTTTTTTTTTTTTTTTTTTTTTTTTTTTTTTTTTTTTTTTTTTTTTTTTTTTTTTTTTTTTTTTTTTTTTTTTTTTTTTTTTTTTTTTTCTTTTCAGTTTATTGGTTTTTTTTATCTCTTCCTTTTTTTTCTTATGTTTTTTTGTTTTCTAGCGCCCGTAAGGAAGGAAACAAGCAGTAGCATTCGCAAAGAGGGAAGGCGTGACTTGCCTTCGGCTGTCTCACTAATTAGGATCTCCGTTAATCTCCACTCTTTGTTCTTGCTTTTTCTCTTTGTTCTATTGCTCTGGTCTATTTATTTGTGGTTTCAAGCTCTTATTACTTGAAGAGGATGTTGGTTTGAATAGGTGTGGCAATACCTTGCCAAGTTCCTCATACCTTTAAAGGAATGTTTATGATATTTTCCCCTTATTTAGGATGATAGTGTTTTGTTTTTGCTGTGGATGTCCCTGTTGGATTCTATGGGATTTTGTGTATTGACAGGGTATGGAAGGTTATTCATCGCCAAGCTTCATTTTCCTATTAGGACTTTTTTGAAGTCATGAAGGTGAGTGTCTGGAATTGTGGTCAAAGGCTGTTCTTGTCCATATATAGGATTATTTTGTAGGATTTGGTGTTAAAGTGTGTTTTTTTTGGTCTTTGTTTTCAGGCCTTGGGATTGGTGGTACGTGAGGTTTTTAGATGTTGGTTGTTTCAGACGTGCTGGTAATTCCATTCCCCATTGGGATTGCTCGGGTTAGAAAGGCCAAACTGTTGGTTTGTATTGATTGGTTCTATTGGATTCGTTTGGAGGTTGGGTGTGTGATGCTAGAGTGCACTTTTTAGAATAGTCCTGGTTGTAGTTAATTGGGGCTATGTTTCGGGGTGTGGGCATGGAGGGAGCAAGGTGGACGAGAATCGAGTACTGGGGTAGTGGGATGCGGGGCCTGTTTTTTCTATCGGGGGTGTGTCTTTATTTGGGGTAATAGATTGGGATTGTCGTGTGTGTCGGAAGAGAAGAATTCGGGTGTGTTGCTGGATGCCCGCGGAGGGTAGCCGGTAGAACCAATGGGCCGTAATAATGGGCTTGTATAGTTTCATGGGTGGTAACAGTTCGGGAGATGAATGCTGCCTTTGGTTTCTGTGTATATACGTTTTCTTGGGCTTGGTGCGGTTTTCAGTGGTTGGGCTGGGTGGCGGAGGATCATTTCTATCAACTTTTTGCGTCATGTATTTTTTTTTGAATGGTGTTGGCGTGTGTAAGCGTGGTGATTTCGCCTTTGGTCTGGTGTTGGTGTAGTTCTTTTTGGTGTATTTCTCAAGATTTTCATGTGATCGCAGCCATTTGTCTAGGTTTCTGTTGAAAACTTGGGGAGTATAGTTTTGTTTCTGATATTGTTTTTGTTTCCTGGATCGGCGTGGGTCCCTGTGAAAGTGTCCTCTTGGTGCGTTTGTCGTATGATGTCCCTTGTTTCAGTTCAGGGATGCGGAGGGGAGGTGTTGAGTTGGTCCTTTGTCTGGGTTTTTGTTTATTATCTGGGCTAGAGTGTTTCTGTCTATTCCGTGTTTCGTCTGTTCTCATATTATAATTCCAATTCTGGGGGATTTTTTTTTCCTTTGTGCAGTGGATTTGTGGGTTAGGTTTTCGTGGTGGTGTCGAGTGTCATGATTTCTTTTCTGTTTTTTCTTTTTTTTTTGACTTTTGTGATTTTGGTCTTTCATTTTTTTTCTTTCATGTCTGTTCTGCTCTTCGTGTTATGTCTTTGTTTCCCATTCCTGTTTTGTTTGTCGCTCATGTCTTTTTTTTTTTTTTATGCTTTCTTTTTTTTAATATTTCTTTTAAAAATATGCACTATTTTACTGTAGTTTTCAATTTCCTAGTGTTTTATTTAAATATTTTTCCCTTATTTTTAAGGATGTCTTTTTAATGGCGTCCAAAGGTTGTGCTTTTTTTGTTTTTTGTTGTTATTTGTTTATTGTCATTTATATGTTCCAGGAATGCTTTTATTTCTGTCTTGATCTTCCTTGACCCATTCATTATTCAAGAGTGTGTTCTTCAGGTGTAGTCTCCTGTGTTCTTGTAGGCAGTAGGGCTTATTCCAGTGTGGATGTTGAGCTTATTGCCCTGCGGGCGGATAGAATGGCCGATGTGATATCTGATCTTCAATCTTTTTGTGGTTTGTTTGTGGATGGTTGGTGAGGTTTCTTCGGTGTTCCCTCGTATTGTGGGAATTGTGGAGAATGAGAATGTTTCATGGGCTGCTGAGAAGGAAGTGTATTCTTTTGTGTTTTGGTGGAATATTCAGTAAATATCTGTTAGGTAAGTTGGTGGATCGATCGTTCAGTGTCAGCGTCAGAGGGCGCGGCGGGGGAGGCGGGGCCGGCGGGATCTCGTAGCACCGGAGTTTTTTTTTTTTTTCCCCTTTCGTATAGTTGAGTGGGATGTCGGCAACCTAGCCCTTTGCGAGAGGTATTTTTCGTGCGTTTTTCTGTCTTTTACGGGCTGGGGATGTTTTTTCTTTTTTTTTTCTTTTGGGTTTTTTTTTTTCGTGGGACCTTGGGTAGTCCTTGGTGTTTTTGTGGCTCCCTGTGGGGGATGAAGTAGCTGGCAGAAATGTGGGTGGTCATCGTGTCTGGGGCCAGATGTGAGGCAGAATGGGGGTGAACAGTTTCCGGGCGGGCTTGGGGATGTTGTTTGTGTTTGTTACCGTGCAAGAATTTAATAGTTGGATTTTAATCTTGGCCGGCGTTTTGGTGGTTCGGGGTCTGGAGGGCGGTTCGTGGATCAGGCAGGGTTGGTTTTTCGTGAGATTGTAAAATCTTTAGCAAAACGGCTTGTGGGTTTTGCGTCACGCAATTTTGGTGCTGAATATTGTTGTTGCAATCTGTTGCCACGTGAAGTGTGCGTGTACGGGCCGGGAAGATGATGATGTGGTTTGGGTCGTGTTATTTGACCGGTCAGAGAGTTATGGAGGCTTGTGGTTTCGATCATTCCTAATGTCGTTATTTCTTTTTTTCTCCACCAGTCTTATTTGTCTTTTGTAGTGGTTGGAATTTATGTCCTTTTATTAATAGTTTAAGGTTTTTTTGTATTCTTTCTGATTCTTTTATCGGTTTTGTGTTGCTGTCCTGTGTTGTCCTGATTTTATTCATTTGTATTTGTTTTTTTTGGTTTTGTTATCTTACTCCTTCTGCATGTCTCACCTTGCTTTTTATTTTTTGTTTTTTTTTTTTTTTTTTTTTTTTTTTTTTTTTTTTTTTTTTTTTTTTTTTTTTTTTTTGCCTGCCTCTGCCTCTGATTTCTGGGACTAAAGGCGTGCAGCACTATTCCCAGCCAGTTTGTATTCTTTCAACTTGTTTTATGTCAGACAGGTTTTTCTCTCTCCTCCAACTCTAATCCACAATTTTGCTGGGTAAAGTAACAGGGCGCTGGCATTCGAGGGGCCGGGAAACAGGGGGAAGGCGTTGCGCCCACATGAGGCGGTGCTGGCAGTAGGTGGCACGGAGAAGGTCAAGTTGGAAGGTGAGAGGGGGCCCTGATTTATGGGCACGGGTGGGGTGGCGCGCGGTTGGCGGAAGGATGTTGGCGGGGTGTGGGGGCTGTGATACGCAGGGACAACGAGGAGGGGTGGGCGGGGCGGAGGTCGTTGCGGGGCGGATATGCGGGGTGTTGCGGGTGGAGTGCGATGTGCGGCGGGGAGGTGGAGGGGGGGGGGCGTGTTTTGGGGGGGGGAAGGGGTGCGGCGAGGAGGCGGGGGATATGTAGCGGAGCAAGTACCAGTGCGCCTTGGGATTCGTCTCCTTCATCTATTCACTATGATTGGATAGGTTGATTTCTTTGCTTTCAGTTTGTCCATCATTTCCTGGGGTTTGGGTGAACACTGGGTGGACTGGTAAAGTGGTATTAAGCGTTACTTGAAGGCATGCGTAGTTTTGTTGGGGTTACCTGTTCCAGGTTCTGATTGTTCTTTGTTCTGCGTCAGCCACTTTCGAGGTTCATCTGCAGGGTGTGGCGACAGGAATGTCTCTGGATTAAAGGAGGGTTGGGAGGGCAGGAGGTTTCATTACATCTGTCTTATGTCTATTATTTCTTTAGTATTTCTACTTCCTTTTGGAGCTTCTCAGTCTCTTCCTGTAGCTCTTTGCTTCGCTTGTTGGTTTCCTTATCTTTTTCAGCATGGGATCTTTTTAGTGTTTCTACTTCCTTCCGGTTTGTCATTCTCTCTCTCTAGGTCCTTCTTGAGTTCTTCATTCTCTTTTCTTAGTTCTTTGATTTTCTCTTTATAATATTGTAGTTCTTTAAGTATGTTCAGAACTGTGTTTCTGTTATCTGTGTCCTGGTCCATCCCCAGGGGTTCCCACTGTAAGAATCTTCCATAGGGCTGGGAGAGCTTGGTGTGGGATTATCCTGTCCCTTTCCTGTGTTGTCTCTTCTTCGTGTTCCTGGCATATGGGCTTCTCCTTGCCTGTATTCCAATGAGGGTCCCAAATGCCTCTTCACTGTATTGAAGGCTTGCTTTGCTTGCCTCCTTCAGTCCCAAACGCCTCTTCACTGTGTTGAAGGGTTGTTTTGCTTGCCTTCTTCATATGCCTTTGTAATTCTAGTTGGCAGGGCAGCGGGTGCTCTTTAGCCTGTGCCCTGGTACCTGAGCTTCATCTGGTCTTGGTAGTTGTCAGATCTCAAGACTCACACAACCCCATCTTTTATACCAGCTGGGAGGATAACTCCGCCCCCACAGCCACAAAAGCCAATTAATGCAAAGACAACTGGATTAACTATATAAAGTCAATCAACTATCAACCTTGCTGAAGCACCCAGCTCCTATATACCTTCCTGTGCTTCAGCTGGGCTTGGGAGAACTCCCAAAGACATTTTTACAGCCCTTTCTCAATGATAGGTACAGGCGAGTGTGTGTGTGTGTGTGGGGGGTGTGTATGTGTGTATGTGTATGTGTATGTGTGTGTGCATTTTACAATCCTTTATTTTAAATGATATACAAATGTATATACACAAATGTGTCTTTTATTTATTTATTTATTTTGGTGTTTTCGAGACAGGGTCTCTCCCTGTAGTCCCAACTGTCCTGGAACTCACTCTGTAGACCAGGCTGGCCTCGAACTCACAAAGATCCGCCTGCCTCTGCCTCCCGAGTGCTAGGATTAAAGGCGTGTGCCACCACGGCCGGCCAACAAAGGTGTCTTTTAAAAAAATTCAAATGCCTTATTATCCTGCCTTCTAAGATTGCAAGTATAACTACTCCACTAAGATCAGTCCATTTCGATTTCAATTACAGAAAATAAGTCATAGTATTTAAATTTGGAAGACAGACATTCATTTTTTAAAAGTTGAATAAATTAATTTCATACATTAAAATTGCAACCTGCTATTTCTTTATTTTGATCAAGCTTGTGTACACTTAGGTTTATTACTGGGGATAAATAAAACTATGCACTAAAATGTCAAGAAACAACAAACATATGGCAATGATTTAAAACAGCATTTGCCATCTCTCAGGTGGAGGGGATAAATAATGAAATGTAATATGATGGGTGTTCTTTGTTCAGTGGCTCTTGCTCTGGTTGTCCTTCATTTCTAAATCTCTACATCCACCCATGGCTTTTACTTGAAATATATAAAGAAAAAAGTTAGCAAACGAGTTTTGAAAACATTCTTCAAGTTTCACAAACACCAGTTGCTCCATTTGTACAATATAGAGAGGCGATCCTTGACACATGCAGACTTCCTGATATGAAGTACACATTAAGTTGTGTGCAACAGTACCTTCACATGTGTTGTTTTCTAGAAAAAGGCAGTTTTTCTCTTCTCTAGTAATAATCAAATCTTTAAGTTTATGAAATCTTTCTACAATGTAAAATGATGTATAGCAATGGGCATTTTTGATTATTTCTCAAAAGGACTAAAGCACGCTTATCTAGTTCAAGCAATTTTAGGAGAAGCGGCCCTGTCTCCAATGACTTCCCTCAAAGGAATGTTTCTTATATCAGTAGTAATGAAATGTTATCAGCGTTAATGAAAACAAATGTTTTTTTCTGGGGAAAGCATTAATTATTATTATTATGATTCCTGACTATCTGTGACCTAGAAATTATATGATGGATTATTTTGTTGAACATGATGAATTTAAAAATGGATATCATATCTAGAAGAAAGATGGAATGCTTGTCTTTCCCATCAATTCATTGATTCTCTGGAAATTTCAAAGAAAGCCTTTTATCACAATGTGGAAAAGGCAAAGACAAAGTCACATTATGGACCTACTTTCAGCTGGAAGCAAACAATCAGTATATCTCTTGCTTTTTTCTGGGGTATCTTTGTTACTCAAAGTGGTTTATGAGTCATATGTTAATCAATTTGCTTTAATTTATTACTGGGTCAAACATCGTGGATTAAAATATATATTTGAAACTGTTCCTTTTTCATTATGTTTATGCCAAACTACAGCCTCAGGTGATGCATGAAATTCATCCATATCTTGAATTTATATAAACCTCTTTTCCACATGATATACAAATGTATCTGATAAAATAACCTAGTACAAATAAAGACTTCTTATTGCTTGTTCACTTTCCTTGGCTACTTATGTATTGCCTGATGTACTTAATTATTCAAAATAGTCATAATTCTGACATATCATTAAACGAATAAATTCTAACACTTTATAAAGCCATTACTTTTATGAAACAAAACTTTTCCTAAATATAAATATTATAGCTAGATAAACAGATTCAGGCAAGGCTTTTTAATGTTTCTTGTGATTTATATATTGTTATTCCAATTCTGTTAGTCACCTTGGAGCCAATCTATATAATTTTAATTTTAAAAAAGTCTTGTATGGGGTTGGAGAGATGTCTCAGCTGTTAAGAGCACTGGTTGTTCTTGCAGAACAATTGGGTTTGAATTCCAGCTCGTACATAACAGCTAACAACTATTCATAACACCGTTACAGGGGATCCAAAACCCTATTCTGGCCTGCTCAACGGCTGCATGACAGGGCTGTACTTACATTCATGCATAAATTATACTTATAACCAAAAAATAAAAAGCAAATTAAGAATATTGTATATACATTCATTATTTTCTTTAGATACATTTAGTTTTTTGCCTTTTGAATTTTAAATACTTGCTATTAAGTTGGCCAATTGTGGATATTCAAATTCAATCACAAAACTGATATAATTTTCTTAACATTTACTAAATAAAGATGCTTGACAAAATTCTAGAAACTAACTACAGTTTAATCAATACCAAATCAGTATATCATGAATAATCTGATCAAATAGCTGTTTTTGTTGTGAAGCCCCACAACTTTCCTAGTATTTAATCCATGGTAGTTTTTCCTAACAGATGTTTTTAAAACATACAAGTATAATAATTGTATATCTTGGGAAATTATATGTATAAAATACATCTTGAACATATCCACCCCTAACTCCCACATTCAATTCAAACACTCCATTCAATCCATCTTCCTCTAAATTTAATGTCCATTTATATAAAAAATAACACACTGAGCACAATTAGTACTTCCCCTATGCTCATGGAAAGGTGTTATCTTCTGGGGCATGGGTAATCTGTCAGTAGACATACACCTTACAAAAAATGTCTCAGCACACTCAAAGAAGCTCTTTATTGGCCCTTCTTCCATTGTCCAGAGACATTTTTCTATCTCTTGTTCTATACAATGTCACCTTAAACCTACTGTTAATTGTGTATTATCAACACATTCCATTTTCCTCCATAATGATATTTCTATATATGATTCTTCTGTGTCTAATTCTCCTCCAAAGCAATATTGTTCTTGCAGCCTTTGGAAAGCACTCTTATTTCTAGAAGTATGGGCCTGGGTGTAAGAGCAATATGCAATATAATTTATTGTGCTGTTTTATCCTGTTTTGATTTGTCACAAACCTTGAAATCCATGTTATATTTGTGACATTTAGATCATCTTATTTTCTTAGAAAGTCCACATTAGCTACATATCTTGTTATTAGCTTTAAAACATTGGATAATTTTGCATGCATTTTTATGATTAGTTTTTAGTCATCATTTAGGCATTATATTTAATTTCTTTCTTTCTTTTTGTTTGTTTGTTTGTTTGTTTGTTTGGTCTTTTTCAGGCAGGGTCTCCCTGCATTTCTAACTTATGTGTTTAAACTACATTTTTCCAAAATAATTTACCTAATATCCAATAATTTTTTTGCCTTTCTACCCACATTCTCATCAATATTTTGCCACAAATAAATTTTCAGCAGTGGTAGAATAATTGATACCATTCCTATTCTATTGGTGTGATTGCCCTGGAGGAAAAATATGATTGCATTTGCTATCTCACATACTATTTTTCTTAGGAGAAAGTAATCTCTGTATCAAGTAAACTTGCATAATGTTGTGCCTTTCATTTTCTCACATCATCTGAATACAAAATAGGGTAATATAAAGAAATTAGCCCTTATGATCTTAAATTTCAAGAACTAGTTGACCATATAGTGTCTGTAATTTTTGATGTGGTTTACAAATGCCACTTTTTGCCCATTGGAACTTAACTCTCATTATACTATTTATATTACATCTGTTACATGCTCTAAGTACAAAATCAGTTCCTCACAAACACTGAAACTAAATATATACTTGATGAATGAATGGAATTTTGACTAAATATATTAACATATAATTTTAATTTCATGAAATTCAATATCCAAATTTATATCCAAAAGCATATTACTCTATACTATTTTAAAAGAAAATATGTAATAATTAGAAATTCTATAAGCTGAATGGTGCATTGATTCCATGCATTATATCACTGTACATAAATCAACACATTATGAAATATCACAGGTAATTTAAAAAAATAATGAATATGTGAAAATATTATTTTATAGAACTTTACTTTTCCTGTGTTATTGCTTTTATAATACCAATCTAACAATTCAGATTTTTATGCTGCTTCAATCCATTCAAGAATGTAAAAGATTACAATTCCAGTGAGTATTAATTATCTGATTTCAGCTTCTATCTCTTGCTACCTACACTGTTTTTTTTGTTTTTGTTTTTTGTTTTTTTTTTAATTTTTAATTTTATTTTATTTATTTTTGTATGTGTATGAGTGTACTGTCTGCATGTAGGTTTGTGCACCCGTGTCGTGCAATGCCGCGGAGGTCGGAAGAGGGTGTCGGATTCCCCTGGAACTGGAGTTCTCCTGGAGTTGGAGTTTCAGACGGTTCTCAGCCGCCATGTGGGTGCTGGGGATCGAACCCGGGTCCTCTTTAAGAGCGGTCAGCGCTCTCAACCGCTAGACCACCTCTCCAGCCCAACTACCTACACTGTTAATTCATTAAATGGTCAGTTATTTTTACTCCTTTAATTAGAAAGACATAGTAATTCCCTAAATTTACCAGTGCCATTGGAAATTTTGGAGAAGATACCTCATAATTCCTTTATTTTGTTGTTTTCAAACAAATATTTATCTAAATATTATTTTGAATGCAAAATAAACATATATATATATATATATACAAATAAAATGCACTTATAATAAAGAGAACTTTTAATACATAAGAATAAATAATAATAAAATCTCAACAAATATTTGTTCTTATATAAATAAAAAGGGAAAGTAAATGTTCAAGGACATTGCTGGAAGTTGACAGATTAGGAGTTCAAATTCAGCACTGATTGTTTCGGAGTCAAGGTGTTTTTCAGAAATTTCAGAAATATTAAACATTAAACAGTTAAATGTGTTACAACATTTTATAGAACTCTAACTGATTTTTTGACTTAGTGTATTTTCTATTCATAAGTTGTATAGATAAGATGCTAACATCAGAATAACTGAGCTACTAACATTTAATATGTTAATATTTGGGATCATTTTAATATGAGCCACAAGAATTATAACAAAAATATGATCACATTAAAATACATATTTTAGATGATAATTACTGTTTAATTAGAAATGTAGATAGATAGACGGATGTTGATTGACAGATGGTAGATCAGTAGGTAGATGAATAAATACATATATAGATACTATTTCCAAGCAACATTCTATTCTATTTTTCCCTTTCCTTCAATAAAGAGGAATAACTAACCTTGTTATCCATTTATTTCTGTGTCTCAAATATATAAAGATGGATCAAATATGAAATCATTACATAGATTATTCCCTTACATTTAAACTGATTTTCTTCATTTAAATTTAATTTCACTTTTTTCTGATGTGTATCATTCATCAAATGCATGAGATTAACATAGTTAAATTATTTGTTTTAAACTTGTTTATTCTCATATCTATATATATATAGATTCTATATATATATAGAATCTATAGATATAGATTCTCATATCTATATATATAGATATATAGATAGATATACATATATATACATATATTTGTATATCTATCTATATATCTATATCTATATCTATCNCAGAGGGCTATGGGGAGATAATGAAAAACTCAAGAAAGACCTAAAGGGAGATAATGACAAACGTTGGAAAGAAATAAAGGAAGAAAATAACAAACGCCTGATGGAAGTGGAAAGGCTGAATAGATCCCAGGCCAAAATGAAAGAAAGAAACTAACCAATGAACCAAGGAGCTTCAAGATGAGAATGACAGGTTCCAGGATGAAGAGGAAATGCTAAAGAAATCACAGGATGAAATGAAAAAGGAAATTGAATGTTCATTCAATTAACAGGAAAGGATGGGGAAAAAGCCTCAGAAGCAGAATGGAAGAAGCAGACAAAAAGAAAACCAGACCTGCAGGATAACATGGAGCAACTAGAATGCTCAAGTAAAGATTATGAAAAATTAAAAAAAAAAAAAAACCACAAGAGTGGAACAGCCAAGAAATGTGGCACACTATGAAAAGACCAGCACTCAGAAGGCAGAGGCAGGTGGATCTCTGTGAGCTCAAGGCCAGCCTGGTGTACATAATGAGTTCTAGGCCAGCTGGGGCTACACGGAGACCCTGTCTCAAAAAGACCAAATCCCCCAACCCCCCCAAAAAGCTCAATTTATTTTAGATGACAGTAGCCCATCACTGTGAGAAAGCAGTAAAACGCACATCCACAGGGGCGTGAAGATCCGGAACCGCCATGTCCCCAACACTCGGAGTCTAGGGCCCGATTTTAAGGAGAAAACTGCTTTATACTCTAAGGTCATCAGACAGGACCGTCTGGGAAGTGGCCCAGCCTCAGCTTTGGGGTGTGGCTTCTTCCGCGTCAGGCTGGGGTTCAGAATAGTATTTTAAGTATCTGATTAGCATCCAAACAAAGAGTTTTCAAAAGGAATGTGAAAGACAAAAAAAATGCCATCAGATTTTCCTGCATAGCCCTCAGTAGCCTCCCATAAAGTTAATTCTGGAGCAGGCTCAGAAGGCCCCTGCAGAGTCTCACGCCCCCCTCCCCCCCCGCAGCTGGACCTTTGGAAGACCTTTCCCAGCTCCTGTCTGAGGGTTCGGCATTGGCGCCATCTCAGAATCCATTTGTAGTTGACACAGGTGTCAACCCATGATGTGATGTGTGTGCTGTGCACACAGGGTGCTTGATTGGACAGAAGCTCTCATCTTGCATAGAGAGCCCCTGAGAATAATAGGGAATGAATTAAAATGAGGCCAACATTCCTTAAAAAAAGAAAAGACCAAACATCTGCATCGCAGGGGTAGCGGAAGGAGAAGAATCCCAAGACAACACTATTGACCATAACTTCAACAGGATGATAGAAAAAAAATTCCCCAAACTGAAAAAAAGACAAACCCATACAAATACAAAAAGCACAAAGAACACCAAATAGACAAGACCAAAAAAGAAATTCTCCACATCATATGATTTTTAAAATGCTAGATGCTCAGAATGAAGACAAAATACTGAAAGCCACAAGAGAAAAACAACAAGTAACATATAAGGGGAAACCCATCAGAATCAGAGTTGTCTTCTCAGTGCAAATTATGAAAGCCAGAAGAACGTGGACCAAAGGATTCCCAGTTCTAAACAATTTTAGATGCCAACCCAGACTACTATACCCAGAAAAAATGTCAAGTATAGTTGAAGGAGAAAGAAAATCTTTCATGACATAAACGAGATGAAGGAATACATGTCAAAAAACAAACACTTCAGAAAATACTTGAAGCAATCCAAAGAACAGAAGAAAAGAGCAACTATCCCTAAGCAATTCAAGAGAGAAATTACAAGAAGCATAACAGACTAAATACAAACCTAAACCAAGAATGCAAACAATAAGTGGAAGGGAAGCAGCACAGATCTATCAGTAATAACCTTAAATATTAATGGTCTAAACCCCCCAATCAAAGGACATAGACTGGGAGAATGGATTAGGAAACAGAATCCTTCTATATGCTGTCTACAAGAAACCCATCTCACCCTCAAATAGAGACACCACCTTATAGTAAAAGGATGGGAAATGTATTCAAAGGAAATGGTATCAAGAGCCAAGGAGGAGTGGCTAATCTAATATCAGACAAAATAAACCTAAAAGTAAAATTAATCAGAAGAAACAAAGAGGGCCATTACATCCTTAGTGAAGTCCCCTACTCTTAGTGTGCTGGGATTAATCTGTGTCCTGAGGTCCTGCAAAGAAGTGTTTATAAAGTTAGGTGCACCAGATTTTGGTGCATAAACATTTAGGATTGTGAAGTATTCATGCTTAAGTGTTCATTTAATATCCCATTAAACCCATTGGAGAGATCAATAGGACAAAAAATAAACAGAGAGACATCAGAACTGAACAACACAATACACCAAATGGACCTTACAGACATCTACAGAATAGTCCACTCAAACACCAGAGAATACACTTTCTACTCAGCACCTCACAGAACATTCCCCAAAATTGATCACAAACTGGGACACAAGAAATCTCAACAAATACAAAAGAATTGAAATTATTTCTTACATTCTATTAGACAACAGTGCAATAAAGTTCAATATGAATGCCAGAATAAGCCCTACTAGCTACAAGAACATATGGAGACTAAACAACACACTCCTGAACAATGAATGGGTCAAGGAAGAACTAAAGAGTGAAATAACAGTATTCATGGAACTGAACAAAAAAAAAAAGAAAAAAAAGAATACAACACAACTAAACCTGCGGGATACTTTAAAAGCAGTCTTAAAAGGTAAATTAATAGCCCTAAGTGACCACATCAAAAACAAAAACAAAAACAGAAAGGGAATAAGTAAACAATCTAACACTGCAGCTAAAAACACTTGGGAGACAAAAACAAATGAACTCTAAACCCAACAGACATGATGAAATAACACAAATCAGAGCAGAAATCAATGAAATAGAAAGCAAAACGAAGAATCAGTGAATCCAAAAGCTGGCTCATTGAAAAGATAAACAATGAAGAACAAGCAATTAGATATATAGGTATTTAAGCAGCACTAATAGTTATGGTAGGTTACTTTAGCATAGACACATGTTTGGATATGTTAATCCATGAATTACAATTTTCCCCCCCTGTTAAATATGACAGGGTCTTACTGTGGCTTATAACATCTAACCTGTAGAGGATGTAAGCTTGTGGCATCAGCCATGGGTTATTTCTCCAAGGGGAGAGCCAATAGCCAATTAGATTTGGGATATACAGGCACATGGCTGCCTCTGCTGCACAGTATTTCCAGGCAGGTGAGGTGTATCTGGTGCTGACGGTGGAGTCTTGCTTGACTCAGGGAGACCCATATTTGCTTTATTGGTTTAGTGGCCTTTGGTAACACTCTCTGGCATTCCAGAGGCCATCTGTACACTTGCATGTGTGGTCTCAATACATCCCTCCCATGTTAACGTCAGGTCTTCGGCAGCAGGGTCTTATTGCCTCTCCTCCTGTAGGTATCCCAACTTAGAGGCAAGGAGCCCTTACCTTTTGTGGGGCCTTGGATCCCCTGGCCAACATCCACCTGGTAGAACAATCCATTGCTGATGTCAGAGCTCCTGTATTAATATATTTTGCCTGAGTGCATAGCCCTAGGACTTTAGTATTATATTTGGTTCTGAACAGAGAGTAATCCCTTCCACAGTTCCCATGTCTAGTAGTCAATTAAAGAAAGCAGTTTTACCGGTTTTATAAGAGAT
>VZQC01000216.1:5097724-5136246 GCA_009823505.1 Rhizomys pruinosus | reverse complement strand
GGGGGGGGGGCGATATGATTTATTTAGATTTAGCCCACACCCTGGTCCTAACTGGAGTGACTTACCGGCTCCTGTGCTTCAGGGGCCATCCCACAAAAAGACTGATAGTTTTCATATTGTACTTGTCATTGGTATAGAGGAAATCTTCTAATTATGGAATATTATTTTTAAAATTATCCTCTAATTTTGTAAATAAGTTTATTATTTCTAAGAATTTTCTGCTATATTCCTTAGAGCCTTTTGTGTAAACTCATGTCCTTCTAATAAAGGAAACTCACTACTTCCTTTTAATTTGTATATTCTGTCTCCTATACTTGACTTTTAATTTAGTTAAGTTTTCCAACATTATATTCAATAGAAAAGTAGTGGATATGCTGTTTTGTATCTGATTTTTAATGGAAATTAATACAGTTTTCTCGATTTAAATGATTTGGGCTTTGGTCTTCAGTATATTGGCATTACGATGTTGCAATAGGGCCATCTATTATGGCCTTGCATCCCTAGTTTCATCATGGCTTTTTCATGAATGGATGGTATATTTTGCCAAAGGCTTTTTTCCCCATTTGATAAAATAATTCTGTGATTTCACTCCAAGAGGTTATTTATTTGATGAATTTTATTTTTATTTACATATATTTTATTAGGCCCACGATCTCTGGAAATAAGCTGACTTTATATTAGTGGATGATCTTTTCAAAGTACTATTGAAAATCAGTTTGTGTGAATTTTATTGAGAATGTTTTTCTTTTTTTAAATTTTATTTATTCTTGTATATGTATAAATGTATTGTCTGCCTGTAGGTTTGTGCACCCATGTCGTGCAGTGCCGCGGAGGTCAGAAGAGGCCATTGGATTCCCCTGGAACTGGAGTTAAAGATGGTTCTCAGCCACCATGTGGGTGCTGGGGATCAAACCCCGGTCCTCTGCAAGAGCAGTCGGTGCTCTTAACCACTAGGCCATCTCTCCACCCCAAGAATGTTTTCTTCTAAATTTAACAGAGATTGCCTTATACTTTTCATTTTGTTGTTATGTAGTCTTAATTTGTTTGGCTTTGGTATCAAAATAATAAATGATTTGAAGAAAAAGGAAGTGTAGAGGTGTTTAAAATTTTGTCAGATTCATTCCTAGATATATTTCCTCTAGTTATCCACTCTATTGTGAATCAGGGTTTCTGTGATCTCTTTTTCCAGTTGGTAGGAATAAGTGCACAAAAACATTAAATATCTCTAGAATAAAAATTTTAAATCCTTGAAGAAAGAGATCAAGGAAGACACATGAAGATGAAAAGAAGGTTTTCTATTGTAAAAAATGACCATCCCACTCAAAGCAATATATAGATTCAATTGAAGGCCAATAAATATCCCCATGACATTCTTAAAAGAATTAGAAAAAAAATCCTAAAATTCATATGCAATCTCAAATGACCCCTGGATAGCCAAATCAATTCTGTGTGAAATAGGAACAATGGTGGGAACATAACATAACAAATATCAAACTATATTACTGAGCTATAGTCATAAACACAACATTGTACTAGCACAAATATAGATACATCAATGTGAAATAAGAGAATACCTAAAGATGAGTGCAAGCAATTTCTGAAACCCGATATTTGAACATGTTCCTGAGAACACACAGCATGTTAAACAAATGATCCTGGCAAAACTGGGTCTCCACTGTCAAAGAATGAAATTAGACCTTTTTTTTTATCACACAAAAATCACCAAATGGACGAAAGATCTCAATATTACACCTGAAACTCTGAAGCACTTAGAAGAAAGCATAGGCAGTTGACAAATAGATATAGGTGCACGGAAGAACTTTCTATATTGGCTATCAGATGCTCAGGAATTAAGGTCCACAATAGATAAATGAGAACTCATAAAGCTAAAAAGCTTAAGAACAGCAAAACAGTCAAGGAAGTAAAGTCAAAACCAACAGAATGGAAGAAAATCTTCATCAGCTACGTATCTTAGAGAAGATCAATATCCAGAATATATAAAGAACTCAAACAACCAAGTGAAGAATCGAGAAAACAAATGACACAATTAAATATGGGCTATGGATCTCAGAGAGTTCTCAAAAGAAAAAATAAAAATGGATATGAAACAATTTAAAAATTGTTGAACTTATTTAGTAATGTTGAAAATGCAAATCAAAACCAGTTTAAGATTTAATATTACCTACCCTAGTCAAATCGGCTAAGATCTAGAGAACAAATGATCCAAAATGCTCATGAAAATGCTTTGTCTTTTTTTGCCTTTCTTGTGAACACAAATTAAGAATATACAGTTTATTCTCCAACTCTTCTGCTATATGGCATGGTGATAAAGTGCACACTCAGGAAGCTTTCACACTCAACACAATGTTGGCAATGACAATTCAACATGTAATTACATTGGGCTTATCAATAGACACTGAATACTCACAAAAGTATGCATAACCTCTCTCTCCTGCAACTTTAAATCTCACTTGAATGTTTAAGATCATGAAGACTTAATTGTATGAAATTTCTGCCACAATATATCTGTATAAATTTCTGTTTTATTCCCTTCCTCTAATCTCTCAGCATCAACTGGAACTTTATTTTTTTTTTTAATTTTTAAAATATTTTTATTTGTGTATGTGTATGAATGTACTGTCTGCATGTAGGTCTGTGCACCCGTGTCGTGCAATGCCGCAGAGGTCAGAAGAGGGTCTCAGATTCCCCTGGAACTGGAATTCTCCTGGAATTGGAGTTGCAGATGGTTCTTAGCCATCATGTGGGCACTGGGGAACGAACCCGGGTCCTCTGCAAGAGCAGTCGGTGCTCTTAACCGCCAGGCCATCTCTCCAGCCCTCAATTGGAACTTTAAAATAGTTTGAAGTTAAAAATAAAAGTCCTATCCAGGGATAAACACTGCAGTCTCTTATTCTTTAGAACTTGGCCAGTCGTGGCCTGCTCTGTGCATCACAGTCTGGTGAATAAGGAACTTCACTGGTGAGAGTTGACAGATGGATTCTTTTTATATTCTCTGTGTCTAAACAGATGTGGAACTCTACAGTAGCCTCGATTTGTTGCATAAGAATCTTCTTTGATAAGTGGTATATATTATGATGGTTTGTAAATATAATTATCTATGTTTAGCTTATGGTAAGAAGTGCTACGGCTTAGGGGCCATTGTGGAAGACTGTTGGGAAAGATTGAAAGAGCCAGTATTCAAAATTTTAATAATCAAATCATAAGTATTAGTACCCAAATATATTTATTTATAAAGTCATAAGTTTCATTAGTATAACAGATATTCAGTCTTATTTTTTTCAAGTTAGGGGGTAGAAAATGTTTTATTTCATGTTCCAAATTAACACCATGTGTATTAATTACTATACAATTTTTTTTAAGTTTTCTAAGTACTCTTTTTTTTGATATTTTTTTATTTTTATTTTTAAGGGATTCTACAATACAATGACACAGTTGTTTGCAGATAACATTGATGTTACTCAGTATTTCATACAATTAAGTAATTGGTGCATTTTGCAAGTATCTATGTCCAAATTTTGAACAACCCAAGGTTCCCATACTCCAGTTGGAGAAGCTTGTATGCACAGGCATGTTGATCAATCAGGTGTCCAGACTATATTCCTGTAGTCTCGTGATTCACCCCTATCTCTCCACAGCCCTTACAATCTACCACGCCTCCTCTTCCGCAGTTTGTTCCCTGGGCTTTGGGAAAGGGGCACAAGTGGGTGAGAAGAAAACAGTCTAATTTCTTTGGAGTTGTCATTTTGGACTCCGGTCTGTTCAGTTTGTTTCCCTTCACGGATTGACAGCTTTCACAGTGATACCCTTTTCAGTCATACTAACAAAGCTCAAGCTATTGGATGTACAGGCATTTAAGCAGTACCACTTATTGTGTCAAGCTAAGCTGTGAGCATAGACACAGATGCTTGGATGGTATGCTAATCCGCAAACTGTGGTTTCTCTATAAAGGGTGACAAGTTCTTATTGTGGCTTATAACATCGCCTAACCACTAGAGGACATAAGCTTGTGGCATCCGCTGTGAGTTATTCCTCCAAGGAGAGAGCTAATAGCCAAATAGTTTTGGGATATAATATAGACACTTGGCTGCCACTGTTGCACTGTATCTCCAGGCTGTTGAGGTGTAGCTGATATTTTCGGAGGAGTCTTGTTTGTCTCAGGGAGACCAATATTTTGCTGTATTGCTGTAGTGGCCTTTGGTAACGCTCTCTAGCATTTCAGAGGCCAGTTGTACGCTAGCAGGTGACGTCTCATAACATTTTTCATGCTCACACCAGGTCTTCGACAACAGGGACTTACTGCCTTTCTCCTTGCATATATCCCATTTATAGGCAAAAGGCCTTTATAATTTGGGGGGGGCGGGTTTGAATCCCCTAGCCAACATCTCCTAGGCAGAATAATTCATTGCTGATGTCAGAACTTTCCTGTAGTAATATATTTTGCTTAATTACACAACTTATAAACACTTTACTATTGAATTTGGCTCTAGATAGAGAACTTTTTTTCGTTTAGAATAGTCGATATTTAATTTGACCAGTACCTCATGTGAATTTATTTGAAGAAATATAACAGCTATTTTGCTTATAAACATTTAAAGATGATTTGCTATTTGGGTTAACTATAGTACATGTGTTGACCAACAAATTTGCCAAAGTTGTATTACAGTGTTTCACATGGCATCAGATGTTTTGGTATAGAAGTAGGTCCCTGGGTGGCACTTATCAGTTACCTTTACGTTGATAAAGCCATAATGAATCTTTCTTTGGGTTTAGAGATCAGGAGTAGAAGCCTTGTGGTGTATTTTTCATAACTTAAAAATAGGAAATGTCTAAGCAGGCATTATCTATTCAGTTATAAAATATTACAAGATTATGATAAATCCTAAAAAAATATTTACTTTGAAGTAAATCAATTAAACATGTAAACTGGTATTTAAGGACAATCTTTAAAATCACCTAGGTGGGCTGGAGAGATGGCCTAGCAGTTAAGAGCGCCAACCGCTCTTACAGAGGAACCAGGTTCGATCCCCCAGCACCCAAATAGCAGCTGAAAACAGTCTGAAACACCAATTCCAGTAGAACTCCAGTTCCAGGGGAATCCGACACTCTTTTCTGACCTCTGCAGCATTGCATGACACAGGTGCACAGACTTGCATGCAGGCAGTGCATTCATACACATACAGAAATAAATAAAATTAAATAAAAAATGTTTTAAATCACCTAGGGTTCTTTAAAATTAAGCAGTAGAAATGGGGTTTTCTCTAGGATCTATGTCCCCTGCAGTCACATTTATTTCACTATGTTTACATTGCCACCCAAGAGGGCTTTAACTTCAGTTAGATAGCAGAAATAAATAAAATTAAAAAAAAAAGAAAGAGCAGTTATTATTTTGGGTTTCTCTTGGACTACTCTGATCGACAACTTTATATAGGCTGAGTAGACTCCAATGGATAAACTTGTACCAAGGGACATCTGGGCACAAATTTTGATGGGCTAGGATTTAACTTACATGAGAGAATGCATGAAATCCAGTGGGGTATGAGGGGATGCAGATGTGGAAGGGGATCTAAATTCGGTTAAAGTCTTTTATATATAGTGCACAAAAATTCAATAAAATATTTTAAAAATTTAAGCACTAATTTAAAAAAAGCAGTTCACGGTCTTACATTCATCAAGTACATATTAAACTATTCTGCTTTGTAGGATAAAGGACAAGAACATTTACATATCCTATGATTTTATTATATATACTTACATTGTTCTTTATTTCCCAGATGCTTAAAATTTTCAACTTATACTTAGTAATTAGAGAAATTCAGATAAAACACTTTAAGATTTCATCTTACACCAATAAGGCTGGCTAAGATCAAAAGAACAAAGGACACCACATACTGGCAAGGATGTGGAAAAAAGGGAACACTCATTCACTGCTGGTGGGAAGGCTAACTAGTGCAGCCACTATGGAAGGCAGTGTGAGAAACTCTCAAAAAATAAAAACAAACATATCACATAACCCACTTATACCAGTCCTTAGTGTATACGAAAGGACTTATACTGTAAAGATAGGTATACATCCATGTTTATGGTTGCTCTCTTCACAATAGCTAAGAAGTGGAGATAACCTAAATGCACCATGACTGATGAATTGAGAATGAAAATGCAGTACACCTACATGAAAGAGTACTACTCAGCAGTAAGAAAAGATGAAATTCACAGGTAAATGGGTGGAAGTAGAGAGTGGTATACTAACTGAGAATGTAGTACCAATCTGCTATATATGAGTATATATCCTTATGTAATATCATGAACCAATATATTGCAAAGGATACATGGAAATAAAGAACTCCAAAGGGGGGATAAAGAATGAATGTTCTCAGGGTAGTGGGGATGGAGTAGGAATTGGGTTTAGAGGGGCAGAAGGGGATATCTAGGGGTATTTTTGGGAGGTGGTCAGACCTTAGAAGAAAGGACGGTGGGGGGATGGGGGTTCCTGGGCTGGGGAAAATGGAGGGAGTTGAAAGGGAAGAAGAAAGAATAGATATGATTGGACCTTAGGTGGCTAGGGAAAACAGTGCAGTATGAAGCCACCGGAGACCCCATGAGAAATGCCTGTACACTGTCTGAACATTTGTGTATGGGGGTGGGGGGGTGTGTTGCAGGGATCACAGTGCCAGTCAGAAGACATTCCCCTTTGAATGGTTGGTGAGAGGGATCCAAGACTCTCAAAATATTGCAGACTTTTGTCAAATCTCTTCATCATCTACCAGAAATGGAAAATAAGATCCTACAGCTCAGGACAAGATATGCTTCAGGGATATGACTTAGAGTAATGGAGAAGGAACTGACCTTGAAATTTCTAAGTGAAGTTTAGCACTCATAATGAAGATAATATGCACACTGTTAAGGGAGCAAATCAATCAATGGTAAAATCCGGCCCTAAAGCCTAATAAACATAATGACCTGCACAGAAAACTACCTCCGTTGATGAAATACTGGTACTGTTAGCTTGGGGATAATCGATGGTATCTAACTGGACGTGTAATCCTCTCAATGGTAGAGAACCTAGGAGAACCACTGTAAGCTTGGACAAATGCACATGGCTGGAGAGTGCATAGATCAAAGAGAAAACCCTATTGGTGTTATATCTTTAGACTAATGAAATTTCTTGTCATACACTAAATATGCAATCTCATACTTAGAGACAATCATACTATATGCCACTCATCAACGAAGCTTCCCTTTGCAAAATATGGAGGCTGCTACAGAATCCCATAACTGGTCAGATACAGAAATTATCTATTTGAAAGATTCCCAATCCTAGGAGACACATCTACAGTTGAAGCTCTACACCTAAGATTCATGAAACATCCTGGAATGAGGGTCAAGAGAAAATGACTTCTTACCTGTAAGGCTTCCTTATGCAACAAAATGTGGTGCAAACAGAAGGCCATGACTAGCCAAGCTTCAAAAAATGGGAGCTTTCAAAGTGTTGCTAGGACCCCTGTATTAAACCTTACCAAATCATGGTTCACGGATCATTGCATAAGGAGAGGTGGAATTATTGTTACAGCAGTGCTGGTGCAGGAAAGTGAGGAAACAGTGGCTTATAGGCAACTGGAAGCTTTCACTTGTGATCTCTTGCAATGTTGGCATCAGGCTTGGGACCCATGACAACTCAGAAAATGTCTCAGAGTAGAACAAGTGGAATAGGTTAGAGACTGGTTCTGGACTGAGAACTACAGGAAACAGCACTGGTGGGTGAGGAAGTGTATGCCTTACCTAAGACTTCTACATGTGCTGAGCAGACTGCAGTGGATGTATTTGCACAGATGGATATCTGGGTTCTAGAGCTTGACTGAGTAGCATGGGTTCTGATGAGGGTTTCGGCTTTTGGGGGGTGGCTTGATTGGGAACTATTGTATGAGATGGACAAATGCTCAATAAAACACTCCTTGCTTCAAGCAAGATTTGTGTGGGTGAGAACAAATCATCCAGAATAGTTTGTTCAGTGCTAATATACATCAATAATTGATTTGAAAGCTACTTAGTGATCTTTGGTATTATTTCTCCTTCTGAAAAAGTATTGATGATTCTGTTGACAAATACCTATTCTCTGCTTTTAGGAAATGGCAGCTGTAGTGTGTACTGTGCCTCATTATAATAAGCCTCAAGTGTCCCTTACACATTCATCACTGTACAATTTCCTAAGATGCACCTATTAAGAGAATTTTTCACATTCTTCTGACAGTAGATTAATGGTTGTTGACATGGTATGGTTTTGACTATTCCTAGAACATTTAACTGATATAGCCACTTGTCTCTAGTCTTCATACATTTAGACTGATGCTTTGTACCTGACTCACTGCAAGCAAGTCACTAATATTGACTCATGAATCTTAAAATTATTGTCATCCCAAGACACATCTAAACTTGAATTCAGTTAGCAACACAATCAAGTGCAATTTTTTACTTATTTAAATTTGCACTGATACTATCACATCACAATGCACAAAGCACATATAACGTGATAAATGAACATAGCTGTAAATTAGCAATCTTACACAAGTGAATTCCCTAATGAGGTTCAGAGTGACTGATGACTATGTATAAAAATTACTAAATTTAAACATTAGTCCATTATATTTTACACTTGTACTTTACATTTTAAGTCAAAATGTCATTAATTTTTTATCTGAATTTTTAAAGGAAATGGGAACCCAGGGACCTGGTGGCTTGGGAAGAACACTGTGGGATGGTGGTTTACTAAATTTGGCATCATTTTGATTAGCTTAAGACTTAAAAAGCTAGTATTGCAAAGTGGATTATTTGCAAAGTTTTTTTCTTATTTTCCACATTTTGCAAGGCCTGCCATAAAGCTGATGATGAATTATAACCATGTGCACTTTCTATATTCTTATGAACAGTATTTATGTGGGAGTTCTGACTGTTGGTCTTCTATTAAGTTGTTCTTGGTTCTTGCTTACATTTCTAGATTGAGGGGGTGGAAATGTTATATCTGTATGCAAAATCCATCCTTATTTTATTTGCTACTTTTCAGTCTGTTTTTCAGAGTGCAGGCTTTCCACTAATTGTCCCTTTCCAGAACATTTCCCTTGTCTTCATACAGTTTTTATGAGCCGATACGCTGAGTTTAATGGATGAGGTGAGGCCAAGATCTGCTTGTCTTCAGCACACAAGTTCAAGAGAAGTCCCTGAAAACTCAGGAGCTCCAGCAATCCTCTGTCTCTACTCCAACCAGAGCTGGGCTTACAGGTAAATGCAGCCACTCAGCATTTAAATGATGGCACAAGGTCAGAATATAGATTTTTTTTTATTGATGCTTTGTGTATTTCATACATCATTTTCGAATTCAGTTCAGGCATATATCCCCTTCCTTTCCCCCCACCCCACCCCTACCCATGCCAGATCATGCATTCTGCTGTAAGTTTTCTGCATCTTTCTCTGCTTTTTTGTTCTGTTTTGTTTTCATTTTTTTAACAATAAGTGATAATTTGTGAGTACAAGCATCCTTCATGTAAAACCAATTTGCAAGCAGTTGTGCCCAAACCCACACAGCTCATGGGTCCCACCATCCAGCAGGGGGGCTTGTATTTCAATCTTAGTTAATCAAATGATGCCCAGTCTATATTTTGTAGTTTCATCCATTCACCCCAATCGCAGCCCTTACATTCTACCACGCCCCCTCTTTTCGCACGATTGTTCCCTAGGACTTAGAAAAGGGGCACATGTGGAGGAGATGCAAAACAGTTCCTACTTTCTCTGGAGGCTGTGGTCTGGTCCTAGATCATTCTGGCTGTTTTCTTTCAGGGTGCAGTTTGTCAGATAACCTTTCGATCCTACTAATGGAGCACATGCAATTAGATATATAGGTATTTTTAAACAGTATAATATACAGGCCTTTCGGTCCTACTAATGAAGCACTCGCAATTTGGATATCTAGGTATTTAAACATGACAGTTGTTGGTGTAGGTTACATTGGTATGACACAGATGTTTGGATGGTAGTGTTAATCCTGATTACATTTTCTTCTGTTAAGATGACAGGGTCATCGTGTGGTTTATAACATCTCCTAACCATTAGAGGATGTAAACGTGGTGGCAGTCAGCCGTGGGGTTTTCCTCCAAGGAGAAGCCAATAGCCAATTAAGTTTGGGATATACAGACATATGGCTGCCCACGATGCGCAGTATCCAGGCAGAGTGAGGTGTAGCTGGTGTTGATGGGGGGTTTTGCTTGACCAAGGAGACCCATATTTGTTTTATTGTTTTAGTGGCCTTTGTAACACTCTCTGGCATTCTCCAGCATCCGTAGCTTTTGCAAGTGCGGTCTCCATACATCTTCCCATGTTTATATCCAGGTCTCAACAGCAGGGCCTTACTGCCTCGCTCCGTGCAGAATCCCGGTGGTGAGGCAAGGAGCCTTTACTTTTTGTGGGGCTTGGATCCCCGGGCCACACTCTCCTGTAGAGTACCATTGTTGAGGTCGAAGCTCCGGTAAACACAATACAGGTAACCCAAAACAGCAGGTGGGGAACGGATGAACTGTGCCTGACTCCACCCAATAGGAATTTTGTGTGGGAGACTCAGGGGGGTCAAAAAAAAAAAACATAAAATTAAAAAAGGGGGATAGAAGAGATAGGAAACCGTGGCAAAAAAAACTTGCAACCCCAATCAAACAAACTATGGGAAAGGATGTGTTGTTCCAACAGCCAGAGATCACCAATTAAGGGCTGAGAAAGAAAATGTGGCTTGCGGCAGTGAGGAAGAGTGTACCAAAAAGTGCCGCAGAAGGATGGAACCCTCTGCCATTGAAGGAGAGAAATGTCCTCAGATTGCTACAGACTCAGGCCCCGTCCTGGATCCTCTGTGGAACAACGATTTTAAAGAATCAAGAAATCCAAGGAAACTTTATCTTCTAGGTGCTGCAAAGGTTTTAATACAAGAGACTTTCTTAACTCCCCCCCATAGAATAAGGAGAAATATGATGATGATGAGGTCGTTCTCCAGATGTAGATTGGAGCCAGCTGTTATAGAGGTATTCTCTTGTAAAATCGGTAAAACTGCCTTCTTTAAGTGACTAATGGACATAGAAACTGTGAAAAGGATTATTCGCTATTCAGAACCAAATATGCTAAAGTCTCCTTAAGCTACGAACTTAAGCAAAATATATTAATACAGTCACAACTATTTTTAATGATTCCTAACGAAGCTTACCTTCTAGGCGCCGCAAAGGTTTTAATACAAGAGACTTTCTTAACTCCCCCCCATAGAATAAGGAGAAATAGGATGATGATGAGGTTGTTCTCCAGTTCTAGATTGGAGCCAGCTGTTATAGAGGTATTCTCTTGTAAAATCAGTAAAACTGCCTTCTTTAATTGACTAATGGACATAGAATATAGATCTTTATGCCAGAGAAGCAAACACTCCTTTTCAATGAGTTATCTATTCAGCCCACTACTTATTATCTACTCATTGTTTCTTAATTGTAGTACATTGCTGCTTGTATTTACTAAAATTGTTTATGCATGACATTTATTATGAGACTAGATATACAATTTATGAGTTTTATAAGATGAGTTTAAATTGTACATTGCTAGGATATGTGAATTTTTCCTTCCTTCATGGGATGGGTATTATCAAATTAGGTTTATCCCTGAATCCCACAAAACATTTCTTTGAATCAAGTAGGATGCATACTGTTGTTGCATGACTATGTCCACATGGTGAAACCATCAGTTCTGTGCTATCAGAATGGAATTGAAATATCACTGTTTTGGTCTCTATCCTGCACCCTTAAATAGGAAATACATCATTTGCTACAAGGTTTCAAACTGAAGACTCCATCTGTAGACCATAAGACTCCATAATAATGAAGATTTCAACTTAATCTTTTTCTTCCTATAGGATTCAACTTTTCCTCTTACTTGTCCCCTCATTCCTCCCTCTCTCTGCATCTAAATCCTTTCTATGTGTACATCGTTTTGTTATCTTTTCAATACAGAAATCTAATAGGATGCCTATTGATCCTCATTTGGCATATTTAATAAATATAGGTTTGTATACTTATAGTCTTATTGTCAATTCTATCTATATGAATGAAACCTCTATATATTTATTTTAGTGGTTTGTATAGGATTTATAATATTGTAACTGTAAGATAATTTTTTTTTTTTTGGTCTTTTTGAGAGAGGGTCTCCCTGTAGCCGCTGGCCTGGAACTCACTTTGTAGACCAGGCTGGCCTTGAACTCACAAAGTTCCACCTGCCTCTGCCTCCTGAGTGCTAGGATTAAAGGTATGCACCACCACGCCCGGCTGTAACATCATATTTATCATTCTAAACTGTTTAGGTTTTTCTTATATTTTTATTCTTTTATTAGATTATCAAGGAATATTTCTTACTGTCTTTTGTTCCACTGCCTTGCCAAACAACTTATCTTTTGCAATCCAGTACCAAAAGCCCAAATATGAAAATGCCCACAGTGGCTTGGGTACTCCTACATCAATAAGCAACCAAGTAAATGTCTCACAGACTTCAATCATATGAAGGAAATTCATTAATTTTTATTATCTCCCCTCAGATGACTTTAGATTGTGTATAGGTGATCAAAGTAAACAAGGAAACAGGTAGATAAAATTTCATATATTATTCTAAGCTACATTATTGTACATTAAAAGTTTACACTATTAATATTAGATAGAACATCTATATCACACATACACTCAACATTTAACTGTGTCTAAATTAATTTTAAACACATTACTGATTCTATTTAATGTACTATTTCTCTAGTGGTTCTTGCTTCTCTTAATTAGCAAATGAGAGCATAAATTTTAAGCAAACAGTTCATAGACTATCAGCCTCCACCAACTTCATCCTTATTATGAGTTTAATAAGCTTCCCTTGACCTTGGTACGTTTACCACATGCGTGTAATGCCCACAAATATCAGAAGACAGTGTTGAAATCCCAGGAACTGGTGTTACAGATGGCTTTTAGCTGCCATATGGGTGCTGGGAACCCTCTGAATAATATTCCCATCCCCTTTCAGCATATTTGGATAATTTCTCATTAATGACAGTCATTTACTACTTAAAGATTTTTATTTGATAACATAAATAGGTAAAAAATCAAAATAGGATACACTATAACCCAGAGAAGAATAAGAGAAAATAGGTTTTTTAATTAATCTTTTATAACATTGTTTTATTTTTATCATCAGTTTAGTAGGGGTATTATCATTCTATTTTGTAGGTTAAATGGCTTATATATTTAAATCATTATAATCATGCTACATTCATACATGAAAAANCAGAAGGATTGACTCCTCTGGGCATTGAAGGGAAGAAATGCCTCAGATTGCTGCAGACATCAGGTCCCTCTCTGGATCCTACTTGTAACAACGATTTTTAATGAATCCTAATGAAACTTATCTTCTAGGTGCTGCAAAGGTTTTAATACAAGAGACTTTCTTAACTCCCCCCACTTTTAAACTTTTAAAGAAAACCAATGAAACAATAGTTTGACTATGGTATGCTGTGCGATGGGTAGGGGTGGGGTCGGGGGGAAGGGAAGGGGATATATGCCTGAACTGAATTGGAAAATGATGTATGAAATACACAAAGCATCAATAAAAATAAATTTAAAAAAAAGTTAAGGTGAAAATCCTATGTTTGCAAAAGTCTATGGGCACACACTTGGAATAGGAGCTCTCATCGCCACTGCCACTGCTATCATCTGTAAAGCTGGGGTTGTATAATGTCATGAATCGTACATACTGCAGCATGAATTTTTTTTGGTTTTGTTTTGTTTTTAATGTTTTAGTGTTTACTTCCTGCAGTGAATTCAAATAAATGTGAAAAAAAAGGGAAAAAACGTTAAGGTCAAAATAATGTAAACATTTAAAAGTCATTTGAAGTATTTTATTTAATTTTTTATATTATGTGCACGAGTGTATTGCTTGCATGTGTGTAAATGCACCTATGTCATGCAATGCTTGCAGAGGCCAGAAGAAAGTACCAGATTTCTCTAGAACCGGAGTTACAGAGGTTGTCACCTTCCATGTGGGTCTTGGGAATTGAACTCAGATCCTCTGCAAGAGCAGCCAGGGATCTTAACTGCTGATAATTTTTTCTAATCTCTATTTATTATTTTTTTCTTTTTGACACAGGGTCTACCTTTAGTCCCAGTTGACCTGGAACTCACTATGTAGACCAGGCTGGCCTTGAACTAACAGAGATCTGCCTGCCTGTGCCTCCTGAGTGCTAGGATTAAAGATGTGCATCACCAAGCCTGGCTTCCAGACACTTTTTAAAACAATAGTTTATTTATTTATTATTTTTATTTTATGTGTGTGAATTTATTGTCTGCATGAATGCAAGTCCACCCATGAAGTTCAATGCCCACTGAGGTAAGAGTAGGATGTCAGATCCCCTGTTACTGGAGTTATGGACAGTGGTTAGCTGCCATGGGGGTGTTCCAAATCAAGCCCAGGTCCTTCGCAAGGGTAGCCAGTGCTCTTAACCTCTGGGCCATCACTCAAGAAACCTGCTCCAGCCTCTTAAAAGTTATTTTAAATCAGTACCTTACCTGATTTGATTTCCAAGGAGACAGAAATAGAAGGTCTCAGAAGTGGGGATGCAGCATTCCCACAGTGTCCTCTTCCTTCTGGATGGCTACCTGAAGGGAAAGAGTTCCACTTCGACACTGGTGCACTTAGGTATATGCAGGGAATACATTCATACACATAAAATAAAAATTTGAAAAGCAAGCCATTGCCATTATAATTACTCTTAATCTATGTCATAGAGTCCTAAATTATAAAATTCTAACTTGGTTCAACCGAAATGTAAAATGGAAATTGCAAAATCTAATTAAAATACAGAAGTCTGAAATTTGACGAAGTTTCCTATTGATGATATCTAATGTGGTGAGGGTTTTAATCAACACAGTATAAAAAACTATTAAATATAATAATAAAATATAGTGAAATATAGCTGTGATTTTGAAACTAAGATTTTTAAGATCACAATAAGGGACAATGCTATATTTTGTTAATAAGAAGATACTAAGAGAATTGGACAGCATTTATGTAGATGCAGTTCACATGGGCTGATGCTGTCACATGCGCACAATTTATTTTCATGACTACAGACAAGCTAGGCAAATGACCTACCACTGAGCCCATCCCAATATAATAGTTATAATTAAATTGCTCATTCTTTTACAAAATATTTTTGCTGGAGTTTAGTGGAAGAAGAACGTATTTTCTAGAAGGTAATTTTTTAAGAATTAATTATTCTATAATATCATAATAAATGGTTAAAAAAAGCTTAGCCTCCCAATCACCATCATCATCAACATGATCATCATCATGATCATCATCATCATGATCACCATCATCATCATCATGATCACCATCATCATCTTCATGATCACAACATCATGATGATGATGATGATTATCATCACCATCATCATCATCATCATCATCATGATCATCATCATCATCATCATCATGATCACCATCATCATCATCATCATCATCATCATTATGATGATGGTCATCATCATGATCACCATCATCATGATCACCATCATCATGATCATGATCATCATCATGATCATGATCATCATCATCGTCATGATCACAATCATCATCATCATCAAGATCATCATCATGATCACAATCATCATCATCAACACCATCATCATCATCATCATCATCATCATGATCACAGTCATCATCACCATCACCATCATCATGATCATGATCATCATCATCATCATCACCTTGCTTTGATTGTGCAGACAACATCAGCTGCACTGTGAACCAGAGTAGACCTGGATCATTGTACAATGTTTTATTTGGATGAGGATTTTATGACCTGGCACTAATGGAGGAATATTCAACACGAAACTTAAAAAGAAAAACTAACCACAAAATAAAACTTTAAATAAAGCATGAAGATTCACATTTGAAGAAAATTAAGTAATTTCAAACCATAAAAAAATGAACAGAAATATAAATAATATAAGTTATAACAGTGGGGTCATTTTACATATGAATTTGGAACTTTAGATCTATCCTCATTTGTCTAGAAATAAGCTGTCGTATGAACTGTCCTGCATAATGGAAAAAAAAATAACCCAGCTAAAATGTGAATCCATAATAGAAGTGAAGTGCTTTTATCTCATTCAGATCCTTTCAGGGGCAGTGTACAGTATTTTCCCATTGGAAGGATCAAGGGTTTTTGCTCCTCCTGAAGAGCTTCAAGACTCTGGCCCTGAATAACTGAAAGGAACTCTTCATCACTGCTGGGTTATTAGAAGGAGCTCTGCATGGGGGGCTTTAGAAGGACACTATTCATCCAAGACTTTGGGAACAGCTTTATTCATTATTAAAGAGATGCATGTATTAAAAGATAAAGTTAACACTGGAATGAGAAAACCTAATATCTGCCATGGAAAGTTTAAGATAATAAAGAGTAGCTCTTTCTTCTGTTAATATCATTTTCAGAATTATGTTCCTTTCTGTTACATTAAATATTTTATATTCTGATAATATATTACTGCATCTGTACATCAAACACTAAGATTTTACTTTTTATGTTTTTGAAACCTTATAATGTATACATTGAATTAATGTATCTTGTTTTTTTTTTCAATTGTATCTCAATAACTCAGATATTAATTGATCATTGTATACATCTTTAAGTCTTGAAATATATAAAATATCTATTTTACTGACATATGTGTGTGTGTGTGTGTGTGTGTGTGTGTGTGTGTTTGTTTAAGTGCATGTTAGTGCACCTGCCCAGCAAGGCCAGGAAATTCAGATACCTGGCAAGGGTTGTTGTAGCACAGCGAGTCCACTGGAAAAGCAGGACATCTCTAACTTTTATTTTTTACTATTATAAAATTTTAATTGAATTTTTTGCATACTTCATATATAATTTTCAGTCAGTCTTAATAGCCTTTATATCTGCTTTTGCTCCACACTATGCTTTACATGTAAAATGCCCCCTTCTTCTCCACACTATGCTTTACATATAAAATGCCCCCTTCTTCTCCACACTGTGCATTACATATAAAATGCCCCCTTCTTCTCCACACTGTGCTTTACATATAAAATGCCTCCTTCTGCTCCCCACTGTGCTTTACATATAAAATGCCCCCTTCTTCTCCACACTGTGCATTACATATAAAATGCCCCCTTCTTCTCCACACTGTGCTTTACATATAAAATGCCCCCTTCTTCTCCACACTATTCTTTACATATAAAATGCACTCTTCTGCTCCATACTGTACTTTACATTAAAAGCCTCCACTTTCCCTTTCTACATTCTTTCTTTTTTTTAAATATTAATTTTTATTGATGGTTTGTGCATTTGTTTTTTTTTATCATTTTCCATCATTTTCCAATTCAGATCAGAGCATATTTCCTTCCTTTCCCCCCCACCCCCACCCCATCCCAATCATGTATTTGCCATCTGCATAACGGTCCGGCATGTTCAGTTTTTTTTTTTTTTTTTTTTTTCATTTTTTAGCTATAAGTGATAATCCATGAGTATAAGCATCCTTCGTGCAAAACCAATCTATAGACTGTTGTGCCCAAACCCCCACAGTCCCACCATTCAGTGGAGGTTGACAGGTTGTTTGTTCAATCAAGTTGATCAAATGAGTGTCCAGACTACATCGCTGTAGTTTCACCGTTCACCCCAATCGCAGCCTTTACATTCTACCACGCCCCCTCTTCCGCAGATTGTTCCCTAGGCTTAGAAAAGGGGCACAGGTGGATGAGAAGTAAAACTGTCCTCTCTCTCTGGAGCTGTTGACTTGGATTCTGGTCAATTCTGGCTGTTTCCTTTCATGGGCTGACAGTTTGTTCAGGAGTAACCTTTCGATCCTACTAATGAAGCACAAGCAATTAGATATATAGGTATTTAAGCAGCACTAATAGTTATGGTAGGTTACTTTGGCATAGACACATATGTTTGGATGATATGTTAATTCATGAATTACATTTTTACCCCCTGATAAATATAACAGGGTCTTACTGTGGCTTATGACATCTCCTAACCTGTAGAGGATGTAGGCTTGTGGCATCAGCCATGGGTTATTCCTCCAAGGAGAGAGCCAACAGCCAATTAGATTTGGGATATACAGGCACATGGCTGCCTCTGCTGCACAGTATTTCCAGGCAGGTGAAGTGTAGCTGGTGCTGATGGTGGAGTCTTGCTTGACTCAGGGAGACCCGTATTTGCTTTATTGGTTTAGTGGCCTTTGGGAACACTCTCTGGCATTCCAGAGGCCATCTGTACCCTTGCATGTGCGGTCTCAATACATCCCTCCCATGTTAACGTCAGGTCTTCGGCAGCAGGGTCTTATCGCCTCTCCTCCTGCAGGTATCCCAACTTAGGGGCAAGGAGCCCTTACCTTTTGTGGGGCCTTGGATCCCCTGGCCAACATCCCCCTGGTAGAACAATCCATTGCTGATGTCAGAGCTCCTGCATTAATATACTTTGCCTAAGTGCATAGCCCAAGGACTTTAGTATTATATTTGGTTCTGAACAGAGTATAATCCTTTTCACAGTTCTTATGTCTATTAGTCAATTAAAGAAGGCATTTTTACTGGTTTTATAAGAGATTAACTCTATAATAGTTGTCTCCAATTTACAGTTGGAGAATGACATCATCATCGTCATATTTCTCCTTGTTCTATGGGGGGGGAGGCAAGAAAGTCATATCAAAACCTTTGTTGCACCTAGAAGGTATAAGTTTCATTAGAATTCATTATATATAGTTGTTACATGTAGGATCCACAGAAGGGTTCGATGTTTATGGCAATCTGAGGCTTTTCTTCCTTTCAATGTTCAAAGGGCAGAAGAGAGGAGCAACAATCCTCAAACACCTAGGAAAAGAAACTAATAAAACATCTCTAACTTTTGATCCATGTCTTAAAACCCATTTTTTTATTTTCTTTCTTTTCTTTTCTTTTTCTTTTCTTGTTTTTCTTTGATTTCATTCACCTTTCTTTCTTTGTTTGTTTGTTTCTTTCTTTCTATCTTTCTTTCTTTCTCTTTCTCTTTCTTTTGTCTTTCTTTCTTCCACTTTGTTAATTGTTTATTATAATTTCAGCTTTGTATCTTTGACATCATATTTTAAGTGTGAGAACAACATCCAAGAAACCTAACTTTCCTATCCCAACACTATATGAAGTATTCTTTGTTCACACTGTGACTTTCTCTACCATAGCACTCATTATTTGAATTATTCACTGATAAATATTCTATCAAGTTGCTTGAAAATTATTCAAATCTTTATTCTCACTGAATTTACATATTGTGGGTAAAATCCTGATATTAAATTAATAAAAAAGTCATTAACACTGTTAAGAATATAAATTACAGTAATTAAATATGAGGAATATTATGACTTCTGTGAAACACTAATCATAATAGTCTTTTAAAGGGAGCCAAATAGTAAGAAAGGTAGAAATTAGCATAAATTTTTTTTCATAATCAAGTCACAGAGAATCTCCTGAGTCTGGTGGAACAAGCCTTTAATTCTAGCATGAGAGAGGCAAAGCACAGTGGTATCTATGCGATTGAGGCCACACTGATCTGTATAGGAATTTCCTGGAAAGCTAGGGTTATGGGGGAGACATTTTTCAAAAAATAAAATAAACAAAATAAGTAAAATAAAGGAAAATTAAAAATAAATAAATAATGGAAGAAAGAATGACTAAATATGGGAGAACATGAAAGAAAATATTTTAAATGTGTATTTTTTTGAACTTTTGTGAATTTCATACAATAGTTCTTAAACATATTTAGACCTTTTCCTTATCCATCTATATCCCATTAGTAGGATTTCATGCATTCTTTCATATATGTAAAAGCCTATCAAGTAAGTTGTGTACCCAGATATCCTTCACTGTGAGTTCATCCACTGGAGCCTGGTTAGCCTATCTAGCATCACTCCCTTAAAGAAAATTGACTGTCCCTCACCCAGAAGTGTTCATGACAATTGTTCCCAGTAGATCCTCAGCTAGGGTTGGGGCCTTCTGCATTCCACCTAAGAAAATTATTTGTATTGCACAGAATAGCAAATGACAGAATGACAAATTCATATCTAAAAACTAAACTAGGCAAAGATACAATAGCTTAAAGACAGTTTGGCTTGGGGAATTAGTAGAAGACAATGCTGAAAATAAATTTAGTGAGATAGAGTGCAGGAGATAATATAAATTCATCTAGATAATGATTAGAAATGTATGTTATAGTAATTATGAAAATCATGTAAGCATAATATAACACCCACTCCCTTTATTTCTCTCCCGCCTCTCTCTGTCCATCTCCCTTTCTTTCTCTCTCTGTTCCTTCTTTCCTCCTTCCCTCCCTCCTTCTTTCTCTCTCTTCCACTGTCCCTCCCTCCCTCTCTCTCTTTGCCTCTCTCACACACATGCCCTCATACACAATATCTTTGTCTTACATGAGTGAGTATTGGTGATTTCCTCAGCCTCCTTATAGCCATTTTTGGAAATGTAAGTTTAACTGTTAATTTCTGAATTTCATGGGAAGCATCGCCATTTCACATGATGGTAGTTGAAGGACACTTTAGCTTCTATTCCTAAGTTGCAGATTTTTTTATGAAAAAATCAATATATTCATTAGCTCACATGGCATGTTTTTCATGTTAATATTTATATTGCTAAAACTTTAGAATATATTGTGGAAGTTAAAATTAATTAATTAATTAAAACTTGAATTCATTAAAATTTTAAACATCCCATTTTATTAATAATTATATTTCTGATTTTTTCTCCCACCATTAGATAGACATTCCCATTACAAAAATACCTCATGGTACCCCAACAGCATCATAACTCTGGGGACTAGCTCTGTGCTTTCACATTTTAGTTGTGTGATCATTATATTTATTCATGTCAAATAATATTTAAATTTAACTTGAATAAGAATTCACTGATTTATTAATATAAGATCTGCTGTGATTTAATTCTACATTTAATATATTTACTGATTGCCTTTTAGAAGTATGCCTTATGATAAACATAGTTAATAATAAATGATGAGGAAAAATAGAACATGAGTGTTGTGATGGCCTTTTTCATGCAAGTTTAAAATTGTTTCATTTTAGATATTTTCTGTTTTCAATTGGCTCACCACCTTAGAAAGATAATGAGGCAACTAGTGATAGAGATATATGTAGACAGACAGAGAGACATTTATTCATTACCTATTGCAAATTCCAGACATAATATACAAAAAAATCTACCTAGAAGACACCTGCTACTACATTTGTAGATGGAATAATGGAATGTAAAATGTAACCTATTTTCACTATAACAAATAAATGACATAAGCCCAAGATAGTTTTTTTTTTCTGCTACATTCTATTATATTCCACTACTTAGAATTGTAATACTTTAATAGATACTCATTTAAGAAGAGCAAAATGCATGTTGAGCAGAAGAGACTTTTTAAAAATACTTTATTGTTTTCCTTTTATATGTATGAGTGTATTTCCTGCATGTATGTAAGTGTATTCATGTCCTGCAATGCCCACAGAGACCAGAAATAGCTGTCAGATACCCTGCAATTGGAGCTATGGTTGGTTGTTAGGTGTCATTGTGGGTGTTGGAATTCAAAACCGTGTCTTCTGGAAGAACAGCCAGTGCTTTTAACCACTGAGCTATCTCTCCAGCCCCCAAGAGTTATTTTATACAGATACCCTTCACTTTCAGACTGTAGTATATCTGTGTCTATGAGCTTAAAAAGCATGATTTCATCCAATCTACAAATAAAAATAATATTGGAAATTTTTCACTGAAAATAGTTATACTTTTCCCATTCTTCTTTGCAAAAGAGAGTATGAAATTACATACATACTATTTACATTATCATACAGCTTATAATAATCTAGAAAACATATAAATGCATGAGCCCTATTTATATATTTTATACAAATAGTATTCCATTTTACATATGGAGGTTGGATGTCCAGAGATTTTGGTATTCACTTGTCATCCTAGAAAAAATTCCATGATTTGAGTAATGTCTGTACTTGTTGCTATTTAAAATACAGACTAAAAGGATTAAGACCTTTTCCATAAAGTTTCAGGGGAAGTGGACAAGAAAGAATATTCTTTCTAGTTTCAGCAGGATATTCTGACAATGTCTGTTATGTGCATTAGGTTTATGATATAATTTAGTTCCAGGGTATCTCTGTTTAGTTTTTGTCTGAATGGCCTGCCTATTGGTGACAGTGGAGCAGTCAAGCCACCTACTACCACCATGTTGTACTCAGCATGTAATTTTAGATCAACTATAATATCTTGAATATAATTTGATTATCCTTATGTTTGTGGCATATTTGTTTAGGCTTGTAATGTCCTCTTGGTTTACTTTTATTTGATTTAATGTGGGACACTTAGTATTCTTACGAGTTTTAGTTTGAAATCTGTTTTGGCAGATATTAGAATAGCTAGAACTACTTACTTCCTAGTTCAATAGGCTTGGGTTACTTTTTTTCCATACTTTTACCATAAGACGATGGATGAGTTGTATTTCATTGATGTGGCAGATAATGGATTTTATGTTGTAATCCAGGCTGTCTGTGATTTATTCACTGGGATACTGTGTTCATCAATAACTGAGGGTTATCATTGCTTCATGTTTATTAATTCCTGCTTTGTTTGTGTTGTAGTGTTGTATCTTAGACCTTTCTTTGTTAACTATTTTGGCCTAATTTATTTGCTCTTTGTGCCCTCTCGAGGAAATTTAATCTTCTCTTAAGAATGATGTATCAAAAACACAGAAAAAAAAATAAGAGGTCCAGTCATGGTTGTGCACACCTTTAATCCCAGCACACGAATGCCTTGAATCCCAGCACTCTGGAGACAGGGTCAGGCTGATCTGAGTTCAAGGCCTGCGTGGTCTATAGAGTGAGTTCCAGGTCATCTGGGGCTACAGGGAGACACTGTCTCAAAACAAAAAAAGAATGATATATACCATCCAGTACTCTGTAGAAATGACTTCATGGATATAAATTATTTAAATCTATTTCTTCATGATGATAAGTTTTCTTTTTGCTCAATTACAACTGATAGTTTTTCTGGGTCTAGTAATTTTGGCAGCTGTTTTCTTTCATAACATATACCCATAGATAAGTACATGCCTTAGCTCTCCCACAGATGGTGCTTAACACAGAGATCTCAAATGGTAAAGAAGAATAGACTGCAAGATATCCAGTCTTAATTGGAGTACCAATATTTCAACAAGACTCAGAAGGCAGTGTGGCACCTTGAATTTAAGAGCCACAAGTGGTAGATGAACGAAAGAAACTGTGTTGTCTTATATCACAAGGCATTTCCACATATGAACCTACAACACTTAAGACAACATGTACAAGACCTGTGAAACATAAACCAAACTGGAGCCCAGCGTAGATGTGACAGTTAGAAAGATAACCAGCCTTAGCAGAAGAGCTATTGACAAGATGATAGATGCTGGGAAAGAAAGAATCCACTTTTCTTACTGGTGTGATGCTCGGTAAGTTAACTAGACACCAAAAGATAGACTTTAATCCCAGCAAACTGGGGAGAAACAGATTAGAATGGATAACCCTTTTAATGGGAGTTAACTTACAACTTATTTTCAGACATCGTAATTGCAGAATATGGGTGGAGGGTATATATTCATATTTTAGGGTAATGTAAAATTAAATGGAAAAATGTGAACGTCTAAACATATTTTGGAACTAACATACAGTTTATTCCCAGAAGACTTAATTCTGGTACATATATGACATTTATATAGGCATATTTTGAGCAATACTAATGGGAGGGAACACCAACTAGAAAAGGACTGGATGAAAGAACTGACTGAAACAGTTAACTTCTACCCAAAACAATAAACCTCTGCAGATAAAAAAAATCTTTCAAAAGACTGAGAATAAATGCAAGTCGTGTATGTCAGAATGCATGAACTGGGATGGGGTGGAACATATGGAAAGGGGATGTGTCTAAATTGTAGTGAGAAATGATGTATGAAATACACAAAACATCAATAAAATATTTTATTAAGAAGTTAAAAATAGAAGATATGAAATCTGGAAAGGGTAGAAAGGGGATGTGGAAAGGGGGAGGAGGTCTAAATGCAATCAAAATAGATTTTAATGAATTCTCAAATCAATAAAAGTGTTTTAGAAAAGGGGAATGACAAAGCAATTTTAAATAAACTGTTTACACATATTTAATATTACTGTTTTAATTACAACATTCAAACAACTTTCCTCATTAAAAATTAACTACATTAAGGATTCCTAATCTGAGACTTATTATGTATTCACATTTTAAAGAAAGTGTGAAGCTCTTATTTATTGCTTATTTAACTTATGTCAAACCCAAACTTCAAAAGGATAAACATGAACTAAAATGACTGTTTGTCAAACTAATAAAGTATAGTAGGTCACAGTTCTTAATGGGCCAAAAACAATTTAGAGTTTTCTATCTGAATATACTTGGAGCTACTAAATGAATCAAAATTAGTCAGTATAGTCACTTCAGAATTCACAGAGAATTGTGTTATCCAGGTATTTTATAAACTCACATGTGAATACCCTATATTTTTGAGATAAGAAAATTATTCAGCTACTGCTGTAAATAAAGATAATCTATATAGTATCCAAATTTCCTGCCATAAAAGTCATGTAAAAGCCTTCATATTCCTAATAAGATAGTTGTTATCTGATCAGGTACATTCTGTGAATAACCACAAAATTTGATTTTCTATTTGGTTCTGTTGATACTCAAATGTTAAATTATAAATGATGGTAAAACTATATTTTGCCATCAAAGTAGATAGACAGTTTAGTAACCTGTCTTTAAAAGTCTCTTTAATATAGTTGACTTAGTTTTTGCAACATCTGGAGCGGAATCCCTTACTGAGATCTCCTCTGGATGCTGTTCATCACATGGGGAAGCTGCCAGGAAAGAGGTTTAGTTTTCACACATCATATATGCCACTTACGCTTGATGGCCCTCACTATCAGTTTCAAGACACAAAGCATATGGTTCAGCTTACTCCATTTCCCCTGCACACCCCCATCACATTTATTTTATTTTCCTCAGTTTCCCCAACTGTGTAGAAAGTATTAAGGACATAATTGATAGATTTCAATCTTTGGTAGAGAAGCTGCTACCATTTAAGAAAATGTGTACTTTTTGTCACTGGCTCTAAAACACATTTGTGAATCTTCTCTATATAGGGGCCTTTTTATTCTCTTCAAACTGTACTACAGGTTGGATTTAGTTTTCCTCTTTAGAGAAATTAGTTTTCTTAAACATGTTTTTTTAATTTTTATTTATTCTTGTATGTGTATGAATGTACTGTCTGAATGTAGGTTTGTGCACCCATGTCATGCAATGCTGAGGTCAGAAGAGGGTGTCGGATTAGAAGATATCTAGTATTAAACATCAGAAGGCACCAGGATTATCTCTACTGATTCAAAGTTAGTAAGGAAGAGCATTGCTAAATATATTGCTATTCATTGAAATATATAAAAACATAAAATATTATGAAAATGATTTCCCTGAGAAAAAGGAGCCAATATAATGTGGTTTTATATGGAAAAAACCTAAAATATGGTTATCATATTCTTTACTCTGGAAAGAAGACCTTTAAAAATTCGCCTCACAGAAAATCATGAACTAACAGATGACAATTAAGGCATGAGATCTCTGTAAACTATTGACATACCAATGCAGAATTCTTTTGTAATATAAAGTGAACATTTTCATTTGCAGAGTAGAAAAAAATAATTATACAAATACACATATACACACTCTTATATGAACTTGTAAACCTGGGAAATCATGTTAAATAATATTTAGCCTAATTATGCTAATTAGACTCACATTAATTGAACTTCTGATTGACTTATAACTTCAACAGATTACTATGACACAATCTCTGAATGCCTAGTTGCCCATTGTTTTTTTAAAGAAAACTACACATGGAAACATAAAATGTACATATTAGGGTTCATCCACATACATTTTAAATGGAAACCATCAATAAAAAGGTACTTTATGATTTGTTGAGTTTTTGCAGGGTTTGACAATTTTGGTTTATATTTTTCTTTATTAATTTACATGGCTAGTGTCTAGGAGGAAATACTCCAAATGTTTTTAGAATAATCAGTTTAAGACCAAAATGACTAGATGGATTTTATAATGATTCTGGAAGCATTCACAGTGTTGCAATATGATTACATTTTTTGAACCAGAAGAAATAATTTAGCAATGAATACCCAAGAAATACTAGTTTTCCAAAATAAAATAAACAGAAGATATATGCTATCAATGATTAACAAGTTTAAAATTGATTTCAAAAAAATTACATAAGTGAACTCCTTTGAATTTGCTGAATAATAAAGTAAAAATGCAAATGTGTAATAGAAAGGGGCAGAATTGGGTCAGGGCAAAGCAGCCATAAGAGCAGGTGTAAAACATTATAGATTTGAGAATTCTGTGGTACATTTGGGGAATGTAATTGTGGAGACAAATTGATATTCAGTGTAGTGTCAGTTTTTGAATTAGCCTTCCAGGTAAATTATGAATTGTAAAAGCTAAGATCCATAGCAGCTTTTTGGGGAAGAAAAAAAAAATTACAGTACATCTTGATATGACCAGGATGCTCCTTCCAAAATCCATAATGGAGTTTAGATGCATTTCAAGAGTAGCAATAATTGTTTTCAGGAGTGATTAGGTCCTGTTTGAAGCTCTTTTTCATGTATTTGTGTTATAGTCACAAGAAAGCGTGTGCTCTTCAAAGAGTAGTTTCCTTACAAAAGGAGGAATTTGGTTCCCTTTCCTCACTCTCCTGCTTTCTTTTATTATTATTCTATATTTTGAAAATTTCATACATGATCGTATCCATCCCCTATTCCCTCAGGAAACCCAACAAAAAGTCTCAGTGGAAAGCCTCGCCAGCCGAATAGGTCATGTGGAAAACAGAGTTCCTGGCTGCAAGACTAGGTAGAGGAATGGGTTTTGCAGTAAATGTCAAAGATAAATTTGTAAAAACCCCTGAGTGAAATCTAGGAGAGTTTGTGGTTATCATGAGAAGACCAAATATTCAGATTATAGACATTGAAGCCAAGCCCATAATGATACCTTATTTTTTTGTCAGAAAACTTTTAAAGCCAGAAGGGACTAGATGTATATACAGTTTTTTTATCTTTAAAAAAAATTTAATTTATTTTTTATGTGTATGAGTGTACTGTCTGCATGGAGGTTTGTGCACCCGTGTCGTGCAATGCAGCAGTCAGAAGAGGGTGTCAGATTCCCCTGGAACTGGAGTTAAAGACAGTTCTCAGCCCTCGTGTGGATGCTGGGGATCGAACCCGGGTCCTCTGCAAAAGCAGTCAGCGAGGACCCTGCACTCTTAACCCCTAGGCCATTTCCCTAACCCCCTATGTACAGTTCTTAAAGACTATAAGTGTCAACTGTGAATAAGATAGCAAGTAAAAAAATTATTAAAATTGAAGGAGAATTCTAAAAACCTTGCATAATAAAAATAGATTAAATGAATTTATGATCTCTAAGCCAGCTCTATAGTGCATACTGGAAAGATGAAAAGAATGAACATGCTCAAGGGGTTTATACAAGAATATTCCAGAAGTTTCAATTGAAAGACATCTAAGAAAACACCAGAAAATCAACAAAATATAATTTCTTAATATTCATCTTTCAATAATAACTGGATATTTTCTCAAATTTCCAAAAAAGATACAGATAACATTAAATTAGAAAGACTAAAGTTTTTCCTCCTCCAATAATACACGCAATCTCATGTCCTATTTTTGCCCTTTTTCAATGTAGTAATGAAACCTGAGTTTCTCACTACATACTGTCATCACCAGTCTTGCCCTGGCCTATCTCCAGATCTCAGAACAATTCCTTTATGGTCCTTTTTATGTTATCTAGTCTCATTCATTCTGATATCACAGTGCAAACTGTAAGGCAAAGTAGTTGTAAGGTTTTGGAAATGAAACTGGAGAGATAGAAATTTAGCACAGGATGTATGAGTGTGAAGGTCATAGTAATGAAATGGGATGTAAAGCAAAATCCAAAGTCAGAGCGGATTCTCAGACAGATTTTCATTACTTGATGCATTCTTTAGAAAAATCCTCACTGAGTAGCAGGTGATATGGCTCATAGGTTAATCCATCTCAAATTTCAACTTAAAATTCCTTTTGAACACTCCTATTTTATGTGAGTAGACAGAACAAGTGATAGCTGAAAACAAAATGAAGCAATGCTAATTAAGCTAGAAATTCATTAGACTTTTAATGTGAAAAAAACAAAACAGGGCACTATTATATCTATTATATCTATATATCTATATATAATATCGAGAGAGAGAGAGAGAGAGAGAAAGAGAGAGAAAGAGATTTAAAAGAAAGAAGAAATTGAAAATTTTGTTTGGGCAGGAAGCATAGGATGATATGAGAACTAATTATCATCTTTTAATCTTCACTAGATAAAATGAATTCTTACAACAAGGGATATTAGCCATAGGCTTACTTAAAAATATATGATAGTGAGACTCACCAGCTACAGGAGAAGTCATGAGATGAACATCATTATATAAACCAAAAATGGATGAAATAGAAGGTGTAGGTGTAGCCAAGGCATATCAAAGATGATCCAGCATGACATTTTAATATAGTCAGGAAACCCGAAGCTCTTAACGTGACCCTCCTCTACATTTTCCTAGTGTGTTAATTTAGAAACTTCCAGGTCCAAAAGCAGCAGTTACTCTCAAGACTGTCTTTCTCGCTGCTCTTTTTCATTTCATAAATTTTCTTTCAGAGATCTTGGACGTGTACCATATGGTCTTGGTGATTTATCCTACTTGAATTTCTCTACTTGCTCTATAACTCTCAATTTTACATGCCAATTTTGTCAAAGGTACCATTTAATGCATTATGAAAGCTGCCTTAGGAATAGAAATTTTCCCAAAGTTTTCTCAACTATTCCAATATAAAAACTTTTTTTTTTCTTTACTTTATTTTCCTTTGGCCATTTCTTAGCAAATTAAAACTTCATTTGAGGACTTACATACCTCACGACATGTTCTTTTTTATTTTCTTAATGCACAAACATACTTTGCAATGTTTTCTGGATTTTTGTGTTTTATGGTAATTTGTAAGATTGGCTAGCATGGCAGCAGGAAGTAGTCAACCAGCCAGTTTGACAGCCACCAGGTCTAGAGAGAGGAAGCAGCACTGCTGCGGAACTGGTGAGCACAACACCAGGCAGGATCATCACTGTCCTGAGCACAGCCTGTTGCCTGCCAGCCAGCTACACCTGGTCTAGCATGCACAGCAGCAGGGTGGGGTCACCCAGCCAGCCTGACACCCACCAGGTCCTGAGAGAGAAGGCAGTGCAGCACCTGGGGAATAGGTGAGCACAACACCAGGTGGGCTAATCTGGGCATGGCCTGTTGGCTGCCAGCCAGTCATACCTGGCCCAGCTTACACAGTGGTCAGGCAGAGTCATCCAGCCAGCCAGACATCCACCAGGTCCAAAGAGAGGAGGCAGTGCAGCACCTGGGGAATTGGTAAGCCCAACATCAGGTGGGGTCATCAGTGCCCTGGGCACGGCCTGCTCCCTGTCAACCAGCAACACTTGGCCCTGGGTGCACAGTGGCCAAGTGGAATCACCCAGCCAGCTGAACACCCACCAGGTCAAGAGGGCACCTGCACACCAGCTCCCCCAAACCTCTTGAGCTACAGTGAGGAGATTAAGAGGTATCCAAAGCTTAGAGAAAGGCCAAGTCAGTCCTAATTAGAAAGTCAGCCAAGGAAGGCATTTATTCCAGGAAATGTGTGCTCTCTCAGGCAAATCCATGGCCCTCCAAGACTACTAGAGAGCATGTATCTGGAAGGCAAAGAGAGCCCCATGAGAAAGCATGCATCTGGGAAGGAGGGAGAGCCTTTTATAAGTATGGGATAGAAGATGGTGACATATTGGCATCTGGCTAATTAAGCCAGGACAGGGTCTCATATCTGGAGGTGGGTCTCAGGTCCAGAGGTCTCATGGTCTGACCAGAAAGGAGGGACCTTCCAGTCTATGCCATCTTCCCCTTTTGCCCAGGCCCCTACTTAACAGGTATCCCATTGAGAACAGGTGTAGCAACACCCAAGCACAAAGCAGGTGAACACTCAGCAGGGAACTGATCTTTACTATGTATTTCTGGAGAACCTCCAGAGCAGAATAGGGAAGAGTTAGCTGAACTTCCCAATATATAACCAAAAGGGAAAACTGGAAACCTAGCACAAACATAAACCAAGGAGAAGACAACGAACATACCTGTAGGAAACCAGCAAATTAAGCATTCAGTGCAGCAGAGAAACACCTGAGTTTCGCACCAGCATACAAACAATGAAGCAAACCCACATGCCAAAACAGAAAGAGAAAACAACACGGGAAAATCACATAATAAATATCCACCAGACTCTACAATTCCTATAGAGGATCCCTACAAGAGATCTTGCTGGAAGGGACCCAAAAAAATGGATCTTAGAAGAACGATCAGAGATGTAATCAAATAAATCAAAAAATATGAAGAATAAATCAGGGAACTAAAGGGAGAGAATAAAAAATACTCAGGAAAGAACTAAAGGAAAAGAATGGGAAACTCCACAAGGAACTAGAAGGAGAGAATGAGAAACTCCAGAAGGAAATAGAAACACTGAAAATATCCCATGCTGAAATGAAAAAGAAAACAGACCAGTGAAACAAGGAGCTACAGGAAGAGAATGACAAGCTCCAAATGGAAGTGGAAATACTAATGAAATCACAAAATGAAACAAAAAAGAAAATTGAACACTCATCCAATGAACAGGAAAGTATGGAAGAAAGCTTCAGAAGCAAATTGGATGAAGCAGAAAATAGAATACCATACCTGGAAAATGGCTAGGAAAAACTAGAATGCTCAAATAATGATTATGAAAAATTTAAACACACACACACACACACACACACACACACAAACACACACAAGAATGGAACAATCAGGAAATGTGGGACACTATGAAAAGACCCAACCTTCACATCATAGGGATAGAGGAAGGAGAAGAATCCCAAGACAATGGTATTGATCAGATCTTCAATGGAATAATAGACGAAAATTTCCCCAAACTGAAAAGAGACAAACCCATCCAAAGACAAGAAGCACATAGAACTCCAAATAGACAAAATCAGAAAAGAAATTCCCCATGATATACCATAGTTAAAACAGTAGACATGCAAAACAAGGGTAAAATACTGAAAGCCACAAAAGAAAAACAGCAAGTTTCATACAGAGGAAAACCAATCAGAATTACAGCAGACTTCTCACTGCAAACTATGAAAGCCAGAAGAACAAGGACTCATGTATTCCCAGTACTAAATGACTATAGATGCCAACCCAGATTACCATACCCAGCAAAAATGTCAATTATAGTTGAAGGAGAAAGAAAAATCTTTCATGACAAAAACAACATGAAAGAATACATGTACAAAAAAACCAACCCTTCAGAAAATTCTCAAAGCAATTCAAAGGATAGAGGAAAGGAGCACCTATCTCCAAGCAGCTAGAGAGAGAAATTAATAAAAGTATAACTGTGAAAATACAAACCTAGACGAAGAATGTAAACAGAAAATAAGGGGGGGGAAACACACATCTCTCAATAATAACCTTAAATATTAATGGTCTAAACACCCCAATCAAAAGACATAGACTGGGAAAATGGATTAAGAAACAGAATCCATGTATATGCTGTCTACAAGAAACCCATCTCACCCTCAAGGACACCCCTAAGGTCAGGGACCAACTTAAAGTGAAAGGATGGAAAGAGATATTCTAAGCAAATGATACCAAAAAAGCAAGGAGAAGTTGCCATGCGAATCTCAGACAAAATAAACCTCAAAGTAAATCTAATCAGAAAAGACAAAGATTACCATTACATCCTTATCAAAGGAACAATTAAACATGAAGATTTCACAATCATAAATATATATGCACCAAACTTAATGCACAGATAAATCCCAGCACGCTAATAGTGGGGGACTTCAATACTTCACGAGCCTTTGATTAGATCAACTAGACAAAGAATAAACAGAGAGACATCTGAACTGAACAATACATTCCTCCAAATGAACCTCACAGACATGTACCAAATATTCCACCCAAACTCCAAAGAGTATGCTTTCTTCTCAGCACCCCATGGAACAGAAAAAAAAGCCTCAACTAATACAACAGAATTGCAATAATTTCATGCATTTTGTCAGACCACAGTGCAATAAAGCTCAATATCAACACCAGGAAAACCTCTACTATCTACAAGAGCACAAAGAGACTAAATCACACACTCCTGAATAATGAATGGGTCAAGGAAGAAATAAAGAAAAAATAAACACATTCCTGGAACTAAACAAAAATGGCAATACAACACAACAAAACTTATGTGATACTTTAAAAGCAGTCCTAAGAGGGAAGTATGCTGGATGGCTTTAGTGTCAACTTGACACACCTGGGTTGAGGGAGCCTCAATTGGGGAATTAGCTCCATTGGCCTGGCCTGTGGCCACATCTGTGGAGTATTGTCTTGATTGTCGAGAAATGTGGGAGGGCCCAGCCCACTATGGGTTGTGCCACCCTAGGTAGGTTGTTGTGTAAGGTGTAAGAGGGCAGGCTGAACCTGGGCCAGGGGAGCAAGCCAGTAAACAGCATTTCTCCATGGCCTGTGCTTCAGCTCCTGTCTCCAGGTTCCTATCCTGAGTACCTGCCTTGGGCTCCCTGAGTAATGAACTGTGACCCAGGAGATGTGAGCTGAATAAAACCTTTCCTCCCCAAGTTGATGTAGGTCAGAGTGTTTTGTCACAGCAATGGAAGAGAAACTAGAACAGGAAATATATAAACCTGGATGCCTACATTTAAAAAAAGCACAAATAATCTGACACTGCAACTAAAAAAATAAAAAAAAAAAACTTGAAAAAAAAACAACAGCAAATGAACCCAAAATCCAACAGACAGGAAGAAATGAAAAAAAAAAAAAATCAGAGCAGAAATCAATGAAATAGAAACAGAGAAAGAAAACAATACAAAGAATCAATGAAAGCAAATAGTGTTTCTTTGAAAAGATAAACAACATAGAGAGATTTCTGGCCTACTTAAACAAAAGAAAGAAAAAAAAAGATCAAGTCCAAGTCAATAGAATTCATGATGAAAAGGGAAACATCTCAACAGACAATTAAAAGATCCAGACAATCATATGGGAATATTTCAAAAACCTATACTCTACTAAATTTGAAAACCTAGGACAAATGGATGGATAACTGCAATCCTGGAATTCACCAATGCTTAAGCAAGAAGAGACTGACTACTTAAACAGACCCATAATAATAGAGGAAATTGAAAATGTAATAAAAAACTTCCCAACCATAAAATCCCAAGCCCAGATGGTTTCACCGCAGAAATCTATAAAACAGCTAAATAGAAATTACAACCATTACTATTCAAACTTTCAAGAAGGATACAAAGGGAAATGTCCCAAATTCCTTCTATGAAGCCAGCATTACCCTAATACCAAAATGAGACAAAGATACAACCAAAAAAGAATACTATAGGCCTATCTCATTAATGAACCTAGAGGAAAAAATACTGAACAAAATATTGCAAACCACATACAGACCCACATCAAAAACATCTTCCAACATGACCAAGTTGGATTCATACCAGAGATGCAGGGATGGTTCAGGATATGTAAATCAATAATTATCATAAAACATAGAAATGGACTGAAAGACAAAAAAACACATGATCATATCAAATGATGCAGAAAAATCCTTCCAGAAGATCCAGCATCCCTTCATGTTTAAAGTTCTAGAGGGAATTGGACTGAAGGGAACATTCCTCAACATAATCAAAGTCGTATGCAACAAACCTAGAGTCAACATCATCCTAAGTGGAGAAAAGTTAGAAGCATTACCCTTAAAGGTAGGGACATGGCAAGACTGCCCCCTATCACCACTCCTCTTCAATATAATGCTTGAAACAGTTGCTAGGGCAATAAGGCAAGAAAGGAAATTAAAGGAGTATTAATTGGAAAAGAGGAAGTCAACCTATTCCTTTTTTGCAGATGACATGATAGTTTACCTAAGGGATGCTAGGAAACTCCACCAGAAAACTCCGAGAAATGCTTATGAGTTTCAGGAAAGTGGTAGGATACAAAATTAACCTAGAAAAATCAGTAGCCTTTCTTTACACCAAAAACAAATAACAAAAGATGGAATATAAGGTGAAGTTCCCATTCACAATAGCCTTAAAAACAATAAAATTCTTGGAAATAAACCTAACCAATGACACCAAAGATCTTTACAACAACCTTTTAAATCCCTGAAGAAGGAGACAGAAGAAGACATCAGAAGATGGAAAGACATCCCATGCTCATGGACTGGAAAAATTATTATAGTAAAAATGTCCATTCTACTCAAATTAATATACAGATTCAACGTAATCCCAATTAAAATACCCAAGGGTTTCTTCACAAAATTGGAAAAAAAATCCTTAAATTCATATAGAAAAACAATAGACCCCCAATAGACAAAGCAACCCTGAGCAAAAAGAAAAAGCAATACAGGAGGCATCATTATGCCAGACTTCAATGCATTTACAGGATTATACTCATAAAAACAGCCTGATAATGGCACGAAAACATACCCTGTAGATCATTGGAATAAAATTGAAGATCCAAACTTGAGTACAATCAATTTTAGCCATCGCATATTTGCCAAAAGGGCCAAGAAGAAAACGGAATGGTGAACTTCTGCTCAAAACAGTAAACTTCAGCATCAAGAATATTGAGAGATATTGAGAAAAATTTGAAAAAACATTTTTGGCAGAATTCATTAGCTCTGGTGGGGTGGGTGGGCAGGGAGGGGGGCACAGGTCTAGATTTATTTGGAAATTTTGTATGAAGTGCACAAAACTTCAGTAAAAAATTGTCTTTGAAAAAAAAAAAAGAAAATAAATCAAATTGAAATGGATCAAAGACCTCAATGTGCAGCCTAAACTCTGAAGGTAATAGAAGAAAAATTTGGCAGCAACCTACAAGATATACACATAGGAAAATACTTTCTAAACCAGACAGTGGCTGCACAGGAAATAAGATCAACAATTGACAAAGGGGACCTCATTAAACTCAAAAGCTTCTGTAGAGCAAAAGAAATGATCAGTGAAGTCAAGTGAAGTGAAGCGAACCCACGCATTGGGAGGAAACCTTCACTGCTGATACATCTGACAGAGCATTAACTTACTGAATATATAAACTACTCAAAAAACAAAGAAGTAAGAAAATAAATTACTCACTTAAGAAGTAGAGAAAAGAGCTAAACAGAGACTTCACAAGTGAGGAAGTAAAGATGGCTGAGAAACATCTTAAAATGTGTTCTGGGGGACATGAAAAGGGAAGTGACTCCATTTTGATAGAGAAATGATGTATGACTTATGGAAAAAAGTTTAATAACAATAAAAATTATGCATGAACCACATAAAAATTCAATAAAAAGAAGTAAACAATAAAAATAAAATAAAATAAAATAAAATAAAATAAAATAAAAGTGTTCAACATCATTAATAGGTACAGAGTACTGGGACACAGGCTAAGCCAGGCAAAATTATAAAGTCTGAAAATAAGTAGTAGGTTAATTCTAGAGCCTATTGAGGGATTCACATTCTAAGAGCACAGTTGCTTTTAGCTGAAGAGAAATATAACATTAATGTTACTGAGTTTGCCTTACAAGTAGGCACTTGGTGTTAGCATCCAGAAATGAGGGAACCATTCTTACTTTGTTTTTCCGGGACTGTATTGTCTCACTTAGCACAGCATCTTCTAGTTCCATCCATTAACCTGGAAAATTCATGATGTCATGTTTTTTACTGTTGCACAGAACTCCATCGTGTAGATGTACCGAGGGCCAGTTGGGTTGGCTCTTGCTCTGTGATATTGTGAAGAGAGCTGCAAGAAACATGGCTGTGCATGTATCTCTTGGGGAATCAGTCTTGAAGGTATATACCCAGGAGTGGTATGACGGGGTTAGGTGGTAGGCTCATTTTGAGTCTTTTTAAAAATTTATTTATTTATTTTTATGTGTATGAATGTACTGTCTGCATGTAGGTCTGTGCACCCGTGTCGTGCAACGCTGCAGAGGTCAGAAGAGGGTGTTGGATTCCTATGGAACTGGAGTTCTCCCGGAATTGGAGTTACAGACTGTTCTCAGCCGCCGTGTGGGTGCTGGGGATTGAACCCAGGTCTTCTGCAAGAGTAGTCGGCGCTCTTAATTGCTAGGCCATCTCTCCAGCCCCTCATTTTGAGTCTTTTAAGGGTTCTCCACACTGCATTACATAGTGGTTTTACTAGTTTACATTACCATCAAGAGTAGATAAGTGCTCCCCTTTCACCACAACCTCTCCAGTATTTTGGTATCATTTGCTTTCTTGGTCCTAGCCAGTCTTATTGGAGTAAGATGAAATCTTAAAGTGGTTTTAATTTGCATTTCCTTATTTATTAATGATGCTGAACATTTTTTTAAGGTGTTTCTCGGCCATCTTTACTTTCTCACTTGTGAAGTCTCTATTCAGCTCTTTTCTCTACCGCTTAAGTAAATAATTTGTTTTCTTCTTTGGTTATTTTTTTTTTTGAGTAGTTTATATATTCTGTAAGTAAATGTTCTGTCATATATATCAGCAGTGAACGTTTCCTCCCAATGTGTGGGTTCACTTCACTTCACTTGGTACAAGGGTGAAGGATATGTTTGCATATTTTAGAGCAATATAAAATTAAAAGGGAAAAATGTGAATCCCGAAATATGATTTGGAAATAACATACAGTTTATCTTCAGATGGCATGATTTTAGTAGACGTGTGATATATAAATGCAAATGTTGAAACAATATGAATTGGAGGGAACAACCACAAATGAACTGGGACAGGGAACTGACCAAATCAGTAGAGCCTCCCTCCAAAAAAAAAAATCCTCTGCTTTGAAAAACTTCGAAAAGACTCAGAAGCAGATACAGGACATGTATGGCAGGCTGCATGAGCTTAGGAGTGGCAGGAGTATGGAGCAGGAAAGGACTCTGTATTGCACTGAGAAGTGATGTATGAAATGCAGAAAACTTCAACAAAATATTTTTTAAAAAATATTGTCTAATTGGTATTCTAAAGCATTGTTGAAATTAATTAAAATCTGTACATTTGTATACAGTAAAAAATGTAGTCTACCACTAATTATACAGCTGTTAATATTCTTTATTATAATCTATTTTTCATGAAAGAACAAAAACTTTCAAACTGTATTTCAAAGAGCAGCCAAATCAGTAGCTGCAAGAGTACTAAACTAAACTAAAGCATAGAACTCAGCAGTGTGGAGAACACTTAAGAAACTGAAAATGAGCCTACCGCCTGACCCAGTCATACCAATCCTGGGTATATATCCACAAGACTCATCCTGTTGCATAGATACATGAACAACAATTTTTATTGCAGCTCTCCTCACAATAGCAAAGAGCTGGAAGTAACCTATTTTTTTCTATACACTCATCCTCAAGGGATGAGTGTATAGAAAAAATGTGGTAAATCTACACAATGGAATTCTATGCAGAGGTAAAGACAGATGACATCATGAACTTTGCAAGTAAATGGATAGAACTAGAAGCCATTATGCTAAGTGAAGTAACACAGTCCCAGAAAAACAAACAACAAATGGTTTCCCTCATTTGTGGATTCTAGCACCAAATCCTTAGTTGAAAAGCAAGCTGAGCAATGTTAATGTAATATTTCTTTTTACCTGAAGGCAACTATGCTGTTATTATGTGAATCTCTTAACAGGCTCTAGAATTAACATACCACTTATTTTCAGACATTGTAATTGTGGTATATGGGTGGAGGGCATTTATTCATATTTTAGAGTAATATAAAATTAAAGGAAAAGAGTGAACTCCTAAACACATTTTGGAATTGACATACAATTTAATTTCAGAGGTCATAATTTTGGAATATATGTGGCATATATATATATATATATATATATATATATACATACATATTTTGGAGGAATACAAATGGGAGGGAACAACAATGACAAAAGGACTGGGTCAGAGAACTGACTGAAACAGTTAACTTCTGCCCAAACAATAAACTTCTGCCTATAAAAACTAAAAATACTGAGAAAAAGATGTAAGGAATTCATCAACTGGGGTGGAGTGGGGTACATGGAAAAGGGAATATGTCTAAATTGGACTGAGTGATGTATGAAATACACAAAAAACAGTAAAATATTTTATTAAAAAAAGAATAGAACTCATGGAAAAAATCCTCTTCATTCATCCATGAGTACTTAATTTGCAATGC
>VZQC01000216.1:5006588-5095281 GCA_009823505.1 Rhizomys pruinosus | reverse complement strand
AAATAAAAAAAATTCTAAAATTACAAGGTCACACGAATGTTGCATTTTTATTTACATCTACATATGTGTCTAAAATACAAGTTATGATGGGCATTATTAAGTGATCTATGACTACTTTTAGGGGTCAATGTAGGGAATTCAAGACTGAATTATGTTTTTGTATCCCAAGGAAGGAAGCTGTAAATTATTGTAAACTAAACCATTTTGTTTCTTCTCTCTTTTATTTGGCACCTTAAAAATAAATTGCTAGGTCTTCTAACAGATTGTTTTAATCTACTTAACCAGTTCTTGCATGCTTTAAGGGGAATAATTTTGCCTTATCCAGTACCAAAAAGGAATGTAGAATAGCATATGCTTTCCCCTTACATGGCTTAATTTCTCTATCTTCACACAGTGAGTTTCCATAATATATTTTATGTGTCATGATGACATAAGGATAAATGGTGCCACACTGGTTTTTCATGAGCAGTCTAAAAAATTAACTTTCTAGAAGTGGAATACAATGGAATTTGAGAGATTTCCCTCTGCTTGTATTCTTCTGAACAGTTTGAGTAATAATGGTTGTAAGCCCTCTTTAAATGTTTTATAGAATTCTGCTGTGAAACCATCTGGACTTGGGCTTTTTTTTAGTTGGGACGTCTCATTACATTTTCAATTTCTTCACAGATTATGGGTCTGCTTAAGCTGTCAATCTCTTCTTGATTTAGCTTTGGTGATTCCCCAGATTGCAGAAATTAATCCGTTTCACTTAGGTTTTCAAATTTTGTAGAGTATAAGTTTTTGAATAATCTCATGATTATCAGCATCACTCTAATACTAAAACCAGGCAAGGATGCAACCAAAACATGTACAGACCCATCTCATTAATGAACTCAGATGCAAAAATTCTCAACAAAATACTTGCAAACCATATACAGACCCACATCACAAAGATAATTCACCATGATCAAGTTGGATTCATACCAGAGATGCAGGGATGGTTCAACATACGAAAATCAGTAAATATCATAAACACATAAATGGTCTGAAGGAAAAAGACCACATAGTCACCTCAATAGATGCAGGAAAAAACCCTTTGACAGAATCCTGCATCCCTTCATGATTAAAGAACTATAGGGAATTGGACTGGAAGGAGTATTACTCAACATAATCAAAGCCACGTTTATAAGAAACCCACAGCCAGCATCATCCTAAATGAATGGGACTCCCCATAAAGGTAGGAACCTTACAAGGCTGCTCCTTGTATTCTCTTCAATACAGTGCTTGAAACACTGGCTAGGGCCAGTGAAAAGGAAACTAAAGAAATACTAATTGAAAAAGAGGATGTAAAACTGTCCCCCTGATAGTTTACCTAAAGTATGCTAAAAACTCCAAGAAATGATTAAGAATTTCAGTAAAGTGGCAGGATACAAAATTAATCTAGAAAAATCAGTTGCCTTTCTTTACACCACCAACAAAGAAACAGAAGAAAGAAACAGAGATCGACCTTCCCACTCACAATAAGCCTCAAAAACAATAACTAACCTGGGCACAAACCTAACCAAAAAACACCAAAGAACTTCTACACAAAAATATAAAACTCTTTGACGGAGATTGAAGAAGACATCAGAACATAGAAAATGGGAAAGACCTCAATGCTCATGGATTGGGAAAAATAATGTAGTAAAAATGTCTATTTACCCAAATTGTTATATACTGATTCAACACAATTTCAATTAAAATCCCAAATAAAAATCCAAAGGACATTCTTAGCAGGCTTGGAAAAAAAAATTCTTAAATTCCATCCGCCCAAATGTTGAAGCAATCTGAGTGAAAAGAGAAATATGGGGGATTTCTATACCAAACATCAAGCTACACTACAGGGCTATAGTCATAAACAACAGCCTGGTGGTACTGGCACAAGCAGTAGAACCTTGTAGACCCAATGGAAAATATGAGATCCAAACTGAGCAATACAATTTCAGGCCACCTCATATTTGACAAGGGGGCCATCTCATATTTGACAAAAAGGACTCAATGGAGGAAAGACAGCATCTCTCAGCAAATGCAACACGGGATCACCAACTGAGAATAATGAAATTAAATCCCTTCCTCTCACCCTGCACAAAAATTAAAATCAACAATGGATCAAAGACCTCAATGTGAAACCAAAAATATTGAAGAGATAGAATTAAAATTGGCATCAGCTTAACACTTACATAGGTGTAGTAAAAGATTTTCTAAATCAGCCAGCAGCTGCACCAGCCATAAGGACCAACAGTTGACAAGTGGGACCCTATTAAACTCAAAAGTTTGTTGTATAGCAAAAGAAAACAATCAGAGAAGGAAAGAGAAAACCCACAAAGTAGTGGAGGAAAACTTTCTCGCTCATACACTCTGGGCGAGCATTAAAATCCAGAATATATAAACTACTTGAACAACAAAGAAGTAAGCAAGCAAAATGACCTCACTCAAAAGATGGAGTTAAAGAGCTGAGCAAAGACCACCACACTTGAGGAAATAGAGATGGCTATTTCTAGAAAAAAACAAAAAAAATATATATATATATATATATATATATATATATCTATATAATATGATATATATATATCCAAACTCTGGTGCACCAAACTTCTTAAAGACAATTCTTCAGGACCACAAGGTCCCACATAACCCCAGTACATTCATCGTAGGGGGATTTCAATACCCCACACTGGTCCTTTGGATAGGTCAAAAGGACAAGAATAAACAAAGAGACAATCGAATGAATGATATGATACCCCAATGGACTTCACAGACCTCTACTGAATATTCCACCCTAATATCAGAGAATACACTTTCTAATCAGCCCCCCCGGAACCTTCTCCAAAAATCAAAACCACATACTGGGACACAGACGAAGAACCCCCACAAATACAAAAGGATTGAAATTAATTTCATGCATTCTATCAGACCACAGTGCAATAAAGTTCAACATTAACACCAGCATAAGCCCTACAAGAGAACACCATGGAGACTAACAACACACCACTGAATAAAATTTGGATCAAGAGTGAAATCAAAAATTATATTTTAAAAAAAAAAAAAACCATTCCTGGAACTGAATGACAATGACACTACAACACAGTCAAAACCTATGGGATACTCTTTAAAAGCAGTTCTTAAGAGGGAAGTTTTATAGTCTAGGTGTCTACATTAGAAAAACAGAAAGAGCACAATGATTGATCTACACTACAGATTAAAAGAACTGAGAGGCAACAACAAGATGAAACCCTAAACGCAACAGGACAGGAAAGAATAACAAAAAATCAGAGCGAGCATCAATGAAATAGAAACAAAGATCAACAATAACCAAAAAAATCAATGAATCCAAAATTTGGTTCTTTGAAAAATAAACAAGATAGACCAACCTCTAGCCCATTAACAAAAAAGAAGAACAACTCCAAATAAAATACAATCCACGATTGAAAAAGCGATAAGTATCACAATCAGACCAAATGACAAAGATTCAGAAAATCATTATGGAATACTTCAAAAACCTATACTCTAACAAGTTTGAAAAAACCTAGAAGAAAAAGAATGCATATCTGAAATCCTGGGATTACCAAAGGCTCACCAAGAAGCGATCGACAAGCTTAAACAGACCCATAATACTATGAAGAAATGAAGATGTAATAAGCAACCCCTCAACTAAAAAAAGCCCAGGCCCCAATTGTTTCACAGCACGAATTTCCATAAAACAATTTCAAAAAGACCTACAACCATATTACTGATGGAAACTGTTCAGAAGATACAACAGAGGAATTCTCCAAATTCTTCCTATAAGCCAAGCAATCACTCTTACCCAAACCAGGCAAAGATACAACTAAAAAAGGAAATTATACACCATCTCCCTAATGAACACAGATGCAAATTCTAAACGAAGGATACTGGCAAATTGCAACATACATGAAGACCCACATAAGAAAATCATCATGCATGACCAAGTTGGATCATACCCGAGATGCAGGGATGGTTCGCATATGAAAATCACTAAAATACATCCTAAATCACATAAATGGAATGGAAAGACAAAAAACCACACCTCATCTCAATTGATGCTTAAACTCCTTGACAAATCCAGGGATTTTCATGCTTAAGTCTTAAAGGCGAGTTGGTTGGAGGATCACTTCCTCAAGTTAATCAAATCCATATTACAGGTACGACAGCCAATAGGCAATTCATCCTAAATGGGGAAAGAACATATGAACATTTCCCTTTAAAGTAGGAACTTGGCAAGGGCAGGCCTGTCACCACTCCTCTTCCAATATAGTTTGAAACCACTTGCTAGACGCAATAAGGCAATAAAAGGAAATTAAACGGATACTAATTAGAAAGAAGGAACTCAAGCTATCCTATTTTTGCCGTTAATGATTATATTAATTAGGGATCGCAATAATAACCTTTCCACCATATAAACTCCTAGAAATAATTAACAGATTCATGCAATATGTTGTAGGACACAATAATTAGCGCTAAAAGAAAATCTAATGGCCTTTTTTTACAACGGAAAAGCACCAGGAATAAATAATCAAGAGATACTTCCCACTCACAATAGCCTTAAAAACAAAAAATATGTAGGAAACAAACTAACCAAAGACCCCAAAGATTCTACAACAAAAAAATTTTAAACGCTGAAAGAAAAAATTGAGAGAAACAATGAGAAGAATGAAAAAAAAAAACCTTCTCATGCTCTTATGGATGGATAATTAACATTGTGAAAATGTCCAATTCTACTAATACTCTTTTATAGGTTTAATGCAATCCCAAACAAAATCCCCAAGACTTTTCTTCACAGCTTGGGGAAAAAAAATTATTACGATTCATTTAAAAAACAAACGACCCGAATAGCCAAAACACACCGCTGACTGAAAAGAGCTACATAGGGGGCATCTCTATACAGACATCAAACCATACTACAGGTTCTATAGTCATAAAAAAACCGCCTGGTACTGCAAAAAAAACAGACCTGTGACCAATGGAGAAAACCGAAGTCCAAATCTGAGCACATACAATTTTCCAACGCATATTTGCACAAGGGGGCCAAGAAGACAAATGGAGAAGGAAAGCGCAATTTGAGCAAAGTGTGTTGGCAAATACTGGACCCACTTGCAGAAGGAATGAAATTAAACCCATTACCTCTCGCCCTGTCACAAAGTCAAACTCCAGATGGACTCAAGACCTCCAACGTGAAACCCCCAAATTATTGAGTTGATAGAAGAAAAAAGTGGGCAACAAGACTACAAGACATAGGCATAGGAAAAGATTCCTAAATCAGACAGCACGCTGCAAGAATTAAGGTCGACCAATGGCAAAATGGGACCTCATTAAACTCAAAACTTCATGTACATCAAAAAAAACATCAAGAAGTGAAGACGAAAATCCCACACGAGTGGAGAGGAAACCCTCATTGCGAGACAATTGACACAGCTTGATTCCCAGAAAATATACACTACTCAAAGAACCAAGAATAAAGAAAACAAAACTGACCCAAATCAATAGATGGAGCAAAGACGCGAACGGAGACTTCCAAGTGAGGAATTAGAGATGGCTGAGAACACTAAGAAGTGTTCAAACATCACTAAGTCATTAAGGAAACTGCAAATCAGAATACCCCTTTAAATATCATTTTACTCCAATATGGACTGGCTAGCGATCAAGAAAACAAAATTGATACCAATGCTGGAGGGTCTGTGGGGGAAAGGGAACACTCATCACTTTCCTGTCTGCCCTTGCTGTCTCCCTCTCCTCAAGTTTTGCTGCTGGTGGAATGTAAAACTCGTTGCAGCCACTATGGAAAGCAGTGTGGAGAACCCTTGGAGACTTCAATACACACTTGCCACCCAACCCAGCCATACCACTCCTTAGGCATGTACCCTCAAGACCACCCCACCCCAGAGTTACATGCACTCATGTTTATTCAGCTCTCTTCACAAAGCAAGAGCTGGAAACCAACCCAACTAGCCCCTCAACTGATGAGTGGAGAGATACACAACAAAAAATGTCATACATCTACAAAATGGAGTTCTATGCATCCAGAAAAGAAAAAATGACAACTCATGGAGGTTTGCAGGAAATGGCTGCGAGCCTAGAGTACATCATGCTGAGTGAATAACAACAGTCCCAGAAAAGACAAACAAAAGTGGTATTCCCTCATTGGATCTAAGTCCAATTAACTAGTTTAAGAACCTTCTTTGCATGGCCCCTGAGCTTTTGTTCCAAAGCAGTGGGAAGTGATTCATATTGGAAACAACAAACAGCAGAAAGGAATGCATCAAAAAACTGACTGAAAAAGTGAAACCTTCTGCTCAAAACAGTCAAATCACATGAAGTTTAACAGAGAAGCTTTGACATGCCGCGGTGGAGGGACGGTGACTGATAAAAATAAAAAAAAAAATATTATATTTAATTTATAACTTGAATAAAATATCGGTTCCATGCTGAGAGGTTGGAAGAATCTATTCTTTTATAAACTAAACTAACAAAAATCCCATCCAAACACATAACTAAAATCAAACTGAAACCATCTTAACTTTTTCATGTTTTAATACACCAAATACAACACAACTTAAAAACCTATGCAAATCAATTTCCATTTTTCATATTACAAAAACAAAAAAAAAAACTTTATTATTTATATAAAAAAAAAAAAAAAGAATTAAAAATAAGAAAATTTGGTATATAACAAACTTATCTAATTTATAAAAAAATAATTATATTCTTCATTTTGTATAATAATAACACAAAAACACATTACACGCTAACATTAAAATTCCATTAACTTTAACACTTGTCAACAATATGGAAAGCAAAATACATACATACATACATACATACCCTACATACATATCACTTGAATGGAGACTTTTTCTAATTGTCATGTTTCCCTTAAAATTCTTCCTTGACAATCTTAAAATACTCAAAATGAGCCTACTGCCTGACCAAGCCATACTACTTCTGGAAATATATCCATCAGACTCTTCCTACCACAGAGATACATGTACAAGCCATGTTTATTGCAGGTCCTTCACAATAGCAAAGAGCTGGAAACTAACATAAGTGCCCCTCTAACTGAGGAGTGGAAAACAAAAATGGTACATCTACTCAATGTAGTTCTATGCCGTGGGTAAAGATTGATCATGAAATTTGCAGGTAAATGGATGGAACTAGAAGGAACTAGAAGGTTTTATGCAAGTGAAGTAACACAATCACAGAAAAACAAAAGTGAATGGTATCCCACATCTGTGTATGCTAGTACCAAGTACTTAGTTGTCAGACAACCTGGGCAAGGTTATTGTTATATTCCTCACGATCTAAAGTCAACTGTGCATTGTGAATCCCTAAACAGATTCTAGAACTGACCTAATATTTATTTTCAGACCTTGGGTTTTTTTTTTTATATATGATGGAGGGTATGTGTGCATTGTTTAGAGTAATATGGGATTAAAATGGAAAGATGTGAATCAAGAAATATGATATGGAAATACCATACAGTTTGTTTCCAAAACATACAATTTTAATACAGGTGTAACGTAACAGGTTGAAGCAACTTAGCATTTCTGGGTGCTTAATGACCATACTTGATGTCCATATCAATTTGGCGGAGGGACCTAAGGGATAACTTTGTTCCTTGCCGTCAGAGTTCAACCAAGTCTTAGGGGATTATACATGGGGCATCTCTTGAAATGTCCTACAAATGTGGGTCACTAGTCTTCCTGTTCAGGAAGGTCTTGGAGAGCCACTAATGAGACTTCAGGCAGTGTCCAGTCTATAAAGAGGAAAGTCTGCCCATGCTTCAGAAAAGGAATCCTGGTCTAGAAAGACCTGATTTTGTCCTGGAGTGGATGCAACTGGTGAATGAAAAGCTGAAGGGAGCCAGGCTCCTCATGCTCCCCCTCAAGAAAACCCTGAAGAGCAGATCCTCAACTGACCTTGAGAAAACAAAAACTTTGGTTAATCTGGGCAATGTGTGGCCTAAAACAACCAAAAGGAAAGACAACTAATATATATAGATATATTATAATATATTATATATTATATATTTTATATTTTTTTTTTTTTCCAGTAAGACTAGAGAAAACTGTACTGCAGACATAGAACTTGAGATCTTAGTAAAAGGACAAAACGAAAAAAAAAAAGAGAGAGTACTCTTGTTTGGTCTGTCTTCAATTCTTACTGGCAAGTGCATCTACCCTGATGCTGCCACCACTTTTGGCACTCCTTAAAGACATGAGATACATCTTGTTAACCTTCCAATATGGACTGAAGACTCATGTTTTCAAGAATCCTCCAAACCTTTCATGCCAGATGGGGACTACTGAGATACCCAGCTTGTGGACTAAACAGCTAAGGGATTTCAGCCTCATCAGCATTTAGACTAACCATTGTTGGACTACCTGGGCTGTATCATGGAGTCCAGTACAGGGGTATCAAGGTAGGACATGTGCTTACTGGACTTCATTTGGGGGACCATGGGAGGGAAAGACCCCAATGTGGAGCAAAAGTGCAGGACTGATGGTTGTTTGCGATTGCCAAGGAGGAAACTTTGAGACCTCTTTAAGGGAAACATGACATCTATTAGGAAAAAAAATCCTCCAATTCAAATGATATGTGTATGTATGTATGTATTTATGCATACATGTATTTATATGTATATATAGTTATATATACATACTGTAGCAATACAAGTTGTAGAGAATAACAACAAAGGTATTGAAAGAAAAAATCTCTGGAAAGACTCAGAAAAAGATGCATGCATGTAGGGCAGTGTGCAGGGACTTGGGTGGAGTGGGGGACATGGAAGGGGAAGTGACTCTAGATTTGATTGAGAAATGATGTATGACTTATGGAAAATGTTTAATAACAATAAAATAATTTTTTAATTAAAATTACAAAAAAAGTAGAAATGTGATGAATGTTGTCTAGAATTAGAAAGGAATTTGAATTGTCATTAATATATATATATATATATTTTTTTTTTTCAGTTGTGAAAAAGCCCAATCCTAAATGTATTTTCAAAGACATGTAACTCTAGTTATGAGATTGTATTATAATCTTACAAACTATAAAAATAATCATGAGACTGGATAGAAGATCAAATACTTTAAAATGTTTTATTTAGTATTGAAAATTGTTTTTATTATTTTATATTATGTGTGTGAGTGAATTGCCTGTATGTGTGTAAGTACACCTGTGCAATGCAATGCCTGCAGAGTTCTAAAGAGGGCATTGGATTCCCCTGTAACTGAAGTTAAAGGTGGTTGTTAGTTGCCATGTGGGTTATGGGAACTGAATGTGGGTCTACTGCATGGCTAGCAAGTGCTCTTAAATACACAACCATCTCTCCAGCCCCCAGAATAAATATTTTGACACATTTTTTGAATTTTCAAGGAATAAGATAATTGCTTTAAATGAAAAAAACAACATGGACATATGTATAAATGGCGAAGAAAAACATAATACATGATGCCAGGGTTCTTTTTTATCTGTTTAAATTTCTTAGGTTAGAGAAACCCTCTTTTACTAATATCATGTCCACCACATAGCACTATGATCCACACATTATGTAGTGTAGAGGAAATAACAGGAAATCACTCACAAAATCATAGTGAATAGTAGATAGATAAATACATGTGAAAAGCTTTATCTATTCTTCCTTAAGGTAAGAGCTAGGTCACATTGAATCTCTTTTGTTTAGACGAATTCTTTTTTTCTTGTAAATCCTAGGAAATGAAGGAGACATATCTGAAAGGAAGCAGACTGTGTCACTGAAGATGACACCTAGATGCCTAGGTTCTAATGGGTTTCTATCAAAAAAACTATATATATGAGGCTGTATATATATATATATATATATATATATATATACAGCCTCATACATATACATGTATGTTCAGATGGACACACATGAGTAATGTATATCAATTTTTCATAAATTTCTTATTGTTCATTCACATATTTTACTGAGTCTATACTTTACATGGAAATGAACCAGGAAATCATGACAGAAATGTTATATTCCAATAATATTCAATAATATTCAAACAATACCATATGTGGTTATTAGTTTATATATAATGTAAGTTTTGTGTACAATACTTCTATTTTTTAACTTAAACATTTTGATTCCAACCATAAGCTGTTGTCTACTTTAATATATTTTAGTCATATTTTATTTCACTTGCTTTGAGTTTTGGATAGATTGGTTTACTATGCTGTCCCAGCTTGTGAAGTAACAGTGCTTCTACAAATATATTTGATATTGTGCTAATTTAATTTATTGGATAACAGAATTAAGAGATTCATTCATAGTACTCAAAATATATGCTTTACCCTCATTTTCATACAGTCTAAGAAGACATACTGGAGATGATCAACATAAAATTGTAGTTACAGAATTTTCCTTCTATTTAGTATTTCCAACTTCCCTTCACTTGTTTCTTACTGCTGTTATCTTGATTTTTAATTGTTCAGAATAGTAAAGATACATGGGATAATTTTAATTTTCCAAATGTTAAAGAAGATATATGTGGTGGAGTTATTACACTTTAGAAAGTCTTTCTCATTGTCTGATGAGAGAGAGAGAGAGAGAGAGAGAGAGAGAGAGAGAGAGATATTCTTTAATTTACATAGCTGAGTGCTTATAGTCTAACTTAATGTAGAAGAGAGTCTCACGTGAGACTCTGAAGCCTGGTTTATTCATCAAGTTGAAGTTTGTGATTAGAGCAATAAATAAATCTCCTCAATGCTCATCTTTAGAGGATACCTATAGTGTTCTGGGAAATGACTTCAATAATTGTTTCCAGATAGTCTTGCTTCAACTGGCACCTTGAATATTGGTCTCTGTGGAACTTAGGCAATTATCAACACACATGTGAAAGATTCTATCATCTTTTTCATGGGAAGAATGGAAAATGAATATACATATAGAGCTGATTTTTCTCCAACTGACAATTGATTGGCAGGTGGAAATAAAATGAGGAGGGTTTGTTCTCAGAATGTGGAATCCTTTAGAGACCCGTTGAGTCAAGAAAATTCAGATAGTTCATAAATACAGTTTTCAGTCAACATTTTTAAAGCTATTCATCATTTACAGGTAACAACTAGAGTAACTAAAATTCCCTTATAAGGGTTTGTTATTTAGGCTAAAATTTTCCTAAAATTCATTACTAATTTATATTTTGTTTATGCTGTCCTGATTTGGAGCATGGTGTGTGTGTGTGTGTGTGTGTGTGTGTGTGTGTGTGTGTGTGTGTGTGTGTGTGTGTGTGTGTGTATGTGGTTTGTTTTCCGTATGGTAATCTGTAAGATAATTAAAAAAGAGAACAGTTAAAGTTTTTACTTTGGTATTTTAGAAATTAAAAAATCAAGGCAAATTCTATTTCTTATAAATATGTACAAGAATAACAATTTCCTAGGGACATTGCCACTTTCTTTTGGTCTGTGAGTACTATAATTACAATTTGACAATTTGAAAGTAAGATTTCCTGTCTATCTTCTCTTGTCCAGTATTCCCAGAAAACTCTCTGGTATTAAATGCATGGGATAATATAAATGACTATATTTGAAAGTCAAAATCTTCATCAGCTCTTTATTTTAAATCTGATAAATGAACATAATGTTTTAGAATATTTCTCAACTTCTATAAAATTAATATGAAACTTAAACAGAATATAGGCAAAATTCCTGTCTTTTAGTATCACACTGCAGGGTTTCATATCATAATGCGGTGTTGGTAGACTGTGCAAATATGGCACATATAAATTTTATCTAACTTTGCACCAATAAGTTATTTCTGTACTATCTGTATATTAGAAAGTCTGTTGACTTTGTAGGTCATATTGTGTTACTTGTAAACTTCAGTGCAGCCTACCTAGAGATCATAAGGAAAGCATACTCTCCCTAACCCAGTAGTACTCAGTCTCCAGTACCTCCCAGTTTAGGCCCAGCCAAGCAAAAATTTCTCTCACTCCAGTCTGTTCCTCTGTCTGATTAAGTTTACTTGGACCCTGTGCCTCATGCCGCCATTGCCTTAAGTTCACTTTTGCAAGCCTTCTGTGACCTGAAAGCAGCTGTTTATGTTTATGAACCAACCCTTGCTCTAACAACTTATCCGTGCCTCTCTTCCACAATGTTTCCTGAGGCATGCGTGGGTGAGGTTTAATATAGGAATCCTAAACTACAACACATATTCAGCAGTCTCTTATTGTTTAAAACTTGGCCAGTTATGGCCTTCTGTGTACATCAAACTCTGTTGTATAAGGAAGCTTCATTAGTGAGAGTTGAGGGATGAATTAGTGTTCATTGCCTCTCATTCGCTATTTTCCATGAGCCTTAGGTGTAGAGGTAGGAATGTAGATGTGTCACCTAGAATTGGGAATTTTTCAAACAAATATTCTTTGTGTCTGAGCAGTTGTGGGATTCCGAAGTATCCTTCATCGTTTGTAAATATAAACTTCTTTGATGAGTGGTTTGTGCTACACTTGTCTGTAAACATAAGGATCAATATATAGCATAGGGTAAGAAATTTCATTTGTCTGGAGATAAAACAGAGATAGAGTTTTCTTAAGGATCTGTGTCCCCTCCAGTCATGTGTATATGGCTGAGTTTACCCTGCCATCCATGAGTTATCTCATAGAGAGTGCTTTAAATCCTAATAAGTAAGTGTTGATTACACCTGCCCCCGGAAAACTGTGCTACTACTAGGTAGTTTGCTCTGATGGTCATTATGGTTATTAGGCTTTAAGGCTAAGTTGGATCACTGATTGATTCATCTCTATTATTTTTGTAACAAAATGCTTGAAAGTTGCTAAAGCAACAAGAAAAGGAAAGGGGTCAAATTTGAAAAGAAGCCAAATTTCACTATTTGCAAATGATTTATTATAAACAAGAGATCTCCAAAATTCCACCAGAAAATTTTAGAAATTATCTCTACATTCAGCGAAGTATCAGGTTACAATATCAATTTACTAAAATCAGTAGCCTTTGTATACATCAATGTTACACAATCAGAAAAAAAATTTCATGGAAACACTCCCATTCATTATAGCCACAAATATATCTATTAATAAGCCTAACCAAGTATTAAAGATCTTTACAATGGAAATTTTAAGTATGTTAAGAAAGATGTAGAGGAAGACCATAAGAGATGGAAGTACTTCTTGTATTCATGAACTGGTAGAAATAATATTGTGAACCTGGCTATTCTTCCAAAAGCAAACTACACATTCAATATAATGCCCATAGAAATCCCCATGACGTTCCTCAAACAGCTTGATAAAACTATCCTAAAAGTCATACAGAATGACAGAGGACCCAAAAATACCAAAAACAATGTTGAGTAAAAACAAAACAAAACAACAACAACAACAACAACAACAAAAAATACCCCGCAATGCTCTAGGAGCCAGAGGAGCACCATACAGGAGCTCAAAATGTATTGCACACCTATAGTCTTATAAACAGCATGGTACTGGGAGAAAAACAGACACCTAGTCAATGGACCATAGTAGAAGACCTAAACATGAATGCATTCAGTTTAAGCCACCTGATAATTTGACAAAGATACCAAGACACAGGATAGTGAAAAGCATATTCCAAAAATGGTGCTAGCCAAACTGGATCTCCGTCTGCAGGAGAACAAAACTGAACCCTTCTCTTTCACCATGCCCAAAAGCCCACTCCAAATTGATCAATGACCTTAATATGAAACTTAAAACTCTGAACTATTAGAAGAAAACATAGGGAGTACTTCAAAATGTGAGCATATATATGTATATAAGAAAGTGCTTTATAAATCAGATATCATTTGCTCAAACATCATCAAAAATTGACAAGCAGTGCCTCATTAAACTAAAAAGCTTCTGTACAGCAAAGGAAATAATCAAGCAAGGAAAGAGGAAACCCACTGAGTGGCAGAAAATCTTCACTTGGAACACATATGACAGATTAATATCTGGAATATACAAAGATATCAAAAGAAAAAAAAAAAGAAAATCAAACTCACATGTTAAAAGTCCAGTCTTTCAGCTTGAGTAATGGTAGAATTCACACATTCAGTTTTCCTTGGACATTTTCTTCCTGTTATACCAAAGCCAATGCCCATGTCCATGGCCCTGTAGCATTAGAACACATTATCCATTTTCTCCATCCCTTTTAGTCTATGCTTTTATGTAGAAAACATATTTTTCATTCTATGATATGCAACATTTTGAGGAAAAGCTAGTTCATAACTTCACTAAAATAAATAACTTATTTCATTGTTGTATTCTAGAACTTTATGCAAATCTCAATAATATAAAAGCTAATCAAATCTTTTTCAGGGTACTCCAAGAGACTCCCAGAATAAGAAAGCCTACTGCAATAGCCACTACTTTACACTCAGAACTTAAGTAAAGACCCTATTGCCGAAAACAGGACATAATTCAGCATGACTTGGGGCAATCAGGCTGGAAATTACCTTGAATCCTGTTTGCTGAAAAGTAGTTCTCATAATTTTAGACAATGGTGTGCAAACTGCTAACGAGGATGATCAATCAGTGGTCCAGCTGCAGCTGTAAAACCTAATAACCACAAATGTAGTTTTGTCATTTGTGTTAGGGCCTACTGAACTAATTAATTTCTCTGGATATTTCTCAGCATGAGTTCATCCTCTGAGCTATAGTTGGTCTATCCAGCATCCCTCATTTAAAGAAGGCCAGTTCTTCCTCATGTAACCTTAATCAGCTGCCTGTATTCTTCAGCTAATATTGGGTTCTGCTGCCCATTTCTACAGTTCCATGCTGTGTAGTTGTCTAGCTGACCTTGCATAGGTCTTGTTCCTGCTAATGCAAGTATTGTAGGTTCATATGAGCAAGGTCCCAGGAGCTTTTTGGATTCTATTTTCATGTGGTCTTGTACCATCTCCCTGACCCTCACAATCTTGCCATGCCTCTTGTTCTACAATGTTCTCTGAGCCCTGGGTGAGAGAAGCTGAATACAAGCAACCTGTCTGTGGACTCACATTCTGTAGTCTTGTAATTTCTATGCTTAGCCCATTTATGAACTTTTATTTTTTTATTTATTTTTTATTTATTTATTTATTTTTTTTTGGGGGGGGGTTAAATTCTTTTAATGCTATCTCTGGAGAAACACAGACAGGAGGTTTTCTGACCCTCATTGCAAGCCAGTGTATTTCACACATCATTTCTCAGTCCAATTTAGACACATTCCCTTTTCCATGTCCCCCTCCCCACCCCAGTTTATGCATTCTGCCATACATGTTTTGAATCTTTTTCTCACTCTTTTTAAAGTTTTGCTCTGCAGAGATTTACTGTTTGGGCAGAAGTTTACTGTTTCAGTCAGTTCTTTGACCTAGTCCTTTTGTCATTGTTCTCTCCCATTTGTATTACTCTAAAATACGCACATATATATATGTATGTTACATATATACCAAACTTATGACCTCTGAAAGTAAACTGTATGTTAATTCCAAAATGTGCTTAGGAGTTCCATTTTCCCTTTAATTTTATATTACTCTAAAATATGACTACATACCCTCCACCATCCACAATCACAAAGTCTGAAAATAAGTGGTAAGATAATTCCAGAGCTCATTAATGGATTCACATTATAACAGCACAGTTGCCTTCAGATAAAAAGAAATATAACTTTAACTTTCCTCAGCTTGCCTTTCAACTAGGAATACCATTCATCCTTTGCTTTGTCTGGGACTGTGTTACTTCACTTAGCATAATGGCTTTGAGCTCCATCCATTTACCTGAAAATTTCGTGATGTCATCTTTCTTTACCACTGTATAGAACTCTACTGTGTAGCTGTACCACATTTTCTCTATCCACTCATTGGTTGAGGGACATTTGGATTGCTTCCAGCTCTTTGCTATTGTGAAGAGAGCTGCAATAAACATAGATGTGCATGTATCTTTGCTATAGATTGTGTCTTCTGTGTATATATCCAGGTGTGGTATGACTGGGTCAGGTAGTAGGCTCATTTTCAGTTTCTTAAGAGTTCTCCACACTGCTTTCCATAGGGTTTGCACAAGTTTCCTTCCCACCAGTAGTGGATGAGTGTTCCCCTATCCCCACAACCTCTCCACCATTTGGTATCATTTGTTTTCTGGATCATACCTAGTCTTACCAGGGTAAGATGAAATCTTAAGGTGGTTTTAATTTGCATTTCCTTAATTATTAGCGATGTTGAACACTTTTTAAGATGTTTCTCAGACATCTTTACTTCTTTATTTGTGAACTCTCTGTTCAGCTCTTTACTCCATCTTTGGAGTGGATCATTTGTTTTCTTCATTGTTTTTTATGAACTTTTAAATTCCTGGACCCTGTTGCATGACGGAGTTTGCTCAATGAGAGTTAAGAGGTTAATTAGTATCCTCTTTGTCCTTTACGCTATGTGGCAGGAACCTTGGGTGTAGAGGTTGCCTTGTATATGAGTCAGATAGGATTGAGCAATTCACAGACAAGGTCTGTGTATGAAAAGTTGTGGGACTCTGTAGTATTTGTTATCTGGTGACAAAAAAAGGCTTCTTTATTGAGTAGTGTCTAGGATATTCGTCTGTAAATATAAGGATACCTATTTTGCAGTTAGTAAGATATCATTGTTGCCTAGGGATGTGACATCCTTGGGAAATTCTCCAAGGTCTATGACCTCTCCAGTCACGTGTACCTGGCATTGTTTACAGTAATACCACACAAGAGTTTCTTCCCATTGATTGATATTTAAATCCAATTAGTTTCCCAATGACTGTCCCCAGGATAAAACTCTCACTACTGTGCCAATGTTGTATGCTGGCCAGTGACTGAAATGAGGGTTTCTCTTGTCTGGTGATGTTTCTTCCTGTGTAGCTTTCAGTTTTGTACTTGGGCTCACATAGATATATGGTATGTGTAATGTGCCAACAGATGTAAAATACTACATATTCAGAGAAAATAATAACAAAATAATATTTTGTTTTGTAAGTGTGGTGATGAAATTATAAGAAATAAGTTAGGATTGTATCAAATCTGGTATTTAAATTTAGAAATTTAGATAAAAGTTCTGTGAAGGGCAAATCCCTAGGCAACACATCTACAAAGCAACCTCTACACATCATACCAAAGCATCATACAACACGGACCCAAGAAAGCACTAACTACATTAACTCTTGTTAAAGAATCTCCTCCATGCAACAGGAGACCAGGAACAAAAATGGGCCTGTGTGGCCAAACTGTGAGGCTTTTGAAGTCTACACAGTGTACTTCGATGGAAAGGTATCAGCATGCACAAGACCTATGCAAGCTCAGCTGGACAAAACCGCAGCACAGAACTGCACAAATGGGTATCAGAGCCTAACCTAACCTGAGGAAATATTGGCAACAGATGGATGTTGTATGAAGAAGACCTGGCCTTCTTTATAAAGAAGACCCTGGATAGGCTGACTAGAGCTCAGGTGACGAGTAGGCACTAAGGAGTGAGTAGAGTGTAATTTGGAGCAATAGAATATAGTACAAAGGACAGAAGGTGTAAACTCTGGAGAGGAAGGGCTGTGGGAGTGTGCCAAAGGAGAAGGGAGTGTAATGGAGATTAAGACTGAAAAATTATGCACGAGACACATAACAATTCAATAAAAATGAGAAGGAAGTCTGGAGAAAATGCAAGAAGGTCTGAAGCACTCTGATATTCAGATACCATACAGAGTCCTTCACAAACACCAGCAGCAAACCTGAATTGAGTGGAATTTTATTAAGTGGCATTAGATATTTGATTATTTAAACCAATGATCAAAAAATAACAGTTCTCAAATTTCACATTTTTTTCAGAATTTTTGATAAATTAAAATTTAATTTATCTGAGTAGAAAATCAGCTTGATCATTTTTTTCATACTTGTAAACAATTGCATTGAGTAATCTGTTACAACTATCCCAAAAGAAGGTCATTAATACAGGTAACAGAATAATGTTTTAATTTCTTCCAGTAAATTTAATTAGGAATGCTTCATGATTGTCGGTTGGTTAAAGGGCGTGCAGTAAGAAGAGAGTTTCTAGCGTTTTTCATAATTCAGTCAGGAGAGAGCTATGACTGCAGAAAATACCCTTACCATATCTCCTTGACAGGAAGACCTAAGGAATATTAGACAATATTTACTTCAGAAATATGGTGGAAGAATGGAGTAATTATCTCATATAAAACACTGATTAAACTATGAATAGTAACAGGTAAATTAAAAATTTCATGCCCTTAGATGTAAATTTCTAATTTACATGTATTTACAATAATTATAAGTTTTATTGGTCATTAAAGGGATGTTATAAAACAAACTATGTGATATATTAATATTCAAAAGGATTGAAAGAGAGAAAATGTCCACAGCATGTTGAATATTATATATTAATATAATTACATGAATATATAATTTTATTGTTTTAAATTACTTTTGTGTAGTAGATTTATTTTATGGAAGTTGATATTTTTATTTCTAGATTGCTCCATTTGCTGATTCTTAAGGCTGATTTAGCAGATCTCCGATCTTGCAGGAATATTATTCCAGGAACTTATACACTGAACAAGTCACTGACTGTTAAATGTACCTTTATTTTTTTTCCTCTGTCTTAATATTAGCAAGGTAAATCTGCTTGCTATATTCCCTATGGATTGTTACAAATTCATCCAATGATACAGGAAATATAACGTTCTTAGCAAAGAAAAATGAGAATCAATTGGTTTTTAATTTTCTTTAATCCCTAGCTCTGTTTCTTTTTCTTAGACAATAGCAGAGTGTCACTTAAAGAAGCAACACTAGAGAAAAGCCTATTGGAATCATATCCCTAGACAAATAAAATTTCTTACTATACACTGACTATGGAATCTAATATTTACCGACAAACATATATGCTACACATCAAAAAGCTAATCATTGCAACAGATGGATGCCACTGAAGAATCTGAAAACTGGTCAGACATAGAACATACACATCTGAAAAATTCCCATTCCTAAGAGACACATGTACACACAGAATGAGAGGCAGAGATAAAATGAACCCCCCCCCAAAAAAAAAACTCAGTAGTAAAGTTTCTGGACACAATAGAGTATGATGCAAACAGAAGGCCAAAACTAGTCAACCTTCAAAGATCTGTACCTCCGGACGGGGCCCTTTTATTAAACCTCACCTATCGACAGCCCGGGGATCATTGTGGGAGAAAGGGAAGAAAGGAAAGGAAAGAAATTAACAGCCAGGTCTGATAAATGAATTCAGAGAAACAGTGACTTACAACCAACTGTAAGCTTTTACATGCAAACCTGTGGCAATGTAGGCATCAGACACAGGAACCATGTTAACTGAGACAAGGTCTCAAAGTGGAGCAAGAGAAATGGGTAGAGGATTTAGCCTGGACTGAGAACTACAGGAGAAGGAGTGCTCTTGGGTGAGCAAGAATATGTCTTACCTAGGATTCCTAGATATGCTGACAAGACTCCAGTAAATGTATTTACACAGAAGAACATCTGGGTTTTGGAATTTGACTAGATAGAGGGTTAGCTTGGTTGTTGTAATGGATGAGTTCTAATGGGGGGGTTGGGGCATAGAGGGGGACTGAATTTGATTGGGAGCCATTGTATCAGTTGTACAAATTCTCAATAACATAAGAAGTGATATTTCCTAGAAATTCAATTTTTTTATATGAGATCATAGGTAAAGATCCTAAAGTGCTTTAATATAATTTGTGTATCCTTTTCATTTGGATTTCAGTTTTTCAGTTGGAGAGTTTTCTCTGGTCCAAAATAAAAGTAAAATAACTAGGAAAATTCTCGTTAATCTCAGATAAGTATAGTAAAAAATCACAATTGTGATAATGTTGACATACTTGATTATCTGGTTCAGAATACAGTGGGAATAATAAATAAGTTTAAGTAGAAAAATACAGCATGGTGAATAATTATCCATATTTTATATTACTCAGTTTCTATTTATTTGTTCCATTATATTTTCTATCCTTTTTCTAGTCATATTTATTTTCATGGAAATATATTACGAGGAACAGTCATCTTTCTGCTAAATTTTAAGGTGATATAACCTTCTTCTGTATATAATTTGCTGTTTTGAAATTATCCCTCTTTTGATGTCTCATGCTGGTTCCATTCTTTAATATTTTTAAAGTGATAATATAATACATATTCATGTTCTGATCCATATTTTGGATAAATTTCCTCATAAGTTATGAATTATATGACTTGCATAAACAAAATGTATCCATATAAATGTGCTGCTTCTATAGAGATTACATTTTCATTTTAAATATTTTTATTTTTTGTTTATTTCATATATATTAATCAAATTTAGAACCTTTCTATATTCTCCAACCTGCATAGCACCCACTTAAGTTATGAGGTATTCTGTCATTTATTTTAAGTCATGTCTGTTCAAGAATTTCTATCAAGGGGTCCCTCAGTTCAAATTCATCCACTAGAGTATAGTCATCCAATTTAGGGTCACTTCCTTAAAGAAGGTCTCCTCTCCTTCACCCCATAATAATTATTTGTGAGTAGTTCCTTCCTTGGTGCCTGCTGCCCATTTCCCTACTTCTGTGTTGGATTTTTGTATGGTTGAGTAGCCACAAGCCTTTTGCATACTGTCAACATTGTTGAAAGTTCATATGAATAAGTCTTCTGTGGCCTGAAAGCTTCTCTTGCAATCTATCCACCCTTTTCCTCAATGCAACCTTATCATGGGTGAGTAAGGTTTAATATAGGAGTCCTTAAATTCACATGGAAAAACAAAAGACCCCAAATAGCTAAAGAAGCCCTGAATGAAAAATGCAATGGTGGGGAAGGTAACCTTACGAGACATCAAGCTATATTACAGCCCTATAGTCATAAAGACAGCCTCATACTGGCACAAAAACAGACCTGTTGACCAATGGAACAAAATTGAAGATCACTTCATACTCAATAAAGGAGACAATAAAGCTCATTGGAGCAAAAATAGCATCTTCAGCAAATGGTGATGGCTAAACTCTCCACAAGTAGAAGAACAAATTTAAACCCCTACCTCTCACCCTGTACAAAAATCAACTCCAAGTGGATCAAAGACCTCAGTGTGAAACCTGAAACTCTGACAATGATAGGAGAAAATGTTGGTAGCAGTTTACAAGACATAGGAGTAGGAATAGACTTCTTAAATCAAACAGCAACCACACAGGAAATAAGATTAACAGCTGACAAGTGGGACCTCATCAAAATGAAAAGCTTCTGTACAGGGAAAGAAACAATCAATGAAGTGAAGAGAAACCCAGAGTGGGAGGAAACCTTCACCAGTGATACATCTGACAGAGCATTAATGCCCAGAATACATAAATCACTCAAAAAACAAAGAAGTAAGAAAACAAATGACCTACTCAAAAAATGGAGTAAAGAGGTGAACAGAGACTTCACCAGTGAGGAAGTAAAGATGGCTGAGAAACATCTAAAAAAGTATTAACATTGTTAATAATTAAGGAAATGCAAATTAAAACGAATCTAAGATATCATCTCACTCCAATAATACTGGCTAATATCAAGAAAAAAAAGACATCAAATGTTTGAGAGGTTGTAGGGAAAGGGGAACACTTATCCACTGCTGGTGTGAATGTAAACTCCTACAACCACTGTGGAATTCAGTGTGGAGAACCCTTAAAAGACTCAAAATGAGCCTACCACCTGACCCAGCCATACCACTCCTGGGTATATACCCACAAGACTCAACCTACTGCAAAGATACATAGACACCTATGTTTATTGCAGCTCTCTTCACAACAGCAAAAAGTTGGAACCAACACAAATGCCCCTCGACTGATGAGTGGATAACAAAAATGTGGTAGATCTATATAATGGAGTTCTATTCAGTGACAAAGAAAGATGACATGATGAACTTTGAACTTTGCCTATAAATGGAAGGAACTTGAAGCCATTATGCTAAGTGAAGTAACACAGTCCCAAAAAGTCAAACAGGTGAATGGCTTCCCTCATTTGTGGATGCTAATACCAAATCCCCCAATTGAAAGGCAAGCTGAGCAACATTATTGTTTTACTTCTTTCTATCTGACAGCAACTGTGATATTATAATGTGAATCTCTTACTGAGCCCTAGAATTAACTTAACACTTACTTTCAGACATGGTATGTAATGTATATGGGTGGTAGGTATTTATTCATATTTTAGAGTAATATAAAATGAAAGGGAAAGCATGTGAACTCCTAAACATATATCAGAGTTGCCACACAGTTTATTTAGGAAGGACATAATTCTGATATATATATGACATTTATATAGGGATATTTTGGAGCAATAAAATCAGGAGGGAACCACAGCACCATAAGGACAGGGTAACAGACTGATATAGTTAAATTCTGCCCAAAACAATTAAACCTTTGCAGAGAAATCCTTTAAAAAGTCTGAGAGAAATATGTAGGACATGCAGGACCTAATGCATGAACTGGGGTGTGATTGGGGGGGGAAGGGAAATATGTCTAAATTGAACTGAAAAATGATAATACATCAACAAATGTATTATAAGAAAATATAAAGTACAATTAAACAAAGTTGGTTAATGGATTCTGGCCCAATATGATTAGTTTCCTTATGAATACAGGAGATTGGGAAAAGCACATGGAGCAAGACTTTGTGAAGTCAAAGAGAAGAGATCACTGGGTGATTGCATGTGATGTGGTGCAGAGTTGATAGTAATCCCTGCACTTGAGGCAATTTTTTATGGAAGCACTGGAATTCTAGTATATCTACATTCAAGTTTTTAGACTATGCATTTAGAAACAGAATTTATCATATGATACTCTTGTGTATACCAAGATTTCATGTTGTTACTGCCAACATTTTCTTTTATCACCTTCAGGGTTTTGAGTTTCACTTTGTGGTCCTTGATTCATTTGGAGTTGATTTTTGTACAGGGTAAGGTAAGGGTTTAATTTTATTCTTCTACAAGTGCTGATCCAATTTTGTCAACACCATTTGCTGAAGATGCTGTTTTTCTTCCATTGAATCTTCCTGGCTGCTTTGTTGATGTGGTTGAAATTATATGTGCTCGGACTGAAGAGATGGCCTAGCGGTTAAGAGCGCCAACTGCTCTTACAGAGGACCTGGGTTCGATCCCCAGCACCCACATGGCGGCCGAGAACCGTCTGAAACTCCAATTCCAGGAGAACTCCAGTTCCAGGGGAATCTGACGCCCTCTTCTGACCTCCGCGGCATTGCACGACACGGGTGCACAAACTTGCATGCAGACAGTACATTCATACACATACAGAAATAAATAAAATTAAAAAAAATTATATGTGCTCAAGATTGGATCTTCAATTTTGTTCCATTGGTCTAAAGGTTTTTTTTTTTTTTTGATGTGTGTGTGTGTGTGCCAGTACCAGGCTGATTTTATAAATATATCCCTGAAATATAGTTTGAAATCTGGTATAGTGATCCTCCTTGTATTGCTCTTTTCACTCAAGACATAGTAATAGGAAAAGACTTTCTAAATCGGACAGCAGCTATACAGAAAATAAGGTCACCAACTGACAAGTGGGATCTCATTAAACACCTTAATGAAAAGCTTCTGTACAGCAAAAGAAACAATGAAGTGAAGAGAAAACCCATAGAATTGGAGGAAACCCTCACCAGTGATACATCTGACAGAATATTATCATCCAGAATATATGAACTACTCAAAATAAAAAGAAGTAAGAAAACAAATGACTCACTCAAAAGGTGAAGTAAGCTGAACAGAGTCTTCACAATTTAGGAAGTAAAGATGGCTGAAAAATATTTTAAAATGTGTTCAACATTGCAAATAATTAAGAAAATGCAAATTGAAACCACTATAAGAAATCATCTAACTCCGACAAAATTGGCTAGAATCACCGACAACCACCTCTGGGTTTTATACTCACAAGACTCATCCTACAAAGAAGATACATGCACATCTATGTTTTTGTGGCTCTCTTGACCATAGCAAAGAGCTGGAAGCAACCCACGTGCCCTTCAACCAAAGAGTGGACAGAGAAAATGTGGTAAAAATCTACACAATGGAGTTCTATGCAGTGGTAAATAAAGATGACATCATGAATTCTGCATGTAAATGGATGAACTAGAAGACACATTATACTAAGTAAAGTAACAGTCCCAGAAAAGCAAACAACAAATGGTATACCTCATTTGTGGATGCTAGCACCAAATACCTAGTAGTAAGGCAAACTGAGCAACTTTTTTTTTTAACTTGAACGCAACCATGCCATTATAATGTGAATGACTTGATGAGATCTAGAATTAACCTACCACTTTATTTTCAGACTTTGTAATTGTGGTATATGTGGTATGTATGCATATTTTAGAGTAATATAAAATTAAAGGGGAAATGTGAATTCTTAAACATGCTGTGGAATTAACATACACTTTACTCTCAGATGGAATAATTTTGATGTATATGTGTGAAGAAAATTTATGGATATTTTGGAGCAATACAAATTGGATGAAACTACAACAAAAGGACTGGGTCAAGGAAGTGATTGAAACACTAAACTTCTGCCCAAAACAATAATGTTTGAATTGGGCATTGTCAATGATGACATCACAATAACTGATACATTATGTTAACTATCATTAATGATAAATTTTAAATTAAATATGGTTATTATTCCATTTCTAAAATATTTTGGAATGAAACATTATTAGGTCCATAGTATAAATGTATTTCATTATGTTAAAATATTAAAGAACTGTGGGTTAAACTCCATAGCTTAATCTATGTATCAATATTAACTCTAAATAAGTATCCGTTGTAATCATAATTCTTAATAGCATAGGATAAAAATAGTCAATATTCAATAAGATATACTTATGAGAAAGAATGCATATCCTGTACATATTAAAGTCAGGATGTCTTTAAAGTACGCAAAATTGGCTGAGATGTCAGTTATCATAATTACTACTAAAAGTATTACTTGGAGGTAATTATGAAAAAACGTATTAAATTAAAATCTTAGAGATAATTTCATTTAAATTTTTAGATGTTTGAGTATTTTGCTATCAATCATTTAAGCAGTAAGTTTAAATGAATATAGATTTTTATCATTTATAAAATATTAAAGTCATATTTCATATTAGTTGATATGTAATATTTGATCCATAATTTGTAATTTTTTTCCTGTATCTAAGTTAGAGCATTTTTAAACATCTTGTTAGGATAGAAGAATAGTTTCTGGACAACTTTTGTGTGATTCATATCATTAAATTTATTTAAGGGTCAAATAAACAAATGAAAAAATGCAATTAATTTATGATCAAAAGTATTTCTTCACACCAAGATACCAACAAAGTGTTGTGAAGCATAAAACAGCCATCTGGTGTGCTTCGTGTTTCTGTATAATACACTTCTTCCATTTCTCACAGCTAGCACAAACTGCGTGTGCAGTCACGGGATAAGTTTCTGGGCACATTTTACTTCCAGATGTAAGTTTATGATTAGTTTTTTTTTCTTTGCAGTATATTTATTTAGAAGAAAGTATTTTCTATGCTGCTTAATTTATACTGACATTCGTGATTCAAAATAAGTTTAAAATATATTCCTTACTTTCTGCAAGCACTCGATCAATATGAAGTGACATAAAAAGTTAAAACCATAAATAGTGGCACAGATGGACAAAAACAAAGAAAAATTAAGAGACTATGGGTTTACTACTAATTTATGAATCAGAAGTAATTTTTGGTAGCCAAAGTAAAATAGCAGCGTAATGGGTAAATTAAATGCCTGAATGATTGTTGAGCCTCTATTCCATTTTACAAAAGTTTGGTAATGGTGGCCCAGGAGAAATCTTAGAGAGTATATTTCAGTAGAAAATATTTACTTAGAGATTTTAGTGATTTGTAATTGCAGGTTATATAATGATGTCTTATTGATTCAGAAAATAATTCACTAAGTATATTTTCTCCTGTTCAGAAACACATACAGAATATTCATAATATAAGGCACATAGGTAGACCTGTAAGGCCATGAGAATCAAAATTCCTCAAATACAGAATTTGCATTACAGTAAAAATATAATCAGTGTGAATAATTATGTTACTTGATGACATGATACTATCCATGTTAAAGGTTAAAAAAGAGCAACTCAATATACTTTAGGCATGCTAACATAAATTCTACAGAGACATCACACTATATTCAGTTTCAACAAGACATTAAAGTATCAATATTAGATAGGCAGAAATTATTTTTCTATAATATTAAGTTAGTGTTACTAAATAAGTCTTAGCTGGTATCAGAAATATACATACATAAATCATTAAGATAGTCACACTTTTCATCTTTTATTTATTGTTGAGAAGGACTCAGTAAAATGTCCAAATAGTTTTCAGATGTCTGCCTTAAACCACTATTAATCCATTTACTAAGATTTGCTTTTAATACAGGGCCTGGCTACCTATGTGCCCTGAGCCACAATGATTTAGTTATCTATATTTTATACATATAAGGCTATTTTCTCTTTTTTATTTTATTTTGGTATGTGTATATATGTACTGTCTGCATGTAGGTGTGTGCACCCGTGTCCTGCAACGCCTCAGAGGTCAGAAGAGAGTGTTGGATTCCTCTGGAACTGGAGTCAAAGAAAGTTCTCAGCCGCCATGTGGGTGCTAGAGATCGCACCTGGGTCCTCTGAAAGAATGGTGGGCTCTCTTAACCGCTAGGCCATCTCTCCAGCCCCATAAAAGGCTATTTTCAACACAGTCATACTCCTCCTCAGAGTTTGAACAGCTGGATCCTAATAACATGTTTGTTTGTTTGTTTTTTCCTTTCTTTATTTTTCTTTTTGAGAGAGGGTCTCCCAGTCACCCCATCTGTCCTGGAACTAACTTTGTAGACCAGACTGGCCTTGAAGTTAGAGAGATCCGCCTGCCTGTGCCTCAAGAGCGCAAGGACATGTTTCTTAAACACATTTTCTGTCAAGTCCTTCACAATATGCTGACTAAGTTTGGGGTAGAACAGAATAGTGGGATTCTTTGGCACTCCCTTGGCTTTTGGTGTCCAGGGAGATCTAAAAGGCCTTTCTGCCTCTTTGGGGCATCCATCCCTCCCTGTGATTTCCTGCTTCAGGGTCATCTGCAGTTTGTTACAACAGGAGATAGAAAGAGTATCCTAATAAGAAGCAAAGTATTTTCTGCTAGAGTTCATTGTGCCAAATTACAACCCCAGCTCACTCCTCAGTGCCATCTCCACTCGTGAGCTCTAGTCAGCCTACTGTGAGTATCTTTTATAAAAAGTCAAACAAAAAAGTGAAAAAAAAGGAAGAAAAGTAAAAAAAAAATATAGAAAAAAGTAAATAGAGGTTAATTTATATCCAGAGCTTTAGTCTAATTCATGAAATCACAAAAGTAATTTTCTCACATAGTTTTTCGAGTTATTAGAGTGAAAATAATCAGATAGATAAAAAGATAGACAGATGATAGATGATGATGATAGATAGATAGATGATAGATAGGTGATAGATAGATAAAATAATTGCACATTTACTATACTCATGATTTGAGACGCTAAAGAGTAGCAACGGCACTGTTACCACACATGCCAGTTGGTAAAGTTAACACAGCGCAGTATGAATACAGAAGTGTACATTTGCAGAGTGAGAAAAAGACAGAAGTGTGGGGAATATTAAAATTTAGTATGATCGATTTTAATTAAATTAGCATCAACTCAGGCAATATATTTTTAAACTGATGTACAGTGAATATCATATTATAGACTGGATGCAATATTTTCATTTGAATTTACTGATATTTTATGGTATTTTATAAATATTATCATTCTTTGATATAAAAGCTATTAAGTAGAATTTAAGGTTTCCATAATTTGTAAAAGATGACTAATGCTATTGATTTCCTACTAGATAGTTGCAAAATACAAGTATTGTTTCTTTCATTTTGCTTCCAAATATCTCACAATTATTTAAAGATTATTATCCTCCACATTGGAAAATAGGTATTCACAAAAAAGAAAAATCACCATGCTTAAAATTTTGCTACTAGGACAAATTATTGAAAGTATATTGCAGGAGAGAAAGCTCAGTAGTTAAGAGTACTGGCTGCATTTGCAGAGGACCTGGGTTCAATTCCCAGCAACTACATTGTGACTAACAAATGTCTGTAACTCCAGTTGTATTAAAATTTGATTTCATATTCTGACTTCTGTGGGTATTCAATGACAGGGATACATTTACGCACATTCAGGCAATGCACTCATACACAGAAAATAAAAATAATAAACATAAATGTTTAAATAGTCTAAAGCAAGTTGACTTTCAATAATATAATTTTATCAAAAATCAAGATACAGCAATATTTTTCTACTCTGTAAGTATCTGCTACATGTTTAATCCATAACCTTTTCATGTTTATTTATAAATTAAAGCCTCCCAGTACTAGTTTCAGCCATATGTCATAGGAGGGGATGAGAAACATATAGCTATATCTCTGCAAATATTTCTTCTGGGGACTGGTAGAGCTGGCTCAGTGGTTCAGAGTACTTACTGCTCTAGTAGAGGACTGCAGTTCAAATCCCAGCACACATATGGCAGCAAACAACCACCAGAGGAAGGGCATTGCGTGACAGAGGTGCTCTCACATGCTTGCAGGCAAAGCACTCATACGCACAAAAAATATTTTATTAAAAAATCTCTTTTACCCAAAATTATTTCTTAATTTTGTTGACTTTATTTTACTTGATATGTATAAATGACTTAGTTATTGAATATAGGTTAGGGAGATGCCTTGATTATGGTTAAAGTTATTGAATGGCTGAAAAATCCAAATACTATATCCTTGATCCACATTTCAACTGACACTTCTACGAAGTTCAGAAAGCATCATGGTCTACAGAATGGAAAAACTGTTAGAACCAGAGGACCAGGATACCAGATAGATACTGTCTTCCAGACATGACAAAGAGAGGTGTAACCAAGAAACCTCAACAATATGGTTCTCTAAACAGGACCTGCATAATGAGAGCACCAGTTGACATGCTAATAAGTGTTAGTACATTTTACCAGGTCTTCTGCTTAGATGAAGAAATCTGGGCAATCAATGGCTACAGAAAAAGGAAAGAAATAGTTTTCATCATGGATGAACTCTCTAATGGACTAAGTGGTCAGTTCTAAACACATGTGCATAAAAGCTAAATTAAATTGACTAAATATGTTGTTTATAAGCATGTGTATGTATATAATAATAAATAATAAAGATGATGTGATTTTTAAGAATCAGTGGAGGGAGGATGTGGAAAGAGTTGGAAGGGTTAGAGGTAAGAATACAAATTATATAAATGTAGTACTCATGTATGATTAAAGTCTTCAAAAATAAAAATGTTAATGCTGATGAAAAGCAAAGCTCAATTCTCATGTTCTATGAGGAAATATTTCAGATTTAAATCTGAATATTAGGCCCAGAAATAAAAGTTAAATTTATTTATTTATTTATTTATTTATTTATTTATTTTATTTATTTATTTTTGGTCTTTTGGAGACAGGGTCTGCCTGTAGCCCCAGCTGTCCTGGAACTCACTCTGTAGACCAGGCTGGAATTGAACTCACAAAGATCTGCCTGCCTCTGCCTCCCAAGTGCTGGGATTAAAGGCATGTGTCACCACTTCTGGCAATTATTTATTTTTTTAAATTATTGTTTTAATGAAGCAGAACATAGAAAAACTTAATAATAATGTTTCAATAATAAATTTAACTTTGAAATAGTAAAATTATATTTAATAGAGTGAAGTAATGTTCATTAATCTAAATCAAATATTCCTACATCATATTTACAGTGAATAAAATACATTTTATTATTGCCTGATAAAATTTCTACTTCACACATTTAAAAAAATTGGTACATTAATATGAATTATCAGAGAGCTATGTTTATCCAATACTTTTCTACTCATGTGGCTATGAATTTCAAATTACCATAATAATTTACAAAAATTTCATGTGTGAAATGTATTCAGAGTCTCTTGGTAAAATTGTCATTTCACAAGAGTATTTCAAGAGAATGGAATACCAAAGATAACAACACTGGGGATGTTCACAATATTGTTTAGCTAGCAAAAACTTGGGAAAGGTGTATTTTCTCTTGGATTATAGTGATCAAAATAATTCCTTCCACATGTTTTTTGTTTTTTTTAAAAGTTTAATTAATAAGATTTTTTTGGTAGATGTTGAGAGTAAGCACCAGTCATGGAATAGAATGCTTATGGTAGTTCTCATTTATATCTACTGCAAGCATATAGTCTCACAGAAAACTTGAATGGTTTTGTTATCATATCTTAAAGTTATTCTTTATTTTTTTATTTGAGTTTTTTATTACTGTTTGATACCTTTTTTTTAAGTAAAAGATTTTTTTTTTTATATATATTTTTATATATATTATTAATATAATATATATATAAACCTTTCAATAGTTGTTATGTAACCATTTCCAAAGAGTTCTTAGCATCATTTAATTTACATATCCTGGGAGAAAGTTATATCCCGATTCATTTTGATGACATACTGGAAAAAATCTAGTTCATTAAACTAAATATAGGAAAGGAATAGCATTATGTTATGTATTACATTATTTTATATATCATTAATTATTCTCATTTTTTTAAATAGATTTGTTATATAAGAGAATGATGTCAGGCATGGTGGCACATGCCTTTAATCCCAGGACTTCAGATGCAGAGTTAGGTGGATCTCTGTGAGTTCAAAGCCAGCCTGGTCTACATAGTGAGCTCCAGGCCAACTAGAACTAAAGAGTGACCCTGTCTCAAAAACACAAAAAAGAAAAAAAGAAAAATGGGAATGAAATGGTTTATCAATAGGTGAGTATTATTTCATGTTCAAATTATTTTTCCTAATCTACAAATACATTTTTATCATTTTTCTTGGGATAGTATTTGGGGATTGAGGAGCCATTATTTTGACAAGGGTTAATGTCAATGATCTTTTTCTTTCAGGGTCATTTTTCTAGAAAGTCTGAAGAGAACTGTGGTGCGATTTGCTTCACGTTAAAATTAGTATAGAGGAAAATTAGAAGCCTATGCCATGTCAAGGCAATGCATGTCTGAAAGAATTCTTTGTTTTGAGACAGGGTCTCTGTTAACCGTGGGTGTCAACTTGACTGGATTAGGGATGAACAAATATAAGAAAGAGATCTTCAGAGTGGATTTTCTCAACCTGGACAATACACCCTAAATGTGGGTGTTACCTTCTGTCAGAAGCCACTGTAAGAGGGCGTGGCAAAGGGAGCTGGTCCTTTATTTTTCCCTGCTGCTTGTCTTCTCTCTTACTGGTGAGTTTGTCTTGCTGCTGTGATCAACTCTGGATCCCAGCGTGGAATGAGACGGGCAGATCTCCCGGAATCCACTGGGCCTTCAGCACCACATTGGGAGTACTGAGACAGCCCAGCCTCGTGGACTGAGCAACTTCCTGGATTCTCAGTGTCTCCAGAGTGGCACGGCTATTTTTGGACTCCTTGGACTCTTATCCCGTTAGCAAATTATAATCTGTAATATATATATATATATATATTATATATATATAAATATATAATATATATTAGAGAGATAGATAGATATAGATTAGATAGTAGATGATAGATTAGATAGTAGATAGATAGATAGATAGATAGATAGATAGATTAGGCTAGAAGATATTTGTTCTATTGATTCTGTTTCTTTGGAGACCCTGAGCTAATACAGTCTCCCTGGCAGTCACCAACTGGCCTGGAACACAATAGTTGAGCAGCTCAGAGTCTCAGAGGATCAACTCCCTTTTGATTCTAAATGCTGGGAATAAAGGCCTAAACCACCAGGTCAGGTAGGAAAAAAATCTAGTTCAAAAAACTAAATATAGGAAAGGAAAAGCATTATGTTATGTATTACATTATGTTGTATATGTTAATTATTCTATTTAAACTAGAGGACCCTGTCTCAAAAATACAAAAAAGAGGAGCCGGGTGTGGTGGCGCACACCTTTAATCCTACACTTGGAGCAGAGGCAGGCAGATCTTTGTGAGTTTCACGACAGCCTGGTATACAGGAGTGGTTCCCAGGACAGCTGGGGCTACAGGGAGACCCTGTTTCGAAAAGACCAAAAAAAAAAAAAAAAAAAAAAATACAAAAAGAAAAAAATGAAAAAAGATATGAAATGGTTTATCAATAGGTGAGGTATATTTCACATTCAAATTATTTTGCCTAATCTTGCAAATACATTTTTATCATTTTCTTGGGATAGTATTTGGGGATTGGGGAGCCATCATTTTGACATCATTTTATATGAAGAATAATCTGCTGATAGCTATTTTTCAGTTTTCCAGGATCCAGATCATTATATAATTTTAATTGGCATTTATTGTTATTATACACTATTCCTAAGATAATAATGTCCATCAAAATACCCAAATTTTGGATATCAATGTTATATGTTGAACTCTCTTCAAAGTACAATAATATTGTTCAACTCTTACAACTCCAAAGAAAACTTTTGAAATTTTTTTTTTTAAAAAAAAAAAAAATCTGCATGACTTTCATAGTCTGGATTTTCATCACATTTCATATGTTTAATTTGTGGTGTATTATATATATATTACTTATATTATTATATAAATATATTAATATAATGCTTGTATTTTATTAATTTCAGTAATGAAGAGAAGTTCAGTCTATTTTAATCCATGAGAAATCAATCACCTCATTCAGATTTCACTTCCGAGCTGTAGAACTACAATGCTTGAAAATGATAAAGTACTTCCCAGAATCTGAGTGTTAATTAGAGTACAGTACATCACTGGGACCTTCATTTGGAAAATAAAACGGTTTAGTCTTCTGAATTACATATTCAGTCATTTTGCTTACAGTACACTTCAATAAGAAAAAGATATTGTTTTTCCAATTTTGAATTTAATTTTTAAATTTTAGCTATAACAAATACATGCATAAGATAAACGTTCAACTCATGTTTTAGATGAATTATTAACCATCATAAATATAATAAAAATATTTTGCATTCAGGGTCTGAAAGTTGCTTTGGTGTAACCTTGTCCTTACTTTCTCTCCTGGGTTTCCAAGTCACCAATTTTCCATATATGTACATGGAAGAATTGGAGTATCTCAGATGTATATATCTACCAATGCTTAGCCTCAACCCAGAAGGAAAGAATTAGCCAGTTTCCTTCCACTTGTCTGAACTCAACTCAGATGTAATATCAAGAAGTACTTATCATAACTCCATTTAAGACAGGATGAAAGGCTATCCCAAGTCTGGAATTTGTCAAAGTATCCTCTCAATCACCCATGATTATCATGCTGGTGCATAGCTTCTCCCTCCACCTAGGCTAGCATTCTGCATTTTTTTTTCCTCTGCCTTTATTTTCAATATATTTTTATTTTTATTTTTATTTTCATAGAATATAATTTGATTGTATTTAGATCCACTCCCCTCTACACACCTACCCCAAGTGCTCGCCTACACCCAATTAACTTAACTCCTTTATATATAATAAGACCTATAGAGTTTGATTTGTCTCCAAATGGCTGTCAGTGTGGTTCCATTCACTGAGCCCATCAAGAGTCTTATCCCTGTAAGACAGTGTCTTTTCTCCTCATCACAGCCATCAATAGTCAAATTCCCTTAGGTTGTTTTGGGATTTCACATCAAATTCCTTTTTTATGTATGTTCAGGACCCCTCCACAAGATATTCTCTGTCTGCATTTTCCTTCTCTGCAATATGTTCCAGGAAATCCAAGTAACACAGTTATTCTGTAAGAGATTTTAAAACATCAGCTGTATAATTCAAACTTAGAGCTGGATCTTCTGATGATGTACTGAATATTCATAAGACCATATGATATATTTGTCTACCATAAACATTCCCTTTCAAGAAACTCTTAAAGTTGGCTTGTAGAACATCATTTTACAACTAAGGTTTATGAATATTTCAAATCATTTATTCTGTCTTCTGAATATGAAAAAACAAATGAATCTTTCACTCTACATGCATATAAATACTCTTGTTTATTATGAGATTCAATAATTTATATTTCCATTCATTCTAAAGCAAGAAATAACAACATAAAAAATGATTATATATATAAATGTAATATTTTTATATTATTCTCATATGGAAGATGTTGTTATTAACAAAACAGGAAAAGAGAATCAAATATATATTATCTACCTAATGCTTACTAAGATCTTTTGATAAATTATCCAAAACCCCTCAGCCAGAAAACTTTATCTTTTTATTAATAAATAATTTTAATTTTTGAAAACTCTACAAGTTAAGATTAATGCTTTTATAGATAACTAATTTGTTGAAATGCAAGGATATTAGTCACTTTTCTGTTGGTGTGATAGTACCAACATGACAAAGGGAGCTTATAAAAGGGGGTTTATTTGATCTTACTGTTATTAGTTCCAGAGAACTAGAGACTATCATGGCATGGAGGCATAGTGGCAGGTGCTGGAGCAGAAAACCAAGGGTCAAATCTTCAAGCAGGCACAGGAAGCAGAGAGAGCAACTGGAAAGACTTTTTTTTTCTGAACTCTCTTAGCTCACCCCCCAGTAACACATATCCTTCAGCATGGCCACACCTTCTAAGATCTACCAAAACAGCACTACCAACTGAGGACAAAATAACCAAATACTTGGAGCCTATGGGGGAAATTATAATCCAAACCACCATAGCCACAAATATGTCAAACCAAGATTAGGGTGTTTAAATCCTTGCTGTCTGCTACTCGAATGTGAGAATGGAGAGGACTATTATATATATTATATATATAATATTATATTATAAATATTATATTATATTATAAATATTATATTATATTATATATTATATAATAAAATATATAAATATATATTAATATATATTATATATTTTTTAAATAATAAAACCACACGATCATCTCAATTGATGCAGAAAAAGCTTCTGAAAAGATCCAGCATCCCTTCATGTTTAAAGTCCTAGAGGGAATAGGACTGAAAGGAACATTCCTCAACGTGATCAAAGCCATATATAGCAAACCCACTGCCAACATCATCCTAAATGGAGAAAAATTAGAACCATTTCCCTTAAAGATTAGAACCCAGCAAGGCTGCCCCCTATCACAACTGCTCTTCAAAACAGTGCTCAAACATTTTCTAGGGCAATAAGACAGGAGATGGAAATTAAAGGAGTACTAATCATAAAAGAAGTAGTTAAGCTATCCCTTTTTAGCAGATGATATAATAGTTTACCTAAGGGATGCTAAAACCTCCACCAGAAAACTTCTGGAAACCATTAAGAGTTTTAGTAAAGTGTCGGGCTAAAAAATTAACATAGAAAAATCAGTAGCCTTTCTTTACACAAACAATAAACAAGTGAAGAATGAATATAAGAAGAACTTCCCACTCACAAAAGCCTAAAAAATAACAAGATACCTGGGAACAAACTTAACCAAAGATAATAAAGACCTGTACAACAAAAATTTTCAACCCCTGAAAGAGATTGAAAATGACATCAAAAGATGGAAAGACCTTCCATGCTCATGGATTGGGGAGATTAATATAATAAAAATGTCCATTTTACCCAAATTGATATACAGAATCCCAATCAAAATCCCTACGAGCTTCTTCACAGACTTGGGAGAAAAATCCTCAAATTCACATGGAAAACCAAAAGACCCAAATAGCTAAAGCAACCCTGAGTGAAAAATGCAATACAGGAGAAATTGCCCCACAAGACTTCAGACTGTATTACAGGGCCATAGTCATAAAGACAGCCTCTTGCTGGCACAAAAACAGGCCTGTTCACCAACGGAAAAAAAATGAAAATCCAAACTTGAGCCCATACAATTTCAGCCACCTCATATGTGAAAAAGGGGCAAAAAACCTTTAGTAGAGGAAGGATTGCATCTTCAGGAAATGGTGCTTGCAAAATAGGATCAGCATCTGTAGTAGAACAAAATTAAACCCCTACCTCTCACTCTGTACAAAAATCAACTCCAAGTGGATCAAAGATCTAAACGTGAAGCCCCAAACCATGAAGGTGATAGAAGAAAAAGTTGGCAACAACCTATAAGACATAGGTATAGGAAAATACTTTCTAAATCAGACAGCAGCTGCACAGCAAGTAAGGTCAACAGTCAACAAATGGGACCTCATAAAACTCAAAAGCTTCTGTATAGCACAAGAAACAATCAAGGAGAAGAGAAACCCCACAGAGTGGGAGGAAATCTTTACCATTGATACATCTGACAGAGCATTAACATCAAGAATATATAAACTACTCAAGAAACAAAGAAGACAAATTACCTACTCAAAAGATGGAGTAAAGAGTTGAACAGAGTCTTCACCAGTTAGGAATTAAAGACGGCTGAGAAACATCTTAAAAAATTAATAATTAAGGAAATGCAAATTAAAGCCACTCTCAGCTATCATCTCACTCCGATAAGACTAGCTATGATCAAGAAAACAAAAGATGACAGATGCTGAAGAGGTTGTGGGGAAAGAGGAACACTCATCCACTGCTGGTGGGAATGTAAACTTGTACAACAACTATGGAAAGCAGTGTGGAGAACCCTTTAAAGACTCGGAGTGAGTCTACCACCTGGCCCAGTCATATCACTCCTGGGTATATACCCCAAAGACTCATCCTACTTTAAAGATACATGCACATTCATGCTTATTGCAGCTCTCTTCACAACAGTGAAGGGCTGGAACCAACCCTATTGCCCCTCAACAGATGAGTGGATGACAAAAATGTGTTACATCTATACAATGGTGTACTATTCAGTGGTAAAGAAAGATGGCGTTATGAACTTTGCAGGTAAACATATGGAGCTTGAAGCCATTATGCTGAGTGAAGTAACACAGTCACAGAAAGACAAACTGAGAATGGTTTTCCTTATTTGTGGATGCTAACACCAGATCCCCCAGACCAAAGTCAAGCTAAATGACAATATTGTTATATTTTTATTTATTTGAAAGCAACTATGTTGCTATAATGTGAATCTCTCAATGGACTTTGGAATCAACCTACCAATTATTCTCAGACTCTGTAATTACTGTATATGGGTGAAGACTATGTATCCATATTTTAGAGTAATATAAAATTAATGGAGGAAAAGGTGAATTCCTAAGCATAAAAAAAGACTGAGAGAAAGATGCAGGACAGTTATGGCGGAATACATGGTCTGGGGTGGGGTGGGATAGGGGAAGGGAAAGGGGAATATGCCTAAATTGAATTTAAAAATGATGTATGAAATAAAAAAAGAAACAAAAATATTTACATCGGGACAAAAGCAAGTAGGAAATTATAGTTAGAAATATAAGAAGGAGACAAGGTATAAAATAAAGAGAATAGGAACAGAAACAAAATAGCTAGCATATTTTCTTTTATTTTTTTCATCCATATACTAAAACTTCCTAACTCTGAAAATAAATGGTAGTTTAGTTCTAGAACCCGTTAAGGGAATCACAATATAAGAGCACAGTTTTCATATATTCCAGGAAACAGGAAACAGACTATCATGTCAGTCTCTTAAAACCTTGATCCAGAAACCACCAGCGTGCAGCATCTGCTCTACCTTAATAGAATAGACATAACACTTAGGAAGTCTCTATAATGAAAAATTCAGACAGAAGTCTTCTCATGGGGATAGGGTAAAAAATAGAATTATCTTGGTCACTACAACCTTGCAGCAACAGAGAAATCTTTAGTCGTGAATAAAATGTAGTCAGATATTTTGTCGAACATGCAAATATTTTTCTCTTTTTCTCTCTGTCTCTCTCCTTTTCTTGTAATCACTTTATTTCTCCATCTCACCATCCTGCCTTTTCTATATTTCTCCTTATTTTATTGATTCGTAGAGCAATTATTTTATCCTGTGGTATGTAAAAAAGTTTGAGTAGGCCATTTTCACCACATCTACATGAAGACATGCTGGAATAAAATTTCAAGTTACTCATAAAAGAAAGCTTGTGACTTAAGAGATGTTGGGAAAAATTAAAGCGATCATGAAGTTTATATTAATGCCCATTAATTAAAGTTTATATCTAATGATCTCACAAAGCATGAATTTTATGGTTCATCATATGGTTTTCATCAATGCATTTAAATATGTTATACCTATTATTCATTACAATGGCTACAGTTAACATAGTAATGAAAGGGAACTGGGACAACCTCCTTATAAAACAGCTTGGAATGTTCTAGCCAAAGATTGAGACATCTTCATTCTGCTGTCTCTTTCCACAGAGATATTCAGAGATGCTCAGAATGCCAGGGTGACTGAACAATCTTCTCTAACAATGAATATCTCTCATTTCATGAGTAATGGTTATATAGCAAAAATAAGAATTATTTCACATTAGGAATCCCAAGGTTTTGTTTTTTATTTTGAGATTTTTTTTTTTTTTGGTCTTTTCGAGACAGGGTCTCCCTGTAGCCCCAGCTGTCCTGGAACTCACTCTGTAAACCAGGCTACCCTTGAACTCACAAAGATCCGCCTGCTTCTGCTTCCCAAGTGCTAGGATTAAAGGCGTGCACCTCCATGCCCAGCTCGAGATATTTTCTAAATGAATCCAGATACTCATTTGATTTATAGTAATTATTTTAATCAGAATCAGATATTATTCAAGAAAGGTGATTATTGAAACCATCTGGTCAATTTGTTTCATTTTATATGTAATGAACACAAGTCTCAGGGAAATTAAATATCTTTATCTAGTTATGTGATTTACAATAAAATAAGGACTGAAGTGAGACATTCCAGTAACTTATGAAATATTTGGCTTAATATTTTAGATTACTGTTATTAAATCTTCAACACACTCTCTTGAAAATATCTGTCTTTATGATAGTTTATTCAGTCAATCTCACTTAACAAGGAGACATATTTTATTCCTGGCATAGTTTCATTTGACAAGATACTTTTATCCTTTATTTTTTTATTTCAAAGAAAATAAAATGAGAAAAATATGGGCAGTAGCGATGGGTCAGTGGCTAAGAGAACAGATTGTTCTGACAGAGGACCTGGGTTCAATTCCAGTCACACACATGGCAGTTAACAACTATCCATAACTCCAGTTCTGGGTGATCTGATGCTCTCTTCTGACCTGCACAGGCATTGCACACCATGGGTGCACATGTCTACACAGAGGCTATGCCCTCATACTTATCAAATTACAATAATAAATAAAAAAGTAAATGAGGAATTTTCATGACTCACAGTTAATGACCAAGTTCTTTTCCTGACATTACTGCTTTTTAGGGAAAAAAAATGCCTTTAAGGAATTAATAAATGTTTTAGTTATGTTAGATGAGATCAGGACATGTGACTTTTATTTCTGTTTATGAGTAACAATATGATTTCAGTTGTAGACACTGAAAATATAGAGTGTGGGATTTAACTGCACATGCCTCTCTTTCTCACTCTTCTGTTACTGGGTTTGTTTGTGGATTAGGAATAATGTAACCAAAGCCCTGGGTGCATCAGACACTATCAAATAGATAATTACTTTATATAAGTGATTAAATGGAATGAAAATGACTTTGAGAACTTTGCAACCCCTTTAAGATGTTAAATACAGACATTAGTGTGACCTGAAGCTCCACTTTTACAGTCTTCTGCTTCCCTTTCACTTATGATTGAGATGAAAGGGTGTGTCATTTGAGGATTAGGCAAGACTTTTTTCTTATGTTAATTGCTAAATTTTATTAATTTACATTCTAAATACTTTATTGAGAGTTTATAAACTTCGTACAACAGTTCTTAGTCTCATTTAGCCACCTTCCCTCATCTATGCCCCCACACTTTCCCCACTGGTGCTCATGAATTCTGCCATAGTCATTATGTTCCATCCATTCAAACATTTTACCCTGAACACCTGCATTCTCTTGGCTGGGTCCTCTAGTAAGAAAAAGCTAAATGAATGAAGCATAATCTTTTACTTACCAGTCACTGAAGTTCAAAAATCCATAGTTCTAGGGCTGGAGAGATGGCCTAGTGGTTAAGAGCACCGACCGCTCTTGCTGAGGACACGAGTTCAATCCCCAGCACCCACATGGCAGCCGAGAACCATCTGAAACTCCAATTCCAGGAGAACTCCAGTTCCAGGGGAATCCGAGACCCTCTTCGGACCTCCGCGGCACTTCACGACACGGGTGCACAAACTTGCATGCAGACAGTACATTCATACACATACAGAAAGAAATAAAATTAATAAAAAATAAAAAAAAATCCATGTTCTAAATTGTAATAGCTTCAGATTACATTATATTTTCATCACTCAGTCAGTCCTTCTCAAACAGATACAAGCTCCAACTGATTTATTGATCTCTGGGTTACTAGATCAGTAGGAAGAACATTGTTAACCCATCAGTGCTTTTTGCTCATGTGGAGCTGAAATTAAATTCAATAATAATAACAGCTATTTCCAAACACCATGGAAAGTCAAGTTTATTTTTGCAATTTTTGTAAGACTAAATATTTAAAATAAATCAATTATTTGAGAATTTCATACAATGTATTTTGATTCTTTCTATTCAGTCCACCTCCCCCATTGCATTCCCACTTTATTACTTAAACATATATTTCTTGTCTTCTGTCATTTTATTTTGCTTTATTAATGGTCTATTGAGTATAATTTATATTCTTCAACTGTTGTTTGTTAGGTGCCTAAACTGTGGAATGTCATCAACCTACCAGAAGTAACATCATTAAAGAAAACTGAGTTCCTCTCCCAACACTAAGTTATGGCTGTGGCTTGCCACAAAATTCCCTTCCATGGTGGGATTTTGTCTGGGTTGAACTTTCACAGGACTTTTGCATTATGTCACAAACACTGTTGGTTCATATGTGCAACTGCCCTGTGGTGTCCAGAAAACATGGTTTTCTTGTGTTCATCTAGCATTTCTGGCTCATAGTCTTTGTGTTTCCCTTTCCCTTATGATCTTGAGGCTTGAGATTAGAGGGTGTGTCATTTGTGGCTTAGGCAGTAAGGTTATTTTTTTTTCTTATGTTAATTGTTACATTCTTTAATTTACATTTAAATATTTTATTGAGATTTTGTAAACTTCATACTACAGTTCTTAATCAAATTTAGACCCTTTCCTCATCCATGCTTCCACACTTCCCCCACTAGAGCTCATGTATTCGGCCATATTCATTAATTCCCATCCATTCGAGCATTTGGCCCAGAAGTCGTTTCCTGCAAGCTCATCCACTGGAGTCTATCCAGCATACCTTAATATCTTATTGCAGAATACGGGGTCAGAATTTGTAAGAGCCAGGGTTGGTTCATGAACACAGGGAAACAGAGGTTTCAGGCAACTGGAAGCTTGCACAGTGAACTTGTGACAATGGTGGTGCTGAGCACAAGACCCACATGCCAACACATCAGAGAAGGGCCTTGACTGGTGCAAGGGAAATGGGTGCCCGGCGGGCCATTGCAGAGAACTTTTGGAAACTGATTACTGCTAAGTGAGGAAAAGCAGTTCATTCCAAGCCCTTAAATCAAACACTTGGGAGGCAGACGCAGGAGTATCTCTGTGAGTTCAGGCCAGCCTGGTCTACAGAGCGAGTTCCAGTCCAGCTGGAGCTACAGGGAGACCTTGTCTCTAAAACGCCAAAAAAGAATTAATAATAAAATGGTAATTTGAGATATGTACCTAAATTTAAGAGTTTCACAAACTATGGGCTGGAGAGATGGCCTAGCAGTTCAGAGCCCCGACCGCTCTTGCAGAGGACCCGGGTTCAATCCCAGCACCCACACAGCGGCCGACACGGGTGCACAAACTTGCATGCAGACAGTACATTCATACACATACAGAAATAAATAAAATTAAAAAAAAAAAAGAGTTTCACAAACTGTTTTGAGCTCATTCTAAAAGCACAAAGCAACACCTAATAATTATTAACTTTTTAGGAGGGGGTCTTTTTGAGACAGGGTATCCTTTAATCCCAGCTGGCCTGGAACTCGCTATGTAGACCAGGTTGGCCTTGAATTTACAGAGATCCACCTGGCTCTGCCTCCTGAGTGCTGGGATTAAGGCATGTGCCACCATGCCCGTCTAATTGTTAAATTTTAAAATACAACTTTATCCTGTTTATTAAAAATATTAATAAAAGAATGGATATGATTAAGATTATAAAAAATGGACCTTCAAATAGAGTTGAGAATGTATTTTGTTTCTTTTTTTTTTTTCCAGACAGGTCTTCCCTGTAACCATAGATGTCTGGAACTCACTCTGTAGACCAGGCTGGCCTTGAACTCACAAAGATCCCCTTGCCTCTGCCTCCCAAGTGCTAGGATTAAAGGCGTGCGCCACCATGCCCAGCTGAGAATGTATTTTCATCTTTATTTTACTTTACCAATTATAAACTCAAGCTTAAAAATGACAAGCTAGCAAAGAAATAGAAAAGCAACCTAAATAATACAGAAGTTATTTTAAGTATTTATTTTGCTCTCAGTCTCTTAGATTCACACACAATTTCAACTCCCTCAAAATTTTAATCATAGTGTGTTATTCTTAGATATATTGTTAAACAAAATAACTCTTGTGCATTCCTGATGACATTTGAGACTGGTTATATTTTAGTTTCTTTTTCTTCTTTTCATGTGTATGTGCATATGGTGTTTCTGCACGTATGTATCAGTATTCCCATGTGTATGGACATATATTTCCTTTTTAGGTACACTTGTATACATATGTGCAACCATGTGGAGACCCAAAGTAGGTGCTAGAAATATTCCTCAATTGTTCTCCCCCATATTCTTTTCCTTCACTCAAAAGCAGAGATCACTCATATGAGTAGTCTCATTAGCCTACATGTTATGATGATTTCCTGTCTCTGAGGTTCAAATTATAGGAGAATTAGAATGACTACCTGGAATGTCTGTGGGTTCTAGTGTTCTGAACTCTGGTCCTGTTGCTTGAAAGTAACAGGGAATATGACAGAAAAGTATTTTCTCACTTTTTATTCAAATATTTCCAGAGAATGTTTCTAAATTTTGCTTACTAGGCTTATTTATTCCTTTTCCAGGTGTTCATTATAACTGTTATTTTCTGAAGGATTAGAAAATTTCATATATATATATATATATATATATATATAGTGCAGACTTTATTTTAATTTTCAAGAACAAATATATATTAGATACATTCTAATATTCTCCAAATTTAAATTAATATTTATGTCAGTCTCATCAAAATGAAGCAAAATGACAACACTAGTTTCAACCTGCCTTGACATATTTCCCAATTTTACAGAATTTGAAAATATAGTAGTCTATGATATTTTAGAGTTCTGTAAAGATTCAACCTGCTAATTAATGTGAATTATTGAGCACAGTGCTGGGATCCAATAGGAAATTAATAAAAGTTGTACAGGGAGCCCACATGTTACAACCGTGTTCTGATGTCTTCCTCAGTATTTTTCTTTGAAGAATTTAAATTGAAGTCTTAAAATCTTTGATCAGTTTTATTCGTAGATATTTTAATTTCTGGGGCTACTGTGAATGGAAGGGATTACATGAACTCTCGTTATATAGAAAGACTCCTGATTTTTGTACATTGATTTTGGAACCTGCCTCTTTGCTGAAAGTGTTCACCATTCTAGAAGCTTAATGGTGGAATGTTTAGGATCTCATATCTAAAATATCATATCAGCTGCAAACAGAGATAAGTTGACCACTATTTTGGCAATTAGTAATTCTTTACATTCTTTCCCTGTCTTAATGCTCTAAGCAAGAGTTTCAAGTACTACGTTGAAAAAGAGTGGAGATGGTGGACAGCCTTCTCTTGTTGGTGTTTTTAATCATAATAATTGCAATGTTTCTCCATTTAGAATGATGATGGCCATGGGTTTTGCTATATATAGATTTAATTATGTCTAGGTTTGTTCCCTCCAATCCAATTCAGTCTAGGGCTTTTAATATAAATGTCTGCCAGATTTTGTCAAAAGCTTCCTCCCTGAAGACTGGCTTTTATAGTACTAAAGGATATTAGGCAAGCTGCTAAGAGAGAAAAAACAGTCAATGCTACAACACTGGTTTCAAGGCCTAATATCCAGAACAATGACCAGAAACACATTCTACAGCAGTACAGTATTAACACTTTTATCTTAGAAGTAATCAACAGCTACCTAATTGGGCTAAAAGTCCCCTCATTGGGAGGGAACTCATGTGTGGCACAGTAAACATAGCCAAATATACGTCTTGAGAACTCATGTATCTTAGAGAAAACCCTAAATCTCTCACATCCTTAGACAAACACAATTTCTTACTTAGTATAAGCTAAATATCAATCCTTGTATTTATAGACAATTATGCAGTCACCACTAAACAAAGAATCTTCTTTTGCAAGAGATGGAGACCATTACAGATTTCCACAACTGGTCACACACAGAGAACAAATGTCTGTGAGATGTCTCACCTGAAATTATTCATCTACAATAGAATTTCTACAACTAAGGCTGACAGAACTTAATGGAAAAAACGGGATAGAGAGAGTGCTAATACAACTCTTAATGCGAATCAGAGAAGCTTCCTCATACAATAGAGTGCAGTGAACACAAAAGGCCACAACTTTCCAAAGTATAGAGAATAAGAGACTGCAAACTGTGGGTCCCTGGAAAGGACAATTATATTCTACTTCACTTTGTGGCAGTCTGGGTGGGATGACTGTAAGAACTATGGGTGAAGGTGCTTGGCCCTATGGAAACAGCCTGAAAATTCCCAACGACCTTGATCAGATAGACTTGTATGTAGCAGTGGTGATAGCATGCACAATACCCGCACAAAAACAATCAGACAAAAATCAACATACTACTAGGGAAATGGGCACGAGGTCACAACTCTGGCAATGAACTACTGGCAGGTGATTACTGCTGGGTAAGGGAGATTTGATATTCTTTAAGGGAGTGATTTTTAGATAGAATGAACAAGCACCAATGGATTAACTCGCATCAAAGGACATCTGAGTACACAAATTTGACTTGATAGGATTTAACACACACACACACACACACAGCAACACACACACACACACATATATATATATATATATATATATATATATATATAGTAATAGATATGAAGAGTTTAAGCATATATTACAAAATGTGTCAAATCCTGTGGGGCCAGGCTATGGGGGTGTCAGAAAGGGAAGGGGAATGAAATATGATTAAGATGTCTTGAATGAAATCCAATAAATAAAAAAATACTTATTGTAAAAAAGATTTGTAACAATATATTCTGAAAACGAGTTATGGGTTTAAATTCCTGCTAAAGCACACTTTATTTGTACATTTAATATTACTAAAAGTAGTAAACATTTTAAATGGAGATAATAATAGCCCTACTACTCAGAAAACAAGATGACTTATTCACCATTTTAAGAATAGTTGTATATCTAAGCATTCTGAATAATGATTTTGTGATTGAGTTATTCTCTTCAAGCTCCTACATATCTTGCCACTTCAGTATCCTGAGTAGAAATGGATGTGATCTTTGAAGTCTGTTTCTCCTATAAGCTACTTTCTTCTTTGTTCTGAGTTACTTAAGACTTTGAAAGGAGGGTTACTTCTTTTCACAGCATGAAGAGGACCCCCTTCACAAGTTACTCCAAATTGAAGAGTTTGAAAGATCAATACTACATATTACACTCTTCATAAATAGCCAGAAGTGGCATGGTATGTCTCCAGTGTTGGCTCAGCTCCATGTACTTTAACATATAATCAGAACTGTGGGAAGGACAGAATAGGTTTATGAAAGAAACATGTTCTTAAAAAAGTAAAAAAAAAAATATGTATTGTCCCAATTTTCACCATGTGCATTCTGGTTTCCTGGTCATCATCTTAGAAACCTGGCACAAACATCCTTATCATCTTTCAATTTACATTCAGAATTAAATCAACTATGAATTTCTACAAATATTCAATTGGCTAAATTTACCTACAGGTTGTCTTGGCTATCTATCAATTTCCTCTTTATTTTTCTCAGCATAATTTTTGCAGAATTACACTCAACCATTTCAAACTGGCTACTGGCATAAGGCATTGTTACTTTATATTTTACCGTTTTGTTTAATTTTTTTGTAAAATTCATATAATACATTTGATCAGTTATAGACCACTTCCTCTATCTGAAAACCCCATTGAGTACCCGATTTAATGTATTCAGTCACATACATTAAGGCCTATTGAGTCAAGTGGGCGCCCCAAATGTTCCTAGGTGTATATTTTTTAAAGAATTTACAATATGGTTCTGTTTGGTGGTGCATGTGCCTAGTCCCAAACTTGGGTGGGGGGTGAGGGAGTACAGACACAGACAAAGAACAACCCAGTATACTGATGATATTCCAGGTCACAAAGCGCTACATATTAAAAAATAAATAAATAAATGAAAGAGTTTTCAATGAAAGAAATTTCCATGGGTTTAAATGATTTGTCTCTTTGAAGGAAATATAAACATAAGGGAGCTACTTTATGGTTCAGTACATGAATGACTTACCAAATTTATTCATAAACACATTGGAAAAGCCCAAGTATTTAACAAATCTTCATATAACAAATTTCTAAACATAGACCGATACTTGGTAGAGCTTTGCTACTAAAAGACCGCAATGAACCCCCAAAACATGTGAAATTATTCCAAATGGACTAAAATTACATTATACATGCATGACATAGTTTAAGACATTGATTCTCTACTATATTTTAATGTAGTGATAATTCAAATATATACAAATGGTAATGTACCTGAAACTTGAAATTGTATATACACTGAGCATTGTGCCTCATTTGACCCTCTCTACTTGCTTCAGTCTTCCTGCAATTGGGAACATGATCTTGTACTTAGGTCCCACTGCATTCTTAAGCATGAGGTCTAGTCATTGATTGAAGGGATGAACCTGAAATATCTTTCTATGTAGGGCATGTTCAAGTGTCTGGCAATACAATTAGCACTGTCACAGCAAAGGGATATCAATGCTGTGAATACCTTTACAAAATTAGCTACCAGGTTCTGTGGGAAGACTCTCCTAATGAGTCATTAAAGAGAGAGATTACCTAATTACCTAACATGCAAGGGGGTCTCAACTATTAGCCTTATCAATTATTTTCCAATGGTTTTAACAAGTTTTTAAGTTTTTAAGTCATGGTGATGATTGAGGTAATTTTGGTTTGTTTAAACTATTTCAATGCACTTGATGCTATGAAAAATTGAATTAAAGGTCAGATTATTGTTTTTGATCAGTTAGACACAATTGTTATGCATTAACTATACAATAATAAAGTTTATTTTTTAAATAAAATTGTGAACAAATTTCCAAGCTGTCAGAAGTAGACTGATCATTCATTTGTTCAAAAATTTTACAAAATCAGTTATGAAGAAAACTCTGTTTTTTGCTATTGACCAAGGAACTAATGATCCTTCTGAAATTAATCTTAGCACTTTAGCTTGGCTCTATCTGTGAGAGCCAACCCCAGCTGCTTTGCCACATTACCTAATTTTTCTTTGGTTTTACATTTCTTATTAATTCTGTGCATTCCATTAACTTCTCCATTTACTGTTGGGATAATCACTCTGAAAAAATAATATACAAAAATCATGTTGAGTAGTATCAGTACTTTTGCTTTGCCTCCTGTAAAAGAAGTATGTGACAAAACATCTAACTGACAGCTGACAATGCTTTTCTTGTCTTTAGTCCCATGGCACAATTCAAGCAGTTGCAGTTTTCCCAGATGTATATGGATGCTGACTGTGCTAGTTGACATGCTGTTCTTAGCAAAATGCAACGTGTTCAATCAAGCTGGTAAAGCCAGAGTCCATAAATTTATCATGCAAATGTTAGTAGTGAAAAAGCCTTCTCAAATGAGTCTCGTGCACAAGGCTCTGCATTTGGTTCCTGCTTTCAGCCATCTGATGTATGCAGTAACACAGCTGAGCCCAACAGTGCAGTGGACAAGTTTTTCAAAGCTATAAAAATCTTGGTAAAATTTTAACTGAAATAGCTAATTTCAATAAAATAATTTCTGTCATTCTAGTTTTGTAAGTGCTGCTCCATTGTCAGACTATGAACTAGGAAAACCTCCAATGATTTCCTGCACTGTGTGGAACTGTGGCAAATCTATGTATAAACATGCACGAGTTAGGATTCTGCTGAACTTTGGCAGGGCAAACAAACCCTCACTCCAGTAACAAACCTTGTGAGTAAACAATGATGGCAATATTTACAAAATTAAATCATTTTGATCGGAATACATGTGAATTTCAAATAAATGAATATCGGGTGCTACAGAATAGCAAATCACCCATATTTACTGTTTTAATTTCAAAATTTGTATAATTGAATATTTGCAATTTTATACAATATAGTTTGAAGCATTTACACCAACTCCCTTCTGGACAACTCCTCCATCTCTCCCTCTAATTTATTTTATAAACACTATTGCTTAGGAAAATAAGAATAACAATCCTACATTATCCATTTCCCACAAACAACTCTAAGTATGGAAGAGTGTGGAAAGTATTGTGCTTCAGTAATATGTCCCAATTCCTTAAAAATTATATTATTTTTAAGTTGCTTAGACTTAAGCAAATTATTGCTTTTGATATATTTTGAGAATATTAAGATTATATATTTACATGTCAGAAGGAACCATTTTTGATAACTGTAATGTATTAATAATTATACTATAAATGAGTCTGCCACCTGATCCAGTCATACCACTCCTGGGTATATACCCACAAGACTCATCCTATCACAGAGATACATGCACAACTATATTTATTGAACTGGAAGCACCCCAAGTGAAAATGTGAAATCATCTTATAACAATTTTTATTCAGTGTACTATGTAAGTCTGCATGTGATATTATTCACAGTCATTTATAGCCACTCAATGATATTTCAAATGGCAAAAGTATTTGCATATAGGCGTCTAACTTTGACACATATTGGAGAACTATTATATCAAAATTATATTGATGCGGGGCTGGAGGAATGGCCTAGCGGTTAAGAGCACCGACTGCTCTTACGGAGAACCCGGGTTCAATCCCCAGCACCCACATGGCGGCCGAGAACCGTCTAAAACTCCAATTCCAGGAGAACTCCAGTTCCAGGGGAGTCCGACACCCTCTTCTGATCTACGCGGCATTGCACGACACGGGTGCACAGACTTGCATGCAGACAGTACATTCATACATATACAGAAATAAATAAAATTAATAAATTTTTTAAAATTATATTGATGCTTAGGAATAACTTCAACCTATGGACTTAATCTGTTCTAAAGAATTTACCTAATCTTGAAAAAAAATATTGTTCATAATGTTAAAAAAGATCATTGGTCTATGTCTTGTTACGGACACATTAGTTTCCTCAGTTGAGTAGGCTGACACTATTTCTTCTTATATAGCCTTCATGGACTCATGTAGAGATATTGTATGTTTATTTTTTAGTACATGTTTTAACTAATATCTTTCCTTCTGTTTATTTCATACTAGCTAAGCCATATTTCTCTCTCTCTCTCTCTCTCTGTCTCTCTCTCTCTCTCTCTCTGTCTCTCTCTCTCTCTCTCTCTCTCTATCTCTCTCTCTTACCTCTCTCACGCTCCATCTCACAACCCCTCCTGCTTACCCAGTTAAAGTACTCATATTTTTCCCATTTCACCCTTGATAATATCTGCTTCCTATACACCCCCTTCTCTTGAGCTCCCCTTTTCTTAAGCATCTACTTAATTAGGATTAGAAATGCCACATTAAATATTTCACAAGCTTTCTCATATATTACACAAAAATATTCCAATTACCTGACTGGAACTAATTTAAAATTAGGACATATTTTTCCTTATAAAAATGTTCATATTTTTTGTTTCATGTGTACGAGTGCTTTGCTTGCATGCATGACTAGTCACCACATGTGTGCCTCATGCTCTTGGTCTTTGAAGAGGGCATTAGGTCTCCTGGAATTGGAGTTTCAGATGTTTGTGAATAACATGTGTTAATGGAACCCTGATTTTCCGCAAGAGCAACAAGTACATTCTCTTCAGGTACACCCCTCCACACTTTCTTTTCTTTTTTATTAATTTTATATTTTTATGTGTATGAATGTACTGTCTGCATGTAGGTCTGTGCACCCGTGTCGTGCAATGCTGCGGAGGTCAGAAGAGGGCGTCGGATTCCCCTGGAACTGGAGTTAAAGATGGCTCTCAGCCTCCATGTGAGTGCTGGGGATTGAACCTGGGTTCTCTGCAAGAGCAGTTGGCGTTCTTAACCGCTAGGTCATCTCTCCAGCCCCCACCCTTTCTTTTAAAGCTCAATGGAAAGATGGTTGCTTGTTTTATAACATGATACAATTTGTTCAGGTACAAATCCAATATTTATACAAATCAGGACAACAAATTTTCACAATTTTAGATACTGAAAAAAAAAATTAACTATTGTCCAGTTAAGGAGATGACAAGCCTGAAGAAATGGCTGGATTACTTTAGTATTCTCCTGGTTATAATTCTGTCCCATATCTAAGTTTATTCAGTTGTTTCGAGTTGCCATATACTTCAGTTTGGAAATTGGAGGTTCATACTGCTTGAGCACATGCTCAACATTAGCGTTTTAAACTTGGCATTGGCCTCAGTCTCAGGGAGAAGCAGCTGCTTTGAGAAGCATCAAAGAGATGATCATTAAAAGTTTAAAATAAGTGAAAATTGCTGTTCTGCTTGATCATTAGAGTTTGTGAAATGTTGAGTTCAGGCAAAGTCTATCCTCATCATATTACATAAAATGGTGAGCATGATAGGGGAATAGGAATATCACAGAATACATGCAAAGGAATATATCCACATACTCTTGTGAGCATTACATTAAAAGTGCAGTGTTTGGTGTAAAGCCAGTGGAGTTTATTAAGTTTTTTTTTTTTGTGTGTGTGTGTTTTGTTTTGTTTTACCTCCATTTGAAGATCGCCCTTTGTTCTTTGTGATTCTTCAAGGAGGCCCAAGTCTTGATTGTGATACAGTTCTAGTTGCTGGTTCCATCACCTTTAACCCATTGTTATTTCAGGACATTTACTTTGAAGAATGCGCTAAAGTAGCATTTTCTAATGAAACTAATAAGAAAAAATAATATTCAATAAATTAATTATTACACATCATACTGTGTTGAATATACTCAATTTTCAAATTCCTCATTTCTCACTCTCCTTTATCAATATTTTTTTTATTTTTATTTATGTGTATGATTATGTTCCCTCCATATAAGTAAGGGCACCCACTTCATCCACTACCTATGGAAGCCAGGAGAAGGTGTTACAGATAGTTTTTATACTCCATGTGAATGCTGAGAATCACACTCAGGTCCTGTGGTAGAACAGCAAGTGTTCTTAACTGCAGTGCTCTCAAGCCCCTTGGTTTCATTTTCTTTTGCTTGATCTGTCTTGTTAAAACTTATATTAAAACAGTGTGCATACTCAATACAACAGTCAATACCTAAGCCAGAAAAAGAGGGAAAAATATAACTTTTAACTGAGTAGAAACACTTTATCAGGAATTCACAGTGCTGTAAACAATCTCTCTGAACACTGAAACCTGTTCATCTCTACTTTCCTTCAGAATGTCCTTCAATTCATCTTTTCTTTCTCTACATAAAATCTATAGATATATGTATATAATACAAGTATGTATATATGCATGTAGTGTGTGTGTGTGTGTGTGTGTGTGTGTGTGTGTGTTTGTACTCTTTTGTGCATATGCAGGTCTAAGGGTATGTGTACTTGTGTGTGAATCTGCGTGAGCATGGATTGAGAGACTAGAAGAGAGGTGGGAATATCATTCCTCACTTCACTTGTTTTTACTGACAAAGAGTATCTAACTGGCTTGGAAAATTCAAACTAAATGAATCCAGTTGTACACTGCAATTTACAAATCTGCGTGTTTGTATCTCCCCAATGCTGAAATTAAAATCTGCATCAGAATGCCTCCTGATTTTGTATGTGCTTAGGGTTCAAATTCAGGTCTTTCATTGATGGAAATATTGTCTCTATTTGATGATTTTCTTCTTTGTATCCAAACAAAATTTGTACATTTAAAAACACAAATAAAACATATATGGAAGCAAATATTCATGTCATAACTTTACACATTGTTTTTCTTTTTTTTATTTTATATTGTTCCAAAATATGCATATATATACTCCACACGTAAGTCGAAATTACAAATTCTGAAAATAAACTATAGGCCGATTCCTAAACACATTTAGGGATTCACATTTTAACAGTAAATTTGCATGCAGGTATAAAGTCTTGTAACTTTACATTTTTTTTTTATTTAGTATAAGTCTACATATCTTCCATCCATATATGGTAATTACAATGTGTGAATATAAGTGATAGGACAATTCTAGAGCCCATTTAGAGATTCACATTGGAATAGCACAATTGCTTTCAGATACAATGAAATATAATAATAAAATTGGTCAGTTTCTCTGACAATGGGGGATTTGGTGTTAGCATCCACAAATGAGGAAAACCATTTGCCTTTTGTTTTCTGGGACTGTGTTACTTCACTTAGCTTAATGGCTTCATGTTCCATCCATTTACCAGCAAAACTCATGATGTCATCTTTCTTTACTGTTGTATAGAACTCCGTTGTGTAGATGTACCACATTTTTGTTATCCAGTCATCAGTTGAGGGGCATATGGGTTGGTTCCAGCTCTTTGCTATCGTGGAGAGAGCTGTAGTAAACATAGCCGTGCAAGTATCTTTGTGGTAGGATGTGTCTTGTAGGTATATACCCAGGAGTGGTATGGCTGGGTCAGGTGGTAGGCTCATATTGAGTTTTTTAAGATTCTCCACACTGCTTTCCACAGTGGTTGTACCAGTTTACATTCCCACCAGCAGTGGATGAGAGTTCCCCTGTCCCCACAACCTCTCCAGCATTTGGTGTCTTTTGTTTTCTTGAGTTTGGCTAGTCTTATTGGAGTGAGATGATAACTTAGTGTGGTTTTAATTTACATTTCCTTAATTATTAATGATGTTGAACACTTTTTAAGATGTTTCTCAGCCATCATTACTTCCTTCCTGGTGAAGTCTCTGTTCATCTCTTTACTCCATCTTTTGAGTAGGTCATTTGTTTCCTTACTTCTTTGTTTTTAAATTTTTTTATTAATTTTATTTATTTCTGTATGTGTATGAATGTACTGTCTGCATGCAAGTTTGTGCACCCGTGTCGTGCAATGCCGCGGAGGTCAGAAGACGGTCTCGGATTCCCCTGGAACTGGAGTTCTCCTGGAATTGGAGTTTCAGACGGTTCTCGGCCGCCATGTGGGTGCTGGGGATCGAACCTGGGTCCTCTGTAAGAGCGGTCGGCGCTCTTAACCGCTTCTTTGTTTTTAAGTAGCTTATATATTCTGGATGTTAATGCTCTGTTGGATGTATCAGTGGTGAAGGTTTCCTCCCACTCTGTGGGTTTTCTCTTCACTTCCTTGATTATTTCTTTAGCTGTACAAAGTTTTTGAGTTTGATGAGGTCCCCCTTATCAGCTGTTGTCCTTATTTCCTGTGTTGCTGCAGTTTGATTTACAAAGTCTTTTCCTACACCTATGTCTTGTAGGTGGCTGCCGACTATTTCTTCTATCACCTTCAGGTTTTCAGGTTTTAGGTTGAGATCTCTGATCCACTTGGAGTTTATTTTTGCATAGGGCGAGAGGTAGGGGTTTAATTTTGTTCTTCTACAAATGGTGATCCAGTTTTGCCAACACCATTTGCTGAAGGTACTCTTTCCTCCATTGAGCTTTTTTTGCACCTTTGTCAAATATGAGGTGGCTGAAGTTATATGAGCTCAAGTTTGGATCTTCAATTTTGTTCCATTGGTCAGTGGTTACTTTTTTGTCAGTACTAGGCTTTTTTTTATCACTATAGCCCTGTATTATAGCTTGAAGTCTGGTAATGTAATCCCCCCGGTATTGCACTTTTCACTCAGGGTTTCTTTAGCTATTCCGAGTCTTTTGTTTTTCCATATGAATTTAAGGATTTTTTTTCTAAGTCTTTGAAAAAGCTCATGAGGATTTTGATGGGAATTGAATTGAGTCTATATATTAATTTGGGTAGAATGGACATTTTTACTATATTAATTTTTCCAATCCATGAGCAGAGGAAGTCTTTCCATCTTTTGATGTCATTTTTAATTTCCTTCTTCAGTGTTTTAAAATTTTTGCTGTAGAGGTCTTTGGTGTTTTAAACAGACCCATAATACTTGAGGAAATTGAGGATGTAATAAAAATCCTCCCAACTAAAAAAAGCCCAGGCCCAGATGGTTTCACAGCATAAGTCTATAAAACATTTAAAGAGGTCATACAACCATTACTACTCAAACTTTTCAGAAGGATAGAGACAGAGGGAAATATCCCAAATTCCTTCTATGAAGCCAGCATCACTCTAATACCAAAACCAGGCAAAGACACAAACAAAGTAAACTATAGACCCATATCATTAATGAACACAGATGCAAAAATTCTCTACAAAATACTTGCAAACTGCATACAGACAGACCCACATCACAAAGATCATGACCGGGTTGGATTCATACCAGAGATGCAGGGATGGTTGAACATATGTAAAATCAATAAATATCATAAAACACATAAATGGACCTAAAATACAAAAACCACACAGTCATCTCAATTGATGCAGAATAAGCTTTTGACAAAAATCCAGCATCCTTTCCTGCTTAAAGTCTTAGAGGGAATTGGACTGGGAGGGATCATTCCTCAATGTAATCAAAGCCATATACAAGAAACCCACAGGCAACATCATCTTAAATGGAAAAAAAAGTTGGAAGAATTCCCCTGAAAGGCAGGAACATGGCAAGGCTGTCCACTATCCCCACTCCTCTTCAATGTAGTTCTTGAAATGCTTGCTAGGGTAATAAGGCAAGAAAGCGAAATTAAAGGAGTACTAATCGTAAAATAGGAAGTAAAACTATCCCTTTTTGCAGATGATATGATAGTTTACCCAAGGGATGCTAAAAACTCCATCAGAAAACTCTTAGAAATGATTAAAACTTTCAGTAAAGTGGGGGAGATACAAAATAAACCTAGAAAAATCAGCAGTCTTCCTTTACACCAACAATACGCACCTAGAGAAGGAATATAATGAGACCTTCCCAATAACAATAGACAAAAAAAAAAAAATACCTAGGAATAAACCTAACCCAAGACACATTGTTTCTCTAAAGAAAATATTTAAGGGGCTGGAGAGATTGCCTAGCGGTTAAGAGCGCCAACTGCTCTTGCAGAGGGCCTGGGTTCGATCACCAGCACCCACATGGCGGCTGAGAACTGTCTGCAACTCCAATTCCAGGAGAACTCCAGTTCCAGGGGAACCCGATGTCCTCTTCTGACCTCCGCAGCATTGCATGACATGGGTGCAAAAACCTGTATGCAGATAGTGCATTCATACACATAAAAAATAAAATTAAAAAAAGAAAAAAAATATTTAAAATTGTGTTTTTGTTACTTGAATATATATAGAGTATAGATATATAGAATAGCTATATAGAGATTTACTAGGATGTTATTGAAATGTGAAGCTAGTTCAGACATACTGATCAATCCATTTTTAAGTTTTTAGTTATTTCGGTTCTGTGTATGAATTGTACTATCTGCAGTGCAGGTGTGTGCACAATGTTGGCAATTTGCGCAGAGGTCAGAAGAGTGTGGTGGATTCCCCCCCGAACTGGCAGTTCCCTGGAATTGGAGTTTCAGATGTTCTCGGCCGCCATGTGGATGCTCGGGATCGAACTGGGTCTTCTGTAAGAGGGGTGGGGCACGCCCCACTAGGCAGGCGCCCAGCCCCGGACATCCATTGGTCGAGAACCCAGTCCTTTCTGCCATACCCCCCACACTCCACCCACCCCACATCATCACATCCAAGCTGTATGGATTCTGTCATACTGGTTTGCAGCGTCTGCCCCGTGTTGAGAAATTGTGTGTACAGAAGATTACTGGTTGGCAGCGTTTGGGGAGACGTTTTGTTGTGCAGTCAATTCTTGGACCCACCCTTTGTTTGGTTGTTGTTGTTCCTCCAATTTGTATTTCTACATATATCCTATATATATATATTATATATATATTATATGTGAAAATAATGTATAAGTTAATTCCAAAAATGTTTCTAAGAATTCACATTTTCCTTTTCATATTTACTGCTACTCTCCTAATATTTCATACATTAACCTCCACCCATATACTTATATTACAAACCTATGCAACATAATGGTAGGCTAATTCTAGAGCCCCATTAAGGGACCTGACCTTTTATATTTCTTTTTTTTTTGCTTGGTTTCAGATTAAAAAAAAAAAAAAATATAATATATATATATATATATATATATATAATATTGACAATGCTTAGTTTGCTTTTCAGCTAAGGATTTGGTGCTGGCATCCACAAATGTGGTATACCATTTGTCATTTTTGTTTTGTTTTGTTTTTCTGGGGCTTTTTTACTTCACTCAGCATAATGTCTTCTAGTCCCTTCCCTTTACCTGCAAAGTACATGATGTCGTGTTTCTTTACTGCTGTGTAGAACTCCATTGTGTAAATGTACCGCATTTTCTTTATCCACTCATTAGTTGAGGGAAATTTGGGTTGCTTCCAGCTCTTAGATATTGTGAAGAGAGCTGCAATAAGCATAGATGTGAATGTATCTCTGCAATCCGAGAATGAGTCTTGTGGCTATATACCCAGGAGTGGTATGACTGGTTCAGGTGGTAGGCTCATTTTCAGTCTTTTAAGAGTTCTCTGAACTACTTTCCAGTGTTTACATGAGTTTACATTCCCACCAGCAGTAAATGGTGTTGCCCTTTCCCCACAGCCTGTCCACCATTTATCATTTGTTTTCCTAAACTTAACCAGTCTTACTAGGGTAAGGTGAAATCTTAAACTGGTTTTAATTTGCATCTCCTTAATTATTAGGGACATTGAACACTTTATGACATGTTTCTCAGCTGTCTTCTCTTCCTCATTTGTGGATTTTCTATTCAGCTCTTTACTCCCTCTTTTTTACAGTCATTTGTGTCCTTGTTCCATTACTTTTTGAGTAATTTATATATTCTAGATATTAATGGTCTATCATGTATCACTGGTGAAGTTTTCCCACTCTGTGGGTTTTCTATTCATTTCCTTGATTGCCCCTGACCTTGTTTCCAACTCAGGTGCTGTCTGATTTAGAAAGTCTTTTCCTATGCTCATATTTTGTAGGTTACTGCCAAAGTTTTCTTCTATCACTTTCAGGATTTCTGGTTTCACACTGAGGTCTTTGATACATTTGGATTTGATTTTTGTACATGGTAAAAGGTAGGGGTTCAACTTCATCTTTCTACAAGTGGTGATCCAGTTTTGCCAACACCATTCACTGAAGATGCTGTCTTTCCTCCATTGAGTCTTCATATGATTGTCTGGATCTTTTCTCTTTTGTGATGTTTCCCTTTTCATCAAGACTATATTGAATTGAAGTTGCTCTTTCTTTCTTTTGGTTAACTGGGGTATGGGTCTGTCTATCTTGTTTATCCTTTCAAAGAACCAGCTTTTGGGTTCATTGATTCTTTGTATTGCTTTCTTTATTTATATTTCATTGATTTCTGCTCTGATTTTTGTGATTTATTCCTGTCTGATGGATTTAGGGCTCATATGTTGTTGTCTCTCAAGTGTTGTTAGCTATAGTGTTAGTTCATTTGTTTGTCTGTTTTTGCTTTTTTCAATGTAGGCACTGGGGGCTATAAACTTCCCTCTTAGGACTGCTTTTAAAGAATTCCACAGGTTTTGTGGTCTCGTATTTTCTTTTTCATTTAATTCCAGGAATATTTTTATTTCTTTTTTTCTTGCTTGACCCATTCATTATTCAGGAGTGTGTTGTTTAGTCTCCATGTGTTCTTGTAGATACTTGGGCTTATTGTTGATATTGAGTTTTATTTCACTGTGGTCAGACAGAATGCATGAAATTATTTCAATGCTTTTGTATTTGAACATATACTGAGGTATATGTTCAATGTTGGAGAATGTTTCTTGGGGTGCTGAGTAGAACCCCATGGATTAGCCTGTATATTCAGACTGGGGTTTTCAGTCCATTGTTATTTAAGGCTATTATTGAAGATGTGAATTGCTTCCAGTCATTTTATTTTATTTTTACTTTTTTGGTCTAACTTTGTTTTTCCACAATTATACCTTCATTAATTTATTTCTGTTGCCCCTTGGATGTAGTTATTTCATTCTTCAGTTCTTTGTATTTCTTTTCATAGTCTATGAAGGGCTGATTCTCTGGGCTTCAATTCTTTCAGTCTATTCATTTTCTGCAAGATTTATCTTTCCTTTTTAAGTTTAATAAACACTGTTGCTGAGTGAAGTATTTTCTGTTTGTGTCTATGTTTATGTAGAACTAAGAAAACTTTTGCCCAGCTCTTTTGACTTTCATAGTTTGCACTGAAAAATCAGCTTCAATTTTCCTGGGATTTCCTTCATATGTGACTTTCTGTTTTTCTTTTGCAGCTTTCACTATTTGCTCTTTGTTCTATGTGTTCAGTGTTTTACTCTGATATGCCCTGTGGAGTTTCTTTTCTGGACCTTGTTATTTGATGTTTTATATGTTATTTGTGTTTGTATGTGTGTGTCTTTCCTAATTTTGGGAAATTTTCTTCTAAATTCTTGGTGACAAACCATTCAAAATGATTATATTGAGAGTCTTCACTTTCCTCTATGCATATTATGGGTAAATTTTGTCTTTTCATGTGGTCTTATATTTTCTGCATATTCTCTTCCTTTTTAAAATTATTCCATAATACTTGCTTGAGAAGTCCAATCTCTATCATCCTGTCTTTATATTCTATTATCTATTTTATTCATTCTATTCATGGAGCTTTCTCAAGTCCTTTCAAATAGTCTTCACTTTCTTCTCCATTTCATCTTGTGTTTCTTCAATATTTCTATTTCTTTTTATGAATTCAGTCAGGATATTATTCTTATCTTCTTTAAATTCTTTGATTTATTTGTATGTTCTTTAAGTTCATTGATTTCTTTGATAATGTTTGTGATTATTATTTTGAATTCTGTGTCCTGGGTTATCTCTAGTTGGTTCTCATTGTGGAACTTCTCTCACCCTGTATCAGTGGGAGCTGCTGCAGATGGTCCCAATGTAGGCAGATGGGGATGATGCCATTTGGAGAGGTCACTGACAGGGGAGTTATTAATATATTCTTGATATCATCAGTGCTAACTTAAAAAGATGGCCTGTGCCCAAGGGAAGAAGGAGGATAGTGTGTCAGTTCAAGAAATTGGGGCTTGTGCAAGTTTTTAAGGGAGTCATTTACAATGTAGGGGTAGGGAAAACCAGGTTAAAAGACTAGTTTCAAGAGTACAAAGACAAATGGGGTTGGAGAATGTCTGTGAAGGATGTAAGTAACTAGACTGAAAGAAATATGGTGGTCTGAGTGCAGAGCGTCAGGATTCAGTGGACAGGGACTGACTAGCAATATAGTTCAGAGTTCTGGAGTACTGTGAGTAAAATGGGCTTCTGTCCACAGCTAGAAGACAAGGGGTGAGGACAGGAAATTGGAGTTGTTCAGGCTATAGGTGAGGCAACCCTAGCAATGCCATCAGTGTTTCCAGTGAAGAATCTTGGTCTTGAGATCCAAGATAAGGTGGAGGTGGGGAGAACCAGAATAAAAAGCTCAACTCAGGACTCCAAAGGCAAGATGGGGATGGAGAATGCCTGTAAAGGGTACAAATATCCTGAATGGAAATTGGAGCTAGCCTGAGAACAGGGAATCAGGATGCAAAGATGGATCTGGACTAGAAGGGTAGTCTAGAAATCTGGAGTAATAAACCTCTTACAAAATAATTTTATTGGAGATCTCCTGAGACCAGCTGAAGCAAGCGCAGGACTCACATTGGAATACAGGCAAGGAGAAGCCCATATGCCAGGAACACGAAGAAGAGACAACACAAGAAAAGGGTAGGATAATCCTGCACCAAGCTCTACCAACCCTATGGAAGATTCCTACAGTGCAATCCCCATGGGGATGGCCCAGGACACAGATATCAGAAACAAAATTGGGAAAATACTTAAAGAAATACAATATTATAAAGAGCAAATCAAAGAACTAAGAAAAGAGAATGAAGAACTCAAGAAGGACCTAGAGAGAGAGAATGATGAACTCTGGAAGGAAGTAGAAACACTGAAAAGATCCCATGCTGAAAAAGATAAGGAAACCAACCAGCAAAGCAAAGAGCTACAGGAAGAGATTGAGAAACTCCAAAAGGAAGTAGAAATACTAAAGAAATCAGAAGAGGAAATGGAAAAGGAAATCAAACACTCAACCAATCAAGAGGAAAGGAATGCGAAAAGCCTCAGAAGCAGAATGGAGGAAGCAGAACAAAGAATATCAGACCTGGAAGATAACACAGAACAACTAAAAAACTCAAGTAAAGATTATAAAAAAAATTAAAAATACACAAAAGTGGAACAAACAGAAACTGGGGGACACTGTGAAAAGATCAAACCTCCACATCAAAGGAATAGAGGAAGGAGAAGAATCCCAAGAGAATGGTATTGATCAGATCTTCAACAGAAAAATAGATGAAAATTTCCCCAAACTAAAAAAAGACAAACCAATACAAATATGAGAAGCACATAGAACTCTAAACAGACAAAATCAGAAAAGAAATTCTCCAGGCCACATCATAGTTAAAATGCTAGACACCCAATACAAAGACAAAATCCTTAAAGCCACAAGAGAAAAACAAGTGACCTATAAGGAGAAACCTATCAGAATTACAACTGACTTCTCAATGCAAACTACGAAATCAAGAAGAATCTGGAGCAAAGCATTCCCAGTGTTAAAGGACAATAGATGCCAACCCAGGTTGGGTATACCCAGCAAATATGTCAATTCAAATCGAAGGAGAGAGAAAAATCTTCCATGGCATAAATAAGTTGAAAGATTTCATGTCTGGAAAACCAACCCTTCAGAGAATACTTGAAGCAATTCAAATGACAGAATGAAGAAAGGAGCAACCATCCTCATGCACCTAGAAAGAGAAATCAATAAAAGCATAACTGCAGAAGTAGAAACCTAAACCCAAATCGCAAATGGATAATAAGGCAAAAGAAAGCAACACAAACCTATCAGTCATAACCTTAAATATTAATGGACTAAATTCCCCAATCAAAAGACATAGACTGGGAGATTGGATTAAGAAACAGAATCCATCAATATGCTGGAAACACATCTTACCTTCAAGGACAGGCACCACCTTAAAGTGAAAGGATGGAAAAAAATATTCCAAGGAAATGATACCCAAAAGAAAGCAGGTGTTGCTATTTTAATATCAGACAAAATAAACTTCAAAGTAAAATAAATCAGAAGAGACAAAGAAGACCATTACATTTTTATCAAAGGAACAATTCACCAAGAGGATTTCACAATTATGAATATATATGCCGCAAACTCTGGTGCACCAAACTTTATAAAGACAATTCTCCAGGACCACAAGTCACACACGAACCCCAGTACACTCATAGTAGGGGACTTCAATACCCCACTGATTCCTTTGGATAGGTCAACAGGACAAAGAATAAACAGAGAGATATCTGAACTGAACGATATGATACACCAAATGGACCTCATAGATCCCTATCGAATATTCCACCCTGATACCAGAGAATACATTTTCTACTGAGCACTCCATGGAACATTCTGTAAAATCGACTACATACTGGGACACAGAAGAAACCTCCACAAATACAAAAAAGATTTAAATAATTTCATGCATTCTATCAGACCACAGTGGAATAAAGCTCAACATCAACACCTGGATAAGCCCTACTGCCTACAAGAACACATGGAGACTAAACAACACACTCTTGAATAATGAATGGTTCAAGGAAGAGATAAAGAAAGAAATAAAAGCATTCCTGGAAATGAATAACAATGACAATACAACACAACAAAACTGATGGGATACCTTAAAAGCAGTCCTAAGAGGGAAGCTTATAGCCCTGGGTGCATACATTAGCAAAACAGAAAGAGCACAAGTGAATGATAACACTACATCTAAAAGCACTTGAGAGGCAACAACAGATGAACCCTAAACGCAACAGAGAGGAAGAAATAACAAAAATCAGAGCAGAAATCAATAAAATAGAAACAAAGAAAACCATACAGAAAGTCAATGAATCCAAAAGTTGGTTCTTTGAAAGAATTAACAGGCCTCTAGCCCAGTTAACCAAAAGAAAGAAGAAACAACTCCAAATCAATACAATCCAAGATGAAAAGGGAAATATCACAACAGACAAGGAAAAGATCCAGAAAACCATACAGGAATACATCAAAAACCTATACTCTAACAAGTTTGAAAACCTAGAAGAAATGGATGAATATCTGAAATCCTGGGAATCACCAAAGCTCAACCAAGAAGAGATCTACAGCTCAAACAGACTCATAATATATGAAGAAGTTGAAGATGTAATAAGAAACCTCCCAACTAAGAAAAGCCCAGGCCCAGACGGTTTCACAGCAGAATTCTGTAAAACATTTAAAAAAGACCTACAACCATTATTACTGAAACTGTTTAGAAGGATACAATCAGAGGGAATTCTCCCAAATTCCTTCTATGAAACCAGCACCACTCTATTACTAAAACCAGGCAAAGATACAACTAAAAAGGAGAATTATAGACCCATCTCCCTAAGGAACACAGATGTCAAAATTCTAAACAGGATACTGGCAAATAGCATACAGACTCACATCAAGAAGATCACCCATCATGACCAAGTTGGATACATACCAGTGGTGCAGGGACAATTTAACATACGAAAATCAATAAACATCATCAAACACATAAATGGAATGAAAGACAGAAACTACACCATCATCTCAATTGATGCTGAAAAGGCCTTTGACAAAATTCAGCATCCCTTCATGCTTAAAGTCCTAGAAGGAACTGGATTGTAGGGATCATTCCTAAATATAATCAAAGCCATATGCAGGAAACCCACATCCAATATCATCCTAAAAGGGGAAATGTCAGAAACATTCCCTTTAAAGGTAGGAACTCGGCAAGGCTGCCCCCTGCCACCACTTCTCTTCAATATAGTGCTTGAAACACTTGCTAGAGCAATAAGGCAAGAAAGGAAATTGAAGGAGCACTAATTGGAAAAGGGGAAGTCAAGCTATCTCTATTTGCTGATGATATGATTTTTTACTTAAGGGATGCTAAAAACTCCACCAGAAAACTCCTAGAAACTATTAACAGCTTCATCAAAGTGGAAGGATACAAAATTATCCTAAAAAAATCAATGGCCTTTCTTTACACGAAGAACAAGCAACTGGAGAAAATTCAAAGAGACCTTCCCACACATAATAGCCTCAAAAACAATAAAATACCTGGGAAAAAAACCTAACCAAAGACACCAAAGATCTCTACAACAAAAATTTTAAACCTTTAAAGAAAGAAATTGCAGAAGACATCAGAAGATGGAAAAACCTCCCATGCTCATGGTTTGGGAAAATTAACATTGTAAAAATGTACATTCTACTGAAACTCTTGTATAGATTTAACACAATCCCAATCAAAATCCCCAAGAGTTTCTTCACAGGCTTGGAAAAAATAGTTCTTAAATTCATTTGGAAAAACAAAAAACCCCAAAAAAAAAAAAAAAAAAAAAAAAAAACGGGGGGGGGGGGGGGGTGGAGGCTCTCTATACCAGAATTCAAACTATAGTCAGGCTTAGTCATAAAAACACGCCTAGTTACTGGCACAAACAAGAGACCTGTTGAACAATGGAAACAAACCAAGATCCAAACCTAAGCGCATACAATTTCAACCATCTCACTATTTGACAGGGGACCAAAGAGACACAATGAGAGAAAAGACAGCATCTTCAGTAAGTGGTGTTGGCAAAACTGGATCACCACTTGTAGAAGAATGAAATTAAACCCCAACCTCTTGCTCCTGTACAAAAGTCAACTCCAGGTGGATCTAAAGACCCAACGTAAAACCCCAAGCTTGAAGGTGATAGACAGCCATAGTTGGCAGCAGACTACAAGACATAGGCATAGGAAAAAGATTCCTAAATCAGACAGCAGTGGGCAGAATTAAGGTCGACAATTGACAAATGGACTCATTGAACTTAAAAGCTTGTGTACATCAAAAGAAACATTTAGGAAGTGAGAGAAATCCCAGCGAGTGGGAGGAAACCTTCATGCAGAAACATCTGACAAAGCATTGACTTCCAGAATATATAAACTACTCAAAAACAAAGAAGAAAGAACAAAAATGACCCACTCAATAGATGGGCAAAGAGCTGAACAGAGACCTGACAAGTGAGGATTAGAGGTGGTGAGAAACACTTAAGAAGTGTTCAAATCACTAATCATTAAAGGAAATGCAAACATAAAACACTTTAAGTATCATCTTACTCCAAAAGCGAGGCAGGGTCAAGAAAGCAAATGATACCATGCTAGAGAGGTTTGTGAGGAACAAGGGAACACTCATCCATTCTGGTGGGAATGTAAACTCATACAGCCACTTGGGAAAGCCTTGTGGAGAACCTTGGAGGACTTGCAATGAACTTGCCACAAACCCGCCATAACCACTCCTAGGTTGTACCCTCAAGAATCACCCCACTGCAGAGATACATGCAATGGCCGGTTTATTTCAGCTCTCTTCACAATAGCAAGGTGCTGGAACCAACCCAAATGCTCTTAACTGATGAGTGGTAGAGAAAATGTGGTACATCTACAAAATGGAGTTCTATTCAGCAGTAAGAAAGAAAGAAAGAAATGACATCATGCGTTTATAGGAAAATGGCGGAGCTAGGGACATCATGATGAGTGAAGAACACACTCCCAGAAAAACAAACGACAAATGGTATCCCTCATTGTGGATGTAGTGCCAATTACCTAGTTGTAAGTATTCTTGTGAGGCCCCCTTGAGCTTTTGTCCAAAGCAGTTGGGAGTGATCATACTGGAAACAACAACAACAGCCGAAAGGAATGCATCAAAGAACTGACTGAAACAGTGAACTTCTGCTCAAAACAGTTAACTTCCACATGGAGAATTTGAGAAGACTGAGAAAGAGATGAAAAGCATGTTTGGCAGAATGCATGAACTCTGGTGGGGGTCGGGGGGTAGGGTGGGGACTTGGGTCTAGATTGATAAAAATAATAAATAAATATTAAAAAAAGAAATGAGAAAATGGATAAGATTTCCAAACTTTAGCAGAGGGGCTATTGATAGGTGATCACTGCTTGGTGAGCAAGAGTTGATCTGGTGAAACTCTGGCATCAAAATTCAGCCTGATGTTGTCATTAAATTGAAATAAACTAGTGGAACAGCATAGAAAGTTTTAAAATTTAAAATCCAGTCATCTATAGTCCATGAATATGCAACAAAAATGATAACGATATGTGCTGGAAAAACAGTTATTTTCAGAAAAAAATAATTTTATTGAAGTTAAAATTAAATTTTCAGTAAAACAGCAAGTATATTGTTCATACTTTAAGGAAAACTTTATTTTGCAAAAATTAAAGGAAATGTTCATTCAAATTAGATTACTATGATTGTAAATAATAAATGAAAAGTTTGTTTCATAATTTAGGTTTTTTTTTTTTTTTACTTTTCAAGACATGGTCTCCCTGTATCCCCAGCTGGCCTGGAACTCACTCTGTAGACCATGCTGGCCTTGAACTCACAGAGATCAGCCTGCCTCTGCCTCCCAAGTGCTGGGATTAAAGTCATGTGCAACTACACCTGGCATAATTTAGATTTTCTTAAACTACGTATTGAGATATCTGATAGTATTATATGATTCATGAACAAGTGAAATAATTATTTAATTCCTGGTTAAAACAAATTGCATCCATTGTCTTTACCTTTCCTTTAGATATATTGTTAACCAGAGAAGACAAATGAAGTAGACAATTTTATATGGGTATTAATTATTTTAGAAGAATAAAAATGAACATGTTCTATATGAGTTGAACAGCAACTGAATGACATTAGAGGGCCATCATGGGCAACAAGAGGGAAATGGATTATTGTAGAGTTACAGTAATTCTCATTTACCTTCCAGTATTCTCTCCACATGTATGTAATTCTCAAATTCCATTTTATACCACATACGTCTTTGAAATACATCACTATAATAGTTTTTACAAAGTGGTCCATAAGTAAAATTGTATCAATTTTAGGCTCATTGACAGATTTTCTGTTAAAAATAATCTGAAATTATATGACACTTTATTTCATTAGGATTATTGAGTCTACAGTTATTTCACTTGAGAAAATTTCAAAACATGAACTAATCAATAAATACCTTATTGATAATAAATACTTGCCTCATTATTATTGAGATTTATGTTTAAGCTGGCACAATAGAAAACTAAGTTATTTTAATTTTTATTAATTCATTTGTTAGGAGGAAATATTCTGTTCATCACTATTTATAATCCTCCTAATTTTCACATCTTCCCATAGATATGTTTGACATAAGGAATTTCTTTGACTCCTCCAACAGCTCCATAGTGCATGGATTCTCAGTATGATATAAGAAGATTTCAATAAAACTCATGCAGTAACAGGTTATGCTTACAATTCACTGAAAATCATACTGTAATTCTAGCTCTTATTTCCATGACTCCTGAAAACCAGTTAACTTTGTGCAGCTGGAATGTGAGGGTGGTAATAACCCTCTCACATATACCAGATGTTATAGCTCTCAGAGAAACTCCAAGCCTGTCACACCTCTAGACAAATTTAACTTCTTACCCTATGCAAAATATGTATCCTTATATTTGTAGTAAAGTATCCCAGTCACAATCCATCAAAGGAGGTTTTATTTGAACCAGACAGAGAGTATTACAGAGTGTCACAACTGGTCACACACAGACATGGCCTGCAAATTACCAAAGACAAAGTTGCTTATCTAAAATGCAGTCTCTATACTTAAAACTTGTGGGACATAGAACAGGGGTAAGGAGATCAGTAATGAATCTCTCAATCTTCATTAATGATCCTCCTTCATGCAACAGAAGGCCAGAAACTCAAAAGGGCACAAAAGGACAAACTGCAGAGAGTAAGAACCTATCCTGTGTGGGTAATTGGATGTTATTCCTACCTAGAACTTCACCCCCCCACACACACACACCCTGGGCTCAGGGAACATTGAAGGAAAAGGAGAAGGAGAAGACAGACTGTAATAACCAGGGATGGGGTGCATAACAATATGCATAACAACAGTACTACAAGTCCATGGGACCTTTCTCACATGAACCTTCATCAGTAGTGTCAGCATACCCAAGACCTATGAATTTCATGCAGACAAAACCCCCAGCACAGAACTGTGAAAATGGGCAGCAAACCCCAGTTTTAGGTGAAGAAATATTGCAGATGATTACTGCTTGGTGGAGGCTATGGTGATACATCAGTGGGGAGAGGAGTATAAAGATGATTAAGAATGATCGAGATGTTCTTTTTGAAACACACATGAATTCAGTAACAACTTACGGCAGAGTGTGGTTGTTAAGCATCCTTGTCCATATCAATTTGGCTGAGGGACATAAGGGATAACCTTGTTCCTTGTCCTTGGATGTCAACTAAGTCCCAGAGGACTATGTATGGGGACATCTCTTGAAATGTCCTGCAAATGTGAGTCACCAGGCTTCCTATGCAGGGAGGTCTTGGAGATCCACTAATGAGACTTAAGCCAGTGTCCAGTCTATAAAGAGGAAAGTCTGCTCTAGCAGGACCTGACTTTGTCTGTGAATGGATGGAACTCATAAATGAAAAGCCAAAAGGACCCCCCCAAAAAAAAATAAAAAAATAAAAACCTTGGTTAATTTGAGCTAACAGTGTAGCCTTAAGCATCCAAAAGGAAAATATAACCAGAAATAATAGTACGGCCTGAGAAATTGTACTTCAGGTACAAAAGCTTTGAGATCTTAGCAAAAAGACGGGAAAAAAGAGCACAGATGTTTTGCCTGTCTTCGTGTCAAGTACAGCTACGCAGAGGCTGCCACTGCTTTAGCCATCCTTTAAAGACATGAGTCACAGCTTTTCAACATTCCAATATGGACTGAAGACTCATGTCTCTGCAAGAATCTCCTGAACTTTCAGTGCCAGAGGGGACTGCTGAGACATCCAGCTTGTGGACTGAGCTACTACTGGGGTTTCAGCCTCTTCAGAGTATAGACTGCCATTGTTGGACTAGCCAGGCTGTATCAAGGAGACCAGTACAGGAAGATCAAGACAGGAAGCGGTGCTTACTGGACCTCATTTGGTGACCATGGGAAGGGAAAAGCCCAGCATGGAACACAGGGGCAGGAATGATGGTTGTTTGGGCTTGCCAAGGAGGAGCCTTCAAACATGACATCTTTCAGCCTAATTAAAAAAAAAAAAGAAAGAAATCATAAGCTGAAGATGCTAAAAGATATATGTGCCTTGCATATATGCATATTTAGGAGTAATGCAGATAAGAAGGAACAAAAACAACAACAACAACAACAACAAAATTGGGTCAAAGAACTGACTGAAACAGTGAACTTCTGCTTAAAGTAGAAAGCTGCATTGAAAATTTTAAGAGACTGAGAAAAAGGTGAAAAACATGTTTGGCAGAATGCATGAGCTCTGGTGGGGTGGGGGGTCAAGGAATGTTGAATGGGCCTAGACTTGATTGAAAATTTTGTATGAAATGCAGAAAGCTTCAATAAAAATTGGCATAAAAAATTTACCACAGAAAAATAATTCCTTATAAGTACCAGGACCTAGAAAAATCAAGAGAAATATTTCAACAGTATAATATTTTCAGACATCTCTCCTTAGTTCTTTCCTTCTTTCCTCTCTCTCTCTCTCTCTCTCTCTCTCTCTCTCTCTCTNTTTTTTTTTTCATTTTTAGCTATAAGTGATAATCCATGAGTACAAGCATCCTTCATGCAAAACCTATCTGCAGGCTGTTGTGCCCAAACACCTACAGCCCCACCATCCAGTGGGGGGTGACAGGTTGTTTGTTCAATCAAGTTGATCAAATGAGTGTCCAGACTACATTGCTGTAGTTTCACCATTCACCCCAATCGCAGCCCTTACATTCTACCACGCCCCCTCTTCCGCAGGTTGTTCCCTAGGCTTAGAAAAGGGGCACAGGTGGATGAGAGGTAAAACAGTCCACTCTCTCTGGAGCTGTTGACTTGGACTCTGGTCAATTCTGGCTGTTTCCTTTCATGGGCTGACAGTTTGTCCAGGAATAACCTTTCGATCCTACTAATGAAGAACAAGCAATTAGATATATAGGTATTTAAGCAGCACTAATAGTTATGGTAGGTTACTTTAGCATAGACACATGTTTGGATACTCATGGATTATCACTTATAGCTAAAAATGAAAAAAAAAAACTGAGAGAAAGATGCAGGACAGTTATGGCAGAATGCATGATCTGGGATGGGGTGGGGGTGGGGGGGAGGGAAAGGGAAATAAGCCTGAACTGAATTGGAAAAAATGTATGAAATGCACAAAGCATCAATAAAAATTAATTTAAAAAAAAAATAAAAAAAATAAAACATTGTAAGTCAGAAATACTCTATATAAAATGTATATTTGTAGCTAGTTATTATACACTACATACATTTGAATACATTTTTATTTTATACTAATGTTTTGCTTCTCCATAAATATGTCTTTAAAAAATCCTATCATTTAAATTTACATTTTCCTAAGGCTAACCAAGCCACATAGGTTCAAATTTTAAACACTCAACTACTTTCTCAAATAACAAAACAAAAGCTTTTCTTTATCATTAACTTGCCTAAGCCTACCAACTTTTGTGAAATCACTGCAGCTAGGCTCAAATGGTGTATGAAATGAAAATTTCCTGCCTAGCCACTGCACAGAAGAAACATCCTGATGGTGCCTTGCAATCAATGTTCTGTTCAGTTATTTCTTGTAATACTGAGGTCATGGAGTAAAACATACTTACTGAGGAAGAAAAAAAGGACAACCGAAAAACTTCCTCAAGTGACATTTGGATTTGTTCCTTTCCTTTCAGTTTAATTAATGAATTTTATTCAACTTGAAACAAAATGTTTTATGGACTGAGTAGTTAATAAATATTTCAATCCCATATAATGAATTTGAGCCAGAACTATGTGAATGATTTGTTTTTAATTGCTGATCACCATCTAAAATGGTTATACTGGAAGTACACCACATAATTCAGGGTGGAGATTCCTCTTTTATTTGCTTTTGATATACTCATAATGACAGCTTTATTCAGTCTGCAATTCCTGACATATTGCTATTGCTGTTTCTACTAAATGCCATGCTGGTACAGTGTGGATACAAACTGACTTGGTTTATTAAGAGACATGACAAAAGCTATAGACACAAACACAGAACATAAACCCCCCAAATAAAAGAGTTTCTATTCTCTCTTGTACTATTCATTTCATTTTCCTTTCATCCATGTAACAAGAATCCATTTATACAAAGCAGAAAAAGGTATCCTATTCCATTTCAAATGTGCCACTCCAAAGGAAGAGCATAGACATGATACATATTCATCTTTTATATGCAATTCTCATTTTGGATTGGATTTCCTCTATTTCCATAACATTTAGTGAGAGACCATCTTACATTGTAAAAACTACAATAAGAGATAATAGATGTTGACAGGGTAAATTGTTAACTCACACAGCAGTTGTTTATTGAGAATTGCATGTTAATCACTATACACTATTTTATTTACCAGCAGAATTTAGAACACCTTATATTAAGCAGTTTTTAAAATATTATTCATATTCTTTGTATGCATTTGAAATTAATAATAAGAAGAGATGAGCTTTTAAAATTAAAAAAATGTGTCTTTATGTTTATGTTTTACTGTATGCCTAGGGTCAGAAAACATATCCTGGAAAATATAAAATGCCCTGAGTATAAGAACTTAAAGAAGAAAACCCTATCTTGGTCATATCCTTAGACAAGTGTAATCTATTACAGTAATGTAAATATGGGATGAGTCCTTATATTTACAGACAAGTATACCATTCTCCACTCATCAAGGAAGCTTCTTTTTGCAATAGATAGGGGCTATCATAGATATCCATAAATCATGACAGGGAGAGAATATGTGTCAGAGAGATTCCCAGCCGAAAGTGATATATCAACAGTGGAACGTTTACAAAGAAGTCTCATGAAACAGCAGAATCGGAGTAAAAGAGAATACTGGTGCATCCCACCTCTCACAACACCAAAGATTCCTCATGCAACAGAGTGTGATGAATTCAGAAGCCAACCACTGGCCAACATGTAGAATCCAAAAGACAGCAGAGTGAGGATCCTTAGCCAGACTTACAGGGTAAGATGAAATCTTAATATGGATTTAATTTTCATTTCCTCAATTAATAGCATTGTTGATCACTTTTTAAGATGTTTCTTAGCCATCTTTATTTCTTCATTTATGGTGTCTCTGTTTCACACTTTACTCCATCTTTGGACTGGGTCAACTTTTTTTTTTTTGGCTCTTCTGATTTTGAATAATTTATATATTCTGGATGTTAGTCCTCTGTCAGATGTATCAGTGGTGGAGGTTTTCTCCCACTCTGTGGGTTTCCTCATCACTTCTTTGATCATTTCTTTCACTGTACAGAGCATTTAAGTTTACTGAGGTGCCACTTGTTGATTGTTGACTTTATTTCCTGCACAGCTGGTGTCTGATTTACAAAGTCATTTAATTTTTTTCCAAAGCCAATTTTTTATTGAAGCTTTGTTCATTTCTTACAAAATTTCCAATCAAGTCTAGACCCATTCTGCCTTCCTTGCCCCCACCCCCACCCCACCAGAGTTCATGCATTCTGCCAAACATGTTTTTCATCTTTTTCCCTGTCTCTTTTAAAAATTTCAGTGCAGAAGTTTACTGTTTTGAACAGAAGGTTACCGTTTCAGTTTGCTCTTTGACCCTTCTTCTTCTTGTTGTTGTTCCTTCCAGTCTAAATCACACCAAAATATGCATATATTCATGCCACATATAGCTTTTAGCATCTTCACCTTATGGTTTCTTTTTTCTTTTTTTTAATTAGGCTGAAATATGTTAGTTTGAAGGCTCCTCCTTGGCAAGCCCAAACAACCATTATTGCTGCCCTTATGCTCTACACTGGAGATTTCCCTTCCCATAGTCTCCAAATGAGGTCCAGTAAGCACCATGTCCTGTATTGACCCTCCTCTACTGCTCTCTGTGATACAGCCTAGGTAGTTCAACGATGGCAATCAATATTCTGATGAGGCTGAAACCCCAGTAGTAGCTCAGTCCACAAGCTCGATGTCTCAGCAACCCCTATCTGGCACTGGAGGTTTGGAGGATTCTTGGGAGACATCAATCTTCAGTCCATATTGGAAGGTTGAAGAGCTGTGTCTCATGTCTTTGAAAGATGGCAAAAGCAGTGGCAGCCACACGTTAGCTGCACTTGCCAGTAAGACAGGCAAAACAACTGTATTTATTTATTTATTTATTTATTTATTTATTTACTTATTTACTTATTTACTTTTTGTCTTTTTACTAAGATCTCAAGTTTTACACCTGAAGTAAAATTTCTCAGCCTTACTAATTATTTCTCATTATACTTTCCTTTTGGAAGCTTAAGTCCACACAGTTATCCCAAATTAACCAAGGTTTTTGTTTTCTCAAAGTCAGTTAAGGATCTGGCCCTCGGGTTTTTTGTGGGAAGGGAGCAGAAAGCCATTTTGTATGCCTATATCTTGTAGGTTACTGCCAAAGATTTCTTCTATAATTTTCAGAGTTTCAGATTTCACATTGATGTCTTTGATCCATTTGGAGTTATTTTCTTTTTGTATAATATTTTTATTGATACTTTGTGTATTTCAGACATCATTTTTCAGTTCAATTCAGACATATTCCCCTTTCCCTTCTTCTCACCCAACCCCAGTTCATGAACTCTGCCATACATGGCCTGCATCTTTCTCTCAGTCTTTCCAAAGTTTTTCTCTGAAAAGGTTTATTGTCCTAGCCAGAATTAAACCACATCAGTCCATTCCTTGACCCAGTCGTCATGCTGCTGTGGTTCCCTCCCAACTGTACCACTCCAAAGTAGGCCATGTACAAGTCATATATGTAGCAGAATTATGTCCTCCAGGAATAAACTGTATGTTAACTCTGATAAATGTCCAGGAGTTCACATTTTTTTCCTTTTAATTTTATATTACTCTAAAATATGAATATATACCTTCCACTCATACACATTAATTACCATGTCTGAAAGTAAGTGGTAAGCTAATTATAGGGCTCATTAAGAGATTCATATTATAACATCACAGTTGCTTTCAGATAGAAAAAAATATAACAATAATGTTGATCAGCATGCCTTTCAATTGGGGATTTGGTACTACCATCCACAATGGAGGGAAACCATTCCCAGGACTGTGTTACTTCACTTAGCATAATGGCTTCGAATTCCATCCATTTACCTTCAAAGTTCATGATGTTACCTTTCTTTTACCACTATATACAACTCCGTTGTACAGATATACCATGTTTTTGGATTTCTTTACAGGGTGAAAGGTAGGGGCTAATTTTATTCTTCTATAAGTGGTAATCCAGTTTTGCCAGCACAATTTGCTGAAGATGTTGTCTTTCCTCCATTGAGTCTTCTTTGCCCCTTTGCCAAATATGAGGTGGCTGATATTGCATGTGCTCAATTTGGGATCCTCGGTTTTGATCCAGTGATCTAGAGGTCTGTTTTTTTTCCATTAACACACTGTTTTTATGACTGTATCCCTATAATATAGCTTGATATCTGGTATAGTAATAACCCCTTCATTGCTCTTTTTGCTCAGGGTTGTTTTGGCTATCTGGGCTCTTTTGTTTTTGTATATGAATTTTAAAATGTTGTTTTCTAAGCCTGTGAAGAAACTCATGGGAATTTTAATTGGACTTACATTGAATCCTTATATAACTTTGAGTATGATGGTCATTTTTACTATATTAATTCTTCCAATCCATGAGCATGGGAGGTCCTTCTATCTTCTGGTCATGGGAGGTCATCTTCATCACCCAATGGTAATCAGCTGCCAACATTGCCTCAATTTAGATTGGGTTCTGCTGCCCGTTTACCAGGTCCATGCTGTGCTTGCATGTGCCTTTTGCCTAATGAAGGCATTACTGTATGTTCATGTGTGCAGGGTCTCAGTAATATGTAGAATTCTATTTCAATATGGCCATGTATTACCTCCCTGGCTATTAATTTTTTTCTGACATTCTTCCCCAATGGTCCCTGTGTCTTGGGTGAGTAAAGCTTAATACAGGAGACATGACCATGTGCATACACTCTGAAGACTCACAACCTCCATGATTTGACCTTTTATGAACATTTGTGTTCCTGGATCTCTTGCATGTGGGTGTTTTCTTAATGAGAGTTAAGAGATCTGTTTGTGTCTTTTTGGTTCTTTGTTTTATGTTGCATGAGCATTAAGTATAGAGGCTGCATTGTAAATGTGCCACTTAGGCCTGGGCAATTCACAAACAATGTCTGTGTGTGACCAGTTGTGGGACTGAATAATAGATATGATCTTGTGCAAAAGAAGCTTCTTTGTTGAATGGTGAATGGTACCTGGGATATTTGTCTGTAAATATGAGGATTCATATTTTTCATTAGAAAGTGTTTGTATTAGTCTCAGGATATGACAGACTTGAGAATTTATCTAAGATCTATGACCTCTCCATCTATGTTTATTTGCCTATGTTTACAGGGCCACAGATGGGTTTTCTCCCACTCAGTGGGCCTTAAGTCCAGTTAATCTTTGATGATCTGCAATATAAAAATGCCACTACTGCACCAATGTCATATGCTGTGCTGAACTGAGTAGAACTCCATTGTGTAAATGTCCCACATTTTCATTATCTACTCATCAGTTGAGGGACAATTAGTTATTTCTATATTTTTGATATCAGGAAAATAGCAGCAGCAAACATGGATGTGCAAGTATCTCTACAATAAGATGGATGCTTAGTGTATCTGCTAAGGCATGGTATAACTTGCTCAAATGATAGATTCATTTATAGTTTAGTAAAAGTTCTCCACACTGCTTTCGATAGGGGTTACATAAGCTTGCAATCCAACCAGGAGCATATAAATTCCTGTTTCCCCACATCTTCTCCAGAATTTGATGTCATGTGTTTCTTTGATCTTAGCCAGTGTGACTTAGTAAGAATGAACCTGAAAGTGGTTTTAATTTGTGATCCCTTAATCACTAAAGCTGGTGAATGCTTTTTAAGAGAGATTTTAGCCATCATTATTCCTTCTTTGTACGACTTTCTAATCAGATCCTTAGGCTATCTTTTAATTTGGTCCTGTGTTTTCTTGATGGTTTTGGGGGGCAGATTCTTTATATATTATGGATGTCAAACCTATCAGATGTGTTGCTGGTGAATGTTTTCTCCCACTCAGAGGGTTTTCTTTCAATTCCTTCATATTTTTTTTTCTGTACTTCAAAGAAACTTTTAGTTTACTGAGGGTCACTTGTTGATTGTTAACCTTACATCCTGAGCAACTGATGTCCAATTTAGAAGGTCCTTTTCTACACATTTATGTTACAATGTACAACTGATGTTTTCTTCTAATTGTTTAAGAATTTCAGGTTTCACATTGAGGTTTTTGATCCATTTGGACTTGATTTTCCTTAAAGGTGAAAGATAAGATTATAGTTTCTGAGGTTTTTGATCCATTTGGACTTGATTTTCCTTAAAGGTGAAAGATAAGATTATAGTTTCATTCTTCTACAGCTGGAGATCCTGTTTGTCTAGCACCATTATCTGAAGATGCTATTTTTCTTCAAATGAGTGTTCTTGCCCCAAAGTCAAATATCAGATGTCTGAAATGCATGTACTCAAATTTGTGTCTTCAATTATGTTCCAATCATGTATGGGTCTATTTTTGTGCCATTATCATACTGTTTTTATGATTATAGCTATGTAATTTAGTTTGAAACCTGGTTTAGTAATAAGCCCCTCCATTGCTCTCTGTGCTCAGGATTGCTTTGACCATCCAGGAGTTTTCTGCTTCCATATGAATTTTAGGATTTTTTTTTTCTGATTCTGTGAAGAATATCATGGAGATGTTGACTGATATTTCTTTGGATCTATACATAAATTTGGTAGGATAGTCATTTAAAAATATTAAGCTGGGTGTGGTGGCACACGCCTTTAATCCTAGCACTCAAGAGGCAGAGGCAGGCGGATCTTCGTGAGTTCAAGTCCAGCCTGGTACACAGAGAGAGTTCCAGGACAGCTGGTGTATTATTCAGGGTTCTCTAAAGAAACAGAAGCAACAGGATGAATATATAACTATATACAATTTATTGATTTGCTCACGTGACGGAGCTCAACAGTAGCGCCGAACTGGAGAGGCCGGGAATCCAGGGAACTGCTCAGTCCGCAAGGCTGGAAGTCTTAGTAGTCCCAGTCTAGTGCTGAAGGACCGAATGGATTCCAGGAGGTCTGCCAGTCTCAGTACACGCTGGGATCCAAAAGGTTGATCACAGAAGCAAGACAAACTCACCAGATGAGAGAAGCAAGCCACAGGAGGAAAAAAGGGACCAGCTTCCGCTGCCGTGGCCTTAAATTTACTTGCCTACCGGCAGAAGGTAACGCCCCATCATTTGGGGTGGGCCATCCGGTTGAGGTGGTCAATCAGAAGACCCTTTTTCTCTTATTTGTTCTTTAGTCCAGTTCAAGTTGACACCAGGATTAACCATCACAAGTCCACCCTTGTCAACTTGACAGCCAATAAATAGCCTCTGCTAAATGTCAATTGCAAATGATGGCAGGGTCATAATTCCACCTAACATGGTATAATAATCCGCACAGTACAATCAGATGCATCTTGGGTGGTAAGGTTCCTGAGAAGAATACTATTCCTTCAGTATCTAATGACCTAAATATGACAACACTTAACACATATCTCAGTTGCACGTTCAAAGGAACAACACAAGTATCCACTATTAATATATATATATATATATATACTATATATATATATATGCAATTCTTAACCAAATAGGACAAAAGTTAATATCTATTATAATCCACTTTTCTGCAACTAGTCCCGTGGCTTCAGCTGATATTTATGACTACCTTCTTCTACTACTATTCTGTATTTCCTCCACCATCAGAAAGCATCTCTGCAGGTCTTGGCTCTTTCCCTGGAGGAGTGACCCATAACTTCACCCTGAAGGGTCTGGGCCATTATTGTCCTGTCTGGTTTGGGTTTTGGAGTTTCCCCTTGAACCTTTAATCCTAGGACATGGTAGCCCCGAAGGTGCCCTACAGCAAGCTCTGCCTTCCAGACTAATCTTCCTTGCCCCCATTGTGGAGAAAAAGTCCAATTTCCCCATGGTAGTCTGGATCCATCACTCCTCCTACTACTGTTATTCCCTCTTAGCCTGTTGGCCTTAAAGGCAGTAGAAGCCCGAGTGGCCAGGGGGAAGTCTTAGCTTCCGTTCAATGGAACATTTGCTGTATCTCCTGGCAAAGCACTCCCCCACTGGAGCCAAAACATCTAGACCAGCAGAATGCAAGGTCATGGGTACAGGAAGAAAAATTTTCCTACTGGGTCACTAGGGGTGATAGTGAGTTGGAATCTTCCACTTCCAGCCCTTGGTTCCTGGACCCATGAATTCTGGCATAGGAGAAACAGTACCATATAGTGGATGCTGATTCAAAGAATAGACTGCTTGCTGGAGACCTTGCCCCAGCCCTCCAGCGTATTGCTACCTAATTGGCACTGTAAACTTGTCTTCAAGAGGCCATTTCCATCGTTCTATCAAGCCAGCTGCTTCTGGGTGGGGGGAACATGGTAAGACCAGTGGACCATGACCATGGTATGCATGGGCCCACAGTTGCACTTCTTTGGCTGTGAAGTGAGTTCCTTGGTCAGAAGCGATGCTTGAAGAATACCATGATGGTGGATAAGGCAGTCTGTAAGCTCCTGGATGGTAGTTTTGTCAGAAGCATTACGTGCAGGAAGGCAAATCCATAATCAGAATGTTATCTATTCCTGCAAGGACAAACGCTGACCCTCCATGTGGAAGTTGTCCAATGTAGTCAACCTGCCACCAGGTTGCTGGCTGGTCACCCCGGGGAATAGGACCATATCGGGGGCTCAACTGTTGGTCTCTGCTTGTTGGCAATCTGGCACTCAGCAGCAGCTGTGAGCCAGATCAGCCTTAGTGAGTGGAAGTCCATGCTGTCGAGCCCATGCATACTCCATCTCTGCCACCATGACCACTTTGTTCATGGGCCACTGAGCAACAACAGGGAGCTGGAGAAGAGGCTGACTACCACAGAACGAGTCATCCATCTACTTGATTATTAAACCTCATCCTCTGCTGAGATCACCTTTGATGAGCATTTACATGGACACAAGTATCTTCACATCCTTGACATTCAGAGAGCTCTATCCACATACTTCTTCCCCAAAGTCTTTCTCAACAATTTTCCAGTCATGCTCCTTCAAGTCCCTGACCATCCAGCCCAACCATTGGCTACAGCCCATGAAATCAGTATATAATCGAACCTTTGCCATTTCTCTTTCCAGGAAAATGCACAACCAGTGCACTGCCCGAAGTTCTGCCCACTGTGAGACTTTCCTTCACCAGTGTCCTTTAGGGTTGTTTCCGAAATTGGCTGTAATGCTGCCGCGTCACCTCTGGGTGGTGCCTGCATAGCTGCAGAATCATCAGTAAACCAGGGCCCTAGTCTTCTCTTCCTCAGTCAACTGATCATAGGGCAACCCCATGAAGCCATAGGTGCATGCTTAAGCCCAGGAGCATTGTAACAGGAGTGGGAAACCATAGGCATTTGGGCAACTTCTTCATGTAGCTTGCTTTTGCCTCGGGCCTGCCTGGGCCCTGTCCAGTATGTACCACTTCCATTTGACAATGGACTGTTGACGTGCACATCCTACTTTATGGTTTGGTGGTCAGATAACACTCAGCTCATGATGGGCAGCTCAGGTCACATGGTGACTTGGTGGCCATTGTCAAATGTTCATTTCCACTAAGGCCCAATAGCAGGCTAAGAGCTGTCTTTTCAAAAGAGGAATAGTTGTTTGCAGATGAGGTAGAGCCTTGCTCCAAAATCCCAAGGGCCTCCCCTGTGATTCCCTATGGGAGCTGCCACAGACTCCGAGACAGCATCTCTATCTGCCACTGATACCTCAAGCACCATTGGGTCTGCTGGTCATATGGCCCTAGGGGCAGAGAAGCCTGACTGCAGCTGGACCTGTTGAAAAGCCTTTTCCTGTTCCAAGCCCCACTCAAATTTGCTGCCTTCTGAGTTACCTGATATATGGGTCGTAGTAACACCCCCAGATGAGGAATGTGCTGCCTCCAGAATCCAAAAAGTCCCACCAACGTTGTGCTTCTTTCTTGGTGGAGGGAGGGGCCAGGTTCAACAACTTATTCTTTTTACCTTAGAAGGAATGTCTCTGCATGCTCCACCCACTGAACTCCTAGAAGCTTCAACGAGGTAGATGGCCCTTGATTTAGTTGGATTTATTTTCCATCCTCTCATGCATATATGCTTTACCAACAATCTAGCACTAGCTGCTACCTCCTGTTCACTGGGTCCAATCAACATAACATCTCATATAGTGGACCAGTGTGATTATTTTGTGGAAGAGTCAGGTGATCAAGATCCCTTCTAACTAAGTTATGGCACAAGGCTGGAGAGTTAACATACCCCTGAGGTAAAACAGTAAAGGTATACTGTTGGCCTTGCCAGCTGAAAGAAAAATGCTTCTGGTGGCCCTGAACGGTATTGAGAGAAAGCATTGGCCAGATCAATAGCTGCATACCAGGTACCCGGAGACATATTAATCTGCTCATGTAAGGACACCACATCTGGTACAGCAGCTGCAATTGGTGTCCATACTTGGTTGAGTTTTCATAGTCAACTGTCATTCTCCATGATCCATCTGTCTTTTGCACAGGCCAAATTGGAGAGTTAAATGGAGATGTGGTAGTAATCACCACCCCTGCTTCGTTCAAATCCTTGATGGTGGCACTAATCTCTGCAATCCCTCCAGGGATACGATACTGTTTTTGGTTCACTATTTTCCCTGGTAGAGGAAACACCAATGGTATCCATTTGGCCTTTCCAACCATAATAGCCCTCACTCCACAGGTCAGGGAACCAACGTGGGATTCTGCCAATTTCTAATTATACTATCCCAATTATAATTCTGATACTAGGGAAATAACCACAGGATAGTTCTGGGACCCACTGGGCCACCGTGAGTTGGACTTCAGCCAAAACTCCATTATCACCTGACCTCCATAGGCCCTACTTTTACTGGAGGGCACAATGCTTTTTAGGGTCTCCTGGGATCAGCATCAACTCAGAACCAGTATCCAATAGGCCTCAAAAAAGTCTGATTATTTCCTTTTCCCCAGTGTACAGTATTTTACCCTAGTAAAAGGCTCAGGTCCCTCTGGGGAAGGACAGAGGAAGGCACCGATAACTCTGTTGTATTGTGACAAGTCCTTCCTCCTTGGAACCCGGCCACCCCTTCATTTAAGGGGTTCTGGATCTGTGAACTGTCTCAAGTCGGAAACTGGTTAACTGGGAGATTCACTACTCCTAAATCAAATGTTGACTCCTGTCATTTGTTCTAGAGCTTTTCTGCTTATACAGATCAAATAAAACTTAGTAGGCTTCTTATGTATTTGTTCCTGGGAATGCCATGATTAATTAGCAGTTCCAAAGATCATTTCGGGTCATGCCATTATAGGATTGTTTTTCCTTTGCCACCCATTATGGTAATTACGGAACTATGCTCATCTGGCTTCTGCGATTCAGTGCTGCCACCTGAGCCTACCCTGAGGTCCTTTAAACCTTTATGTGTACATTTAATTTATGCAACGAGCAACAACTTCTCTAACTGTAAGATCTGGCATAAGAATAGAGCAAAAACAAAGCTCTTCAAATGTTCTGGTGTCTCTCTCAGTACTTTCCATCTTATAAACTCAATGAATGGCATATGTCTCTGGGTCCTCATATTGTAGAAATGTGGTTTTACAGTTTGAATACATCTAGCATGCCCATCTGCCTTACCCTACAATCCCTTCATCAATCTAAGCAAGGAATATCAGGGATCTCTAACTCGCTGTTAGTAGAGCCATGTTTTAATAAATACATCAGCCAAACCATTCAAATAAACTTTTAACACCTTTTTTTAACCACTCAAGCTTCCATTTAAACCTAGAACTCTACTCAGTGGGCTCATATCGATAACTCAGTATGATCCAATTTTATATCCTTCCACCATTATCCCACACCGTTAAAATCCATTCCTACACATATTCCTTAGGCTTTGCTGGAATGAATCAGCAAACTCATTAATTTCTTTAGTGGTATACTAACGTACCTCCTCCTGGACCACACTTTCTATCTCACCTTGAGGGCTGCTTAGACTTCAATCTGGTTATAGGTCTAGAGGCAACAATTGTTGGGCCCTGAGGGACCTTAGCTCCCACTGGGGGGGGGGATTAGTTTCCTCAGGCAAAGGTGGGGAGGAGGGATCTGCAGGGTGTGGATTCTTGCTGAGGGTGGGAGGATTTAATTCCTCGATAAAGAAAATCCCTCAGAATCCGAGGATTCAAAATCCTCATCCTCATGGTTCTCCCACACATCTCCATCCCAACTTTCAGGGTTCCACCCTTTCCCCACCAGTGCTCTCACTTTAACTGCTGACACTTTTCGTGGCTGGGAATCAAATTTGCATTGTAAATCAGCCAAACATATAATAAGTGCTCCAGCTTGATTTTTCTGCAGCTTTAGCTCTTTGGCTGCTGGAGAGAAGGTAATGCCCACATTTGGGGTGGGCCATCTGGGTTGAGGTGGTCCAATCAGAAGACCCTTTTTCTCTTATTTGTTCCTTAGTCCAGTCAAGTTGACACCCAGGATTAACCATCACAGCTGGGGTTACAGGAAAACCCCATCTTGAAAATACCAAAAAGAAAAAAATAAAATAATTCTTGGGGCTGGAGAGATGGCCTAGCGGTTAAGAGAGCCAACTGCTCTTGCAGAGGACCCAGGTTCGATCCCCAGCACCCACATCGTGGCTGAGAACTGTCTGTAACCCCAATTCCAGGAGAATTCCAGTTCCAGGGGTATCTGATGCCCTCTTCTGACCTCTGCGGCATTGACGACACTGGTACACAAACCTACATGCAGACAGTACATTCATACACATACAAAATAAATAAATAAAAATTTTTTAAAAGTTAAAAAAAATATTCATTCTTCCAATAAATGAGCATGGGAGGTCCTTCCATCTTCTGGTGTCTTCTTAAATCACTTTTTTAAAATATTTAAACTTGGGCTGGAGAGATAGCCTAGCGGTTAAGAGCACCGACGCTCTTGCAGAGGACCCGGGTTCGATCCCCAGCACCCACATGGCGGCTAAGAACCGTCTGTAACTCCAATTCCAGGAGAACTCCAGTTCCAGGGGAATCCAAGACCCTCTTCTGACCTCCGCGGCATTGCACGACACGGGTGCACAGACCTGCATGCAGACAATACATTCATACACATACAAAAATAAATAATAAAAAAAAAATATTTAAACTTTTCATTGTGGATTTCTTTAATGTCTTTGGTCAGGTGTATTCACAGATAATTTTGAGCTATTGTGAGTTGGAAAAGTTACCATGGAATCTTTCTCCAATTTTTAGTTTGGTATATGAAATGACTAAGGGTTTTTGTATAGTATTGTGCAATCTGCCACTTTACTGTAAGCGTTAAGCATTTTTAGGAGTTGTCTGGTGGAATTTTTGGCATCTTTTTGGTATAATTTCTGATCACCTGCAAAAAGGAATAATTTGACCTCTTCTTTTCCTATTAGTACACTTTGATTTCCTTCTTTCTTATTCCCCAAGCAAGAGTTTTAAGCACTATGATAAAAGGAGTGGACATAATGGACAGCATCACAGGGTTCTGATTTTATGAGGAATGCTTCAATTTTTTTCTCCATTTAGAATAATCTTGGATGTGAGTTTGTTGAATATAGCTTTAGTTATGTTGATGCATATTCCCTCCAGTCTAATTCTCTGTAGGACTTTAAACATAAATGCATGTTGAAATTTATCTAAGGCCTTACAGAATCTGTTGATCAGATGACCATGCATTTTTGTCTTTTAGTCCATTTATATGATTTATGTATGTTGAGTCATCCCTATATCACTGGAATAAAGCCAATTTGATCATGGTAGATGGCCTTTTTGATGTGTGCCTATATACAGTTTATAATTATTTTTGGTTAGAGTTTTTGCATCTGTATTCATTAGGTATATGGGTCTATAGTTTTCATTTTGGTAGTATCTTCCCTGAATTTTGGTGTCAGAGGTATGATAGATTCATATAATGAATTTAGTAGTTCTACATCTAGTTCTAACTTTTTTAATAATTTAAGTAATGCTCGTTCATATCTTCTTTAGATGTCTGATAAAATTCTGCTGTAAATCCATCTGGGACTGAGCATATTTGGTTGGAAGTTTTTGTATTTGGTTTCTTTTCCCTTATATGTTATAGATCTGTTTAAGTTGTTGATCTCTTTTTGGTTTAGCTTTGGTGATTCCCATGATTTTAGATATTTATCCATTTCTTTAGGTTTTGAATTTAGTAGAGTGTATGTTTTTAAAGTATTATCTTATTTTGGATCTTTGCATTGTCTGTTTTAATGATTCCAATATCATCTCTAATTTGGTTGATTTGGGGCTTCTTTTTCTTCCTTTTGCTTAACTGGGCTAAGTTTCTGTGTAACTTGTTTATCTTTGCAAGGAACTGGCTCTTGGACACATGGATTCTTTCTATTGTTTTGTTTCTATTTCTTTAATCTCTGCTCCCATTTTGTTATTTTTTCCTTTCTGGTGGTTTTGGGTTTCATTTATTGTTACCTCTCAGTTGTCTTCAGTTGCAAAGTGAAGCCATTTATTTGTTCTTCCTGATTTTTTCTGGTTTATTTATTTATAATTATTTTAATTAATTATTAATCTATTATCTTTCAGTTATTTGTCGAGGTTTTTGTGTGTGTGTGTGTGTGTGTGTGTGTGCCCCAGTATGTGGTCAATTTTGTAGAAAGTTCAATGAAGCTGTGAATAGAAAGTATATTCTTCGGTGCTCAGGTGGAATATTTGGTAGATAACTGTTAGTTCATTTGATATGTGGTATTGTTTAATTCTGATATCTGTTTTTTCTTTGTCTGTTTGACCTGTCTAATGGGGACAGTGGAGTATTGAAAACCCTCACTACAAGTGTGTTGGGATTAATCTGTGTCTTAAATTACTGTAGTATTGTATTTATGAAGTTGGTTCCACCAGAGTTTGGTGGATTTATCTAATGACTGCAATATCTTCTTGCTTAAAACAAATGACAAATTGTACCCCTCATTTGCGGATGCTAGCACCAAATCCCTAGTGGAAAGGCAAGCTGAGAAAAGTCAACGTTATATTTCTTTTTATCTGAAGGCAACTATGCTGTTATAATATCAATTCCTTAACAGGCTCTAGAATTAACTGCTCGCAAATTGGTTTTACACGAAGGATGCTTGTACTCACAAATTATCACTTATTGTTAAAAAAATGAAAACAAAACAAAACAAAAAAAAAAACAGAGAAAGATGCAGAAAAGTTACAGCAGAATGCATGATCTGGGATGGGTAGGGGTGGGGTGGGGGGAAGGGAAGGGGATATATGCCTGAGCTGAATTGGAAACTGATGTGTGAAATACACAAAGCATCAATAAAAATTAAAAAACAAAACAATTAACTGACCACTTATTTTCAGACTTGGTAATTGTGGCATATGTATGGAAGGTATGTATTCATGTATTAGAGTAGTATAAAATTAAAGGGAAAATGTGAACTCCTAACAATATTTTGAAATTAGCATACAGTTTATTTTAAAGGGTCATAATTTTGGTATACATGTGATATATATATATATATATATATATACACACACACACACACACACACACACACACACACACACTTTGGAGCAATACAAATTGGAAAGAACAACAATGACAAAAAGATTGGATCAAAGAACTGACTGAAACAGTTAACTTCTGGCAAAACAATAAACCTCTGCAGAGAAAAACTTTAAAAGACTGAGAAAAAGATGCAAGACGTGTATGAGAGAATGCATGAACTGGGGTGGAGTGGGGGCCATGGAAAAGGGAGTGTGTCTAAATTGGACTGAGAAATGATGTATGAAACACACAAAACAACAATAAAATATTTCATTTTAAAAAAAGAATGAAGTGATCCTCTTTATATTTTCTGATTAGTTTTAGTTTGAAGTATATTTTGTCAGATATTAGAATTGCAACTCCTGCATGTTTCTTGGCTCCGTTTTCTTGGATTCCATCCTTTCACTTTAAGCTAGTGCTTGTCCTTGAAAGTCATATAGGTTTCTTGAAGAAAACAAAAAGATGTATTTCATTTCTAATGCATTCTACTAGCCTGTGTCTTTTGACTGATATTTAAAGTGATTAATGAGAGAGGCTTATTAGTTCCCATCATTTAATTACTCTTTTTATTCTTTGTCTAACTTTGTGTTTCCACAGTTACTGCCTCTTTAATTTCTTTCTGTTGTGTATTTGATATAGTCATTATTTTCTTCACCTGTTTCTACTGTTTTAAGTATTCTGTGAACTGCTGGTTTTCAGCTCATGGATCCTTTCAATCTATTTATGTCATGAAAGACTTTCTTTTTCCTTCAACCATTATAAATATTTTTGCTTGGTAAACGCTTCTGAATTGGCATCTACTTCCCTTTATAACTGGGAATATTTTGTCCAGGCTCCTCTGCCTTTTATAGCTTCATTGGAAAGTCAACTGTAATTCTGAGGGATTTTTTTCCTTCATACGTTGCTTGTTTTCATTTTCTTTTAGACCTTTTAATATTCTCTCTTTGTTTTGTGTGTTTGGTGTTTTTAATATGATATGGCATGGGGAGTTTCTTTTCTGTTTTCACTTTTGGGTGCTATACTTGCTTCTTATATTTGTATTGACATCTCTTTCATTAATTTGGGGAAATTTTCTTCTGAAATCTCTTTCATTAATTTGGGGAAATTTTCTTCTAACACAACTTGGCTTTCATCTGTCAACGTTTTTTCACAACATAACATTTTACCCAATATTTATCTGGCATAAGTCTTATAGTTGCAAATGTATTAATGATTAGTGATGATATTGTTTTGAGATTAAGGAATAAAATTTTAGAAAAATGATAATTTTTAAGTTCTTAGATTCATGTGAATCCTCTACATTTAACTAATAGAAATAACCTCCTATTTTATGAGCCAATAACAATAATAATCAAAATCCATTGGTTCATTACAATTTGCCTGTAATATATTAAGCATTTACATGAACTTTGCTATTTAGTACTCATAAGGACTCTATATTTGTGCTGTAATTATTCCAACATTATTGAAGAAGAGATACTGTATTTGTGCTATAATTATTCCAACTTTATTGAAGAAGAGATACTGATTCCCTAAAACTTTTAAATTCTAATAGAGTTTTTTTTAATTTTATTTATTTTTGTATGTGTATTAATGTACTGTCTGCATGTAGGATTTTGCACCCATGTGGTGCAATGCCACGGAGGTCAGAAGAGGATCTCGGATTCCCCTGGAACTGGAGTTCTCCTGGCATTGGAGTTACAGATGGTTTTTAGCCGGCATGTGGGTGCTGGGGATCGAAACCAGGTCCTCTGCAAGAGCAGTTTGTGCTCTTAACCGCTAGGCTATCTCTCCAGCCCCAACTTTAAAATTCCTAATGTAGAGAATGGTGATATGTATCTAAAATGTGTTACCTCATAAAATCATTTATTTCTTCTATTAATCCGGGCATTGATTATATTTTTTTCAGGGCACTTATTCATCATATGCTTAAAAATTAAACATACAACCAACAAAAAATGGAAGTAAGATATGGAATACATTTTAATTTTTGTAAAATAAGCAATATGCGTGTACCTCACTTTTGAATATACTATACTCATCCTTACTTATTATTAAGAAAATCTTTATACAAAAGTCTAATTAGTTAGATTTTTAAATTTAAGCAGAAAATAAGCAGTGTAACATTAAGTGTAAAAGAATCCGTGAATTTGATTTAGTGTTTGAGACATTTTTCTTGAGATACATATTGCTCTGGATTACCTTGCAAAAATAGAACCCAAATATTTTCCATTTCCAAGATCATGATGTGAATGGATAACTATTCATTTTCATAGAAACTCAAAGATTTAGATCATTTAATTCACACATTTCCAATTATGAATAAGCATACAAGAATAATATGTGACATTGTTATACTGACATTATTTGATAGCTAACAAGTAATTGTGTACAATTTTATTGAACATTTGTGTATTTTATAAACAAAACCTTAATTGTTTTTGTACCCTAAAACCCATTCTCACTCTTCCATAGCCCCTCCCAACTGAATGTTATGATTTTGTGTAATTTTTGTTAAGGCCAATCAAGCACAGAGCTTGAGATCCTCATGTAGAGAATTTTTAAATGCTATTTTGGCAAAATACAATAAAATTAGTACAAATAATTCTCAAGGAGGGTAGAAAGATGTTTCTGTGATTACAAGCTCTAACTGCTCTTGGAGAGGACACCCTAGCTTGGTTCCCAGCCACGACATGATGGCAGACAACTGCTGGCAGCCTACCACACAATGTGTGCTGTACCACGCCCTAAGATGACGCCGACTTCCTGAGTCACTACAAGCTGTTTCCCGCCATTGCCTTTGCATTGGACAAACTGCGCATGACTACTACTCTCTGAGCCCATGCTCTCTGGGCCCGCGCTCTCTGGGCCCGTGCCTTGGGCATGCTAATGAGGCATCAGGGCACTATACCATTCCAGAGCATACACGAACCCTCTAGACTGCTATATAAGCAGTGCTTCTGCCCCATTTCGGGGTCCTTCTCACAAAAGAGCTGTGCACAATAAATATTACCACAGAAGAATCCTGTTGTCCCTGTGAAGTTCTTGCCGGCGAGACTACAGCGCGGGACAAGTGGTGCCGAAGACCCGGGACCGGGACAAGTGGTGCCGAGAGCCCGGGCCCGGGACCCTGACATCGTCGCTGGTGCCGAGAGGACCCTTTGACTTCCGAAGAGGGTTCAGAACTGTGGCCAGGTAAGTTTTTCTTTAAGTTAAGTTCTGAGAGATATGCTTTTCTCTGACGATCTAGAGGGATTCCAATCTTGCTTAATCATTTTATTGGCTGTTGTAATTGTCCTTGTACCATTGTTTACTCTCTCTTGCTGGGATGATCAAAACTGTAAAAAAGAAATTAGGGAAGGACAACAAGCCCTTGCGGACCTTCAGGAAAGCATGTCAGAAACAGAACGGAGTGAAAGGTTAGATGCGCATTCAAAGAAAAAAGAGGATGCTAGCGAGATTATTAATAAAGGTACCTTATACCCATTTAGAGACCTACAAGCCCTGACATTAAATGATTCAGATTCTAATGAAAAATTACCGCTATCTGAGGAGGAG
>VZQC01000216.1:4821092-5005696 GCA_009823505.1 Rhizomys pruinosus | reverse complement strand
TAGAGTGGATGCCTCCCTTGCTGAAGGACTGGCCTCCTGGATTACTGCTGCCGTCTCACACTTCAAACAATGGGCAGGGGTGGCAGGGTTTGGCCTATTTCTATGTGGAGGGATTATAATTATGCTCTGGATTATGTGTAGGCTCCGTGCCCAGCATCAGCGCGATAAAGTAGTCATTGCACAGGCCCTTGCGGCTTTGGAAGCAGGCTCCTCCCCAAACATTTGGCTTAGTATGCTGGAGAAGTAGTCAATGACGGGTAAGACCTGCTGCAAGTATTACCAACCTAAGACAGGGAACAGACCAAAAGCTGTCTGTCCACCCCATGATGGGTAAGGAATACCTCTGCAGAGGCAACCTAAGACAGGCATTCTCCCAGCCAATTTTAATAGAGCCTCTGACAGGTCATGTCGCCCCTGAACAGTCAGCTGCGGCCCAGAGAGCTTGCTCTATTAAAACAGAAAGGGGGAACTGTTGGCAGCCTACCACACAAACAATGTGTGCTGTACCACGCCCTAAGATGGCGCTGACTTCCTGAGTCACTACAAGCCGTTTTCCGCCATTGCCTTTGCATTGGAAAAACTGCGCATGACTACTACTCTCCGAGCCCACGCTCTCTGGGCCCGCACTCTCTGGGCCCACGCCTTGGGCATGCTAATAAGGCATCAGGGCACTGTACCATTCCAGAGCATACACGAACCCTCTAGACTGCTATATAAGCAGTGCTTCTGCCCCATTTCGGGGTCCTTCTCACAAAAGAGCTGTGCACAATAAATATTACCACAGAAGAATCCTGTTGTCTGCGTGAAATTCTTGCCAGCGAGACTGCAGCGCATGACAGACAACCATTTGTAACTCCAGTTCTAGGGTATATAACATCCTGTTCTGACTTCTGTGAGCAATGCAAGAGATGGGTACACTACCATACATGCAGGAAAACACTCATACATATAAAAATTCATATGGAAAAACAAAAGGCCCAGAATAGCTAAAGCAACCCTGAGAGAAAATTGCAATACAGGAAGGATCACTTTACCAGATTTCAATTTATATTACAGGGCTATATTCATAAGACAGTCTGGTACTGGCACAAAAACAGACCCATTGCCCAATGAAAAAAAAAAGATCCAAACTTGAGCTCATACAGTTTCACCCACCTCATATTCGACAAAGGGGCCCCAAAATCTCAATGGATGAAAGCATCTTCAGTAAATGATGGTGGCAAAACTGGATCACCATCTGGAGAAGAACAAAACTAAAATCCTACTTCTCACTGGTACAAAAATCAACTCCAAGTGGATCAAACCTGAAACCTGAAACTCTGAAGGTGATAGAAGAAAACATTGGCAGCAACATGCAAGACATAGGCTTAGGAAAAAGCTTTCTAAATCAAACAGCAGCTGAGCAGGAAATAAGGTCAACAGTTCTAAAGTTGGAGGTCATCAAACTCAAAAACTTCTGTACAGAGAAAGAAACAATCATGGAAGTGAAGAGAAAACCCACAGAGTGGGAGGAAACCTTCATTGCTGTGTTACCTGACAGAGCATTAACATCCAGAATTTATAAAGTACTCAATAAACAAATAATTAAGGAACAAATGACTCACTCAAAAGATGGAGTAAAGAACTGAGTAGAGACTTCACCAGTGAGGAAGTAAAAATGGCTGAGAAACATCTTAAAAAGTTTAATATCGGGGCTGGAGAGATGGCCTAGCGGTTAAGAGCGCCGACCGCTCTTACAGAGGACCCGGGTTCGATCCCCAGCACCCACATGGAGGCTGAGAACCGTCTGAAGCTCCAATTCCAGGAGAACTCCAGTTCCAGGGGAATCTGAGACCCTCTTCTGAACTCCGCGGCATTGCACGACACGGGTGCACAGACTTGCATGCAGACAGTACATTCATACACATACAAAAATAAATAAAATTAATAAAAAAAATTTAAAAAAAGTTTAATATCATTAATAATTAAGGAAATGTAAATTAAAACCACTCTCACTCTTATAAGACTGGCTAAGATCCAGAAAGCAAAAGATACCAAATGCGGGAGAGGATCTGGGGAAAGGGGATCACTCATCTGCTGCTGCTGGGAATGTAAACTTGTACAAGCACTATGGAAAGCAATGTGGAGAACCCTTTAAAGACTCAAAATGAGCCTACCACCTGATCCAGTCATACCACTTCTGGGTTTATACCCACAAAACTCATCCTATGGCAAAGATGAACGCACATCCATGTTTATGCAGCACTCTTCACAATAGTGAAGAGCTGGAACCAATCCAAATTCCCCTCAACTGAGGAGTGGATACCACAAATGTGGTACATCTACACAATGGAGTTCTATGCAGAGATAAAGAAAGATGACATCATAAAATTTGCAGGTAAATGAATGGAACTTGAAACCATTATGCTAAATGAAGTAACACAGTCCCAGAAAAACAAATGTCAATGGTTTCTTTCATTTGTGGAGGGTAGCATGAAATCCCAAGTTGGAAAGGCAAGCTGAGCAACATTATTGTTATATTTCTTTATATCTGAAAGAAACTGTGCTGTTATAATGTGAATCTCTTATCAGGCTCTAGAATTAACTCACCACTTATTTTCAGACTTTGTAATTATGTGTGAGAGGTATGTATTCATATTTTAGAGTAATATAAAAGTAAAGGGAAAATATTAATTCCTAAACATATTTTGGATTAGCATATAGTTTTTTTCAGAGGTCACGATTTTGATACATATGTGATGTTTATATGGGCATATTTTGGAGCAATACAAATGGGAGGGAAGTAAAACAACCTAAGAACAGTGTCAAAGAACTGACTAATAGAGTTAAATTTGCCCCAAAATAATAAACTTCTGCAGAGAAAATCTTTAAGAAGACTGCGAAAAAGATGCAAGACATATATGGCTGAATGCATGAAAAGGGGTGGGGTCAGGGCACGGAAAGGGGAATATCTGTAAATTGGACTGAAAAATGATGTATGAAATACATAAAACATCAATTAAATACTTTATTTAAAAAAGGGGCCGGCTTGGCAAATTTATGTAGTCTCCAGCTCTCAGCTGGCAAAAGAGAATTGCCCAAGGCTGGCTTCCAGAAGACCTGTAATCCTGGTACGGGCCGTTATTACAGCCTGGAAGGGGGCAGGGAAGGGTTAGGGGCAAGGAAATGGGTTGGTTTTCTGGTCTTACATTTGACCTGCACTCTATAACAGGAGCTGGTTTTGCACAGGTTTGTGAATCTCCTGTCTATTTAGTGCTATGGAAAAAAACCACACCACTGTCTCTAAGAATGAGCAGTTCAGGCAGAACCTTCTAGCCTAGGGTCAACTGGGTGTGGACTCATTCCTAGTCTGTGGGTCCCTCTTATGTGTGGAGGAATTATCCATGATAGAAAAAGAAAAAAAAATGTGTATGCTGCACGGAAACTTCCCTCAAAGAGAAGGCCAATGGGAGATCCCTCGTGGGGTAGTGGTGCATTCATTCCTTCAAATTTGAGAAGCCTGCAGCTGCTCTAGTCACTTCTTTTACTATGCCAATGAGTTACCTTTTTTTTTTTTTTTTTTGATAGCATGGAGTAGTTTAGATAGAAGGAGGTCTTTTCTGACACTTCGGGCAGCTGGGGTCCAAACAGAAGACAAAGGGGCCTTCAGCTGACATGGAAGAGTACCCTCTGTCAGAAAGCCTCAGTTGCCCCTTTGCCTTAATGGGTCCCTTACAACTGAGTGAACCAAAATTAAGATTAGAAACCTGTTGGCATTCAAGTGGGGGGCGGGGGGCATAAAGAGCACAGCCACCCTAGGTCTCCAATACCTCCAAAGAAAGGGGAGAATTTACCTTCCTACACATGCTCCGAAAGTCCAGTCTTCTCAAGACCCACGTGTTGTGCACCAGCTGTTGGCTTCCCCTATGTTGTGAGGTTCCCACCTCCCAGGTCACCAGCTTCAGGGCCCTAGGTATGGCCATCATGCTCCCCCATGGATCAACTTCCAGGGGGCCACTAGGAGGGAAGTGGGAGGGGGCAGAGTGGTCCCCAAGATGTGGTAAACCCTAACAGATCCAAAGAAAGACATGGGATTTGCATCAGTGAGCAAAACTTTTTTTTTTTTTTTTTTTTTTTTTTTTTTTTTTTTTTGCGGGGTTCTTATCCTCAGCCTTTAACCGCTGCGCTATTCCCCCAGCCTGCAAAACTTATTTACTGCAGAGGTTGAGCACATATATTTTTGTTGGGCTCATAGGTCAAAAACAACCTACCAAATGAATATTATTTTGCCCTTTCAAATAATTTTTATAACATTTTCACAGTATAATCACAACTAATTTCTTACAAATTTGCAAACTAGCAAATCTGAAGATATTTCAAATATTAGTTAGCCACAGAATATGAAGTAGAGCTGAAACTGTATGAGTCATGCTCTTAATCAAAATAAAAAAATTAATTAATTAAATGCAAATGTTCAGTCTACTCTTAGGAAAAAGAAAGGACTGGGACTTCTGATGTCACATCTAAAAACACAATCATATTCAAAATTACATCTCCTTAATTATATTAAATTTACCATAGAAACCAAAGCTGGTTATTGATCTTATGCATAATTATTCTAATATACTGACTAGTTCATAAGCATGAGTGTTGAATCTATAATCAAATGCATAATAATTTTATTTAAGGATTCATTAAACTCTAGTATAAAATAGTAATTCCCAATTTCTGTTTTTTTATCAACACCAATGCAAGGACAGCCCTGCCTGCTAGAAAGAAGCTCTGCTTACCAAAGACAGTGCTGCCTAAGAATATTCTAGAAACAAAGGTAAAATGAAATAAAGGTAGTTGACAATTGAGTGAAACTTCCTAAGGTAGGCAAAGACAAGTTATTTCTTGTTTTCAGACACTGACATTTACTGATTATGAAATGTATTTGTGCTATTTTAAAAATCTCAAAAATATTAATAAATATAATTTGAAAGAAGACAGCTGTAAGAATGGAGGATCATGGCAATATTTCTCATGTATTCAACGTAGTGTACATATCCTCTCTCCCTACAGTACAACAGTCCAGAATTATGATTCTATCTACACTGATTGCCAATTGTGTGACCCTGACATGAGAATGATAAAATTACCCATATACTGAGGTTTATAGGAAAAGTAATAAGATTTATATTTTGTTCCACATATATTATTTTTGATATATTTTAGCTATTTTTGACAGGATGCCACTTTTGTTTTCAAAAACTTAGTTTCTATGTACAACTTAATGATGTTTATATTTTAATTTAGCATATTTTTTTCTACTTTTTATTTCATTATTATTGTAGAAGCAAAAGTAAAAAAGGTTTATTATTAAGTTTCAGATTTTAGGTTATATATACAGAATGGATAGTATTTCTTGGCTCAAGGTTTTATATGGTGCCATTTTCTTCAAATTTTTTCAGATGTGAATTATATAAATTTCAGTACAAATTCCAATACCATGACTATGGTTTAAAGCAATATATTTTAATAAGCAATTCCAATCTCTATGTGATTCAATTTCTGTTCAGATCAAAGAGATTATGTCCCATGTCAAATTTTTGTATTAGTACAAATATGCAACTTGCTGAACTTGCTGTTTCTTTTGAATAAAAAGTCTGGTTTTTACTGATTTTTTAAATTTTTATTTATTGAACTTCATCAAATTCCATACAATATTGTTTGATGGTATTAAGATCCCTTCTTCTATCACCCCCTCTCCCAATACTTCAATTATAGTTAAAAATACTGCATATTGTCATTTGATTTATTTCACCAGACCCCCTTCAGTGTAGGTCCATCTTCATCCACTAGGTCCACCAGGTGTTAAGAAACTCCTGATACAATTTTTATGCACCAGATGGAAATCTATGAGAATCTTCTGATGAGCTTCCAAAGGCATAATTTGTTCAGCATCTTCATATTTTTTCTTTCTGTCTCCAAGACTGGATTGAGTATGACAAACCTTGGCCATGAAAAAAACAAACAAACAAAAAAAAAACAGCCGGGCGTGGTGGCGCACGCCTTTAATCCTAGCACTTGGGAGGCAGAGACAGGCGGATCTTTGTGAGTTCAAGGCCAGCCTGGTCTACAGAGTGAGTTCCAGGACAGCTGGGGCTACAGGGAGACCCTGTCTCAAAAAAAAAGACAAAAAACAAACAAACAAACAAAAAAAAAACATGCTATAGCAGTTGAATGGTTAGATGCACAGTAGCAGTTCTATCCCAGAGGCCTTCTAAAGAAGAAAGATACTGTATTATCTTGAATTGAAAAAAAATAAGCCTGAAATATATATTTGGACGTTGCTTCCCTGTCAAGAAGAGACACATTAATGATAAATAATTGTCTAGCTAGCAAGTCCTATAGTCAAGTCTAATGTTTCAGTAGTCTAGACCCTTACAATATCAAAGAAAGTAGTCACTTTAATTTTTTGTTTATAATTCCCTGCTTGGTGTTTAAGAAAATGGAGGTGGGGGCTGGAGAGATGGCCTAGTGGTTAAGAGCAACGACTGCTCTTGCAGAGGACCCGGGTTCGATCCCCAGCACCCACATGGCGGCCGAGAACTGTCTGTAACTCCAATTCCAGGAGAACTCCAGTTCCAGGGGAATCCGACGCCATCTTCTGACCTCCGCGGCATTGCACGTCACGGGTGCACAAACCTACATGCAGACAATACATTCATACACATAAATAAAAAAAAAAAAAGAAAAAAGGAAATGGAGGTGAAAAAATTATCCAGTTTTGTTTTACTCTCAATGGCATTCAAAGCTCTCCTCCTCTGGTCACTTGGGCTTAAGAGAAAACACTAGATACTTTAACCTTTATTTTACAGTTGTTCCATGTATCTGAGGATAAGTCAAAGGCCTTATTTACCATGGCTTCACTTGGAACCACTGAGGAATTATTTCCTTGTTGACCCCAGTTTTTGTAGAATGGACACATGTTAGAATCTAATAAGTGGTATATCTGTAGTCTTCCTGATCTATGGCCTCCATTAACAAGAGAACAGATGAGTAAAAATTATATGACATTTTCAGAGATGCCCCATATTCTTGTGAAACCTGCATGCCCTTGGAGGCAAAGGAAAAATATTGACCTTTAAAGTCCCATAGACCTCATTAGCATAGACACATGTGTATGCTTATTAAACACTCATAAGTTTAGTTACATCAGTTTGGTGGTATTAATTACTGTGTAATAAGGTAATAAATTTTGTGAAAAGAACCAAAACCTTGGAAATACACCTAGATTAAATATTTGTTTTTAAGCCATACTTTATCATTGTAAGAAAGGAACAATAGGTCCATTAATTCAAATGTTTAACTGATTTAGCTTTTTCTTCCATTTTGGAAGCATCTAGCCATTTTAATATTTACTCTGTGGACCCTTCATTAAAATATCTTTATTTTACTTTTTTTTTTAATTTTGTCTAACCCATTTATTATGAGGATTTTCTTGTTGGAGCTATTGTGCAATGTTTACCTACTTCTCATGAGGTTCTAGTAAAAAATCAATGGTTGACTTACAGAGTATAGATGCAGAGTAATTTCCAGATATGTGGATGTCTCAAAAATACATTTATTAGGAATTTCACTAAAATCTATGACCTCTCCATCCATATGTATTTGGCTAATTTTATAGTGCCACACATTACTTTTCTCCCATTGGGCAGTCTTTAAATCCAATCTGTTAACCTTGGATTTCCCTCAAGATAATGTGCCTCTCCTGCACCCTTGTCATATGCTGTGGTGTAATAAATCAATATTATTTGTTCACATACTGTTGAACTGTGAGGCTTTGAGACATCCCAGGTAAATCTTCTAGAAAATATAAGACAGGCAAAAGTCTTTTATGATCTACAAAGATTAGAGCATGGACTATCAAATCTGTGCTTTATATTTGCATGAGTTTGAGTGGCAGAAAGAAGGGAATCCACAGATAATAGAAAAATATCAGAAACATTATTCACACCTAACAGTAATGTTTCTGAAATTTCAACCAAGTGAAATATAATTTTCTAAGAATGCAAAAACACTGAATGATTTCCTGGCAAACTTGTTGTTAATGGCGAATTGCAATCTGGAAGCTCAGACACATGGTGAAGCATGTGTTCTTATAAATGTCAAATAATTATGTTATTTCTTAATAAAGCAACATCATACAGGTGGATTGGAATTTAGAATTTTACCATATTTTCTATGCTTTCATACCAACCTATCAACTACAACTTATTTCAAAGTTCTGTTGCCTGACTTATTAATGTATCTTGGTGGAAAACAACCTATAATTCATATTCCCTCAATATACATATAACTATTACATTTCATAAATACATTCCACACAGTCTAGTTAGTATATTTGTTTTCTGCAACATATGTAGCAGGATGCCTAAAATGATTTTGTGTGTATAGCAGCATAAACAAGTATGTAAATATTTTGCAAAAAATAAGAAATATGTTTCTCACTGTTGGAGAAAGAAGTTATAAGCACTTAAATATGGAGTCTGGAAAAAATCTCTAAGATTTTGAATTCATAGCATGAAATCATTGAAAGCATCTCTATTATCTATCATTTATAGATATATCTACATTTCTTCCTATCACCTAAAAATTATGCATCATCTATCCACTTCAATTTTAATGTATTTGTATACATACAGACTATATATGTGTATATGTACATATTTTGTAGGTATAGATATTACTAAACATGATTTATATGCACAATACATAAGTATTATTCACAAATTCATAGTCACTATATACAATATTACACATAGCTATGTTGTGATAATATGTCTGTAAAAATCTATGTACACTACATGTATTTCACTTTAATTATTTCAAAAACCATAAGACCACAGAAGTCTTATCAAATTCACAGAATTGGAAGAATACATTTTATTTGAAAAGACATGGTATCGTTCAATAAATTGTTTTTAGAGTTGTATTGTCTCCATGAAAGTTCAAGATTGAGGAGAAACAACTTATTTTGACAAAGATAAAAATATTTCAAATACAAGAGAGGGATTATGTCAGGGATGATGACAATAGCAAGAAGGAAACAACCTGAAGCAACACCTAAAGAAAATTTGAAGCAATGAAAATAGCATAAAAGTATTTCATAAATTGAAGAACAAATAATAATAATTAATATAAATGCACTTTAATGAATTCTTACATAACTAAAATGAAACAATATGTGTGAAAGAGAAGAAAGAGTACTCTCATAAAATATTCTTTGGAAAAAAAATAAAATATTCTTTGGTCAAATAAAAAAAAGAACAGTAATGAGACAAATACAAAATTATGATCCCTGAGGTGTTAATATAGTGGGCAGACTAAGAATACAGGATGTCTGCATTGTCACAATCCATCTTTATAGGGAATTATTAGTAACTTCTTGAGTAACAGCATTAAAAAACACTCAGCACTTTCCAAGAGCCATTGGTTTTACATGATCTGTAAAGCAGGTCAAACTCATGTACTACTTGGTAATTCATACCAATAATTTATTATCTAATTTCTATTTTATTCGTATTCAAATAATATAACTCAGAGATAAGAAAATATGACACAAACCAAGCAACCAACACACACACACACACACACACACACACACACACACACACACACTAAAATTACCAGCCATTTGCAAATGTAATGCAAAATTATCATGAAACATGGTGGTTGACTGGGAAACTGTCACTGCTTACGGAATCAACCATATTGATGGTTGTTGGCTGAGTTATAAAACAGAAAAAGAGCATTAGGTAATTCACATAATAATTTTATGTGGATGGATATTTCTTGACTGTGACCTTAAACAGTGAATATACAGGTTCTAATATTAGAGGTATAAACATAGCTTGATCAGCATCAATCCATTTACTTATTTTCATAGGTTATTTCCTTAAAAATTCAGAATTAAGACATTCATTCTGATGCACAGGTAAATAAGCTTAGTGAAGCAAGTTGAGGAATCTTTGATATCTTTTAAAATTAGTTATAGCACATGAAAAAGAGAAAAAAGACCGGAGTTTCTTAATTTTCTCTTTGCTGATCATGAACTGTCTATTATAATTTGAAAAACTACATTATAAATCAATCAAAGAGTTTAACTGCGATATTGGACTCTTGTAAATGGATACTCTCAATACAGGTCATATTTTGTTCGAGAATATTTGAAAGTAATTAAAGTATTTTAAAAATGTAGCTGAGCAAAATACAGCTTGAAGTGTTAAATGGAATTTATTGACAAGCAGTAGAGTAAACTTGCCGATATATTAATGTTGCCCTTTTCAAAGCAAGTGAGGTAAACAAAAGGAACAGGGAGAACTCAAAGAAATAAAGGGTTTGGCCTGAGATTCCAAAACTGTAAATTGTAACACCACCACATCTGAAAGTATTTTGGTGGAGTTTATATTTATAAATGAATAAAAAGATGCTGGAGAGATGGACCAGCGGTTGAGAGCACTGACTGCTCTTGCAGAGGACCCGGGTTCAAACCTCAGCACCCGCATGGCGGCTGAGAGCCGTCTGTAACTCCAATTCCAGAACTCCAGTTCCAGGGGAATCTGAGACCCTCTTCTGACCTCCACGGCATTGCACGACACGGGTGCACAGACCTACATGCAGACAGTGCATTCATACACATACAAAAATAAATAAAATTAAAAAATAAATGAATAAAAAGATAGAATCTAATTAATTTGTGAGAGGATATTATTTTGTGTGTCTGCATCGAGGAAAGACTACTAACTCAGAGAGAAACATAATGCTGATATTTGTTTTCAAGTGCTTATTGTAAGAAAAAGCATTTTATTATTTTTTTTATTTTATTTTTTTTTTTTTTTTACGTCTTTTCAAGACAGGGTCTCCCTGTAGCCCCAGCTGTCCTGGAACTTACTCTGTAGACCAGGCTGGCCTTGAACTCACAAAGATCCACCTGCCTGTGCCTCCCAAGTGCTAGGATTAAAGGCGTGTGCCACCACACCCAGCTAGAAAAAGCATTTTAAATGGAGACAACAATGGATATCTATGGAAACAAATACTTGGATGAAAATATTGTTCTATTTAATTAGACAACAATACAACAAACATATCTCCGAAAAGGGAAGATCTCTGATATATTTTGGTTTTACAATATGTGAAAAATGCAATTTTACACTCTGAAGATGCTGAAATCCCAGTTGCCACTCAGTCCTCAAGCTGGACATCTCAGTAGTCCCCATCTGGCACTGAAGGTTTGAAGGATTCTCAAGTTTTATATCTGAAATACAATTTCTCAGACCTTATTGATTATTTATTTCTGGTTATGCTTTCCTTTTGGATGCTTAAGTCCACACAGTTAGCCCAGATTAACCAAGGTTTCTATTTTCTCAAGGTCAGTTGAGGATCTGGTCCTCCACTACCCATGCTGTGTTATGGAGGCCAGTGCAGGAAGATCAAAACAGGACACAAATGAGGTCCACGCTTGCTGGACCTCATTTGAGTGACCATGGGGGGAGGGACCCTAGTGTGGAGCACAGGGGCAGGATTGATGGTTGTTTGGATTTGCCAAGGAGGAACCTTCAAGCACTTCCTTGGGGAAAACATGACATCTTTTGGTTTAAAAAAAAAAAAAAGATTCTATTTAACATTTAAAATATTTTAAAAATAATATTTTCTCTTTTTTATTGATAGATGACAACACCCTTTCATAATTTATCCTTATGTAATCCTATGGTGTGTTCTATCATATAGGAATACTAATATTTATATTCTAGAAAAAAAGAGGTAAAGTTATACTTCTTTTTACCTGCATGCAGCTTTATTGTTAAAATCTCTAAATGTGCTTTGGAATTAACCTATAGTTTATTTTCAGATTTTGTAGCTTTAATTTGTGTGTGGAGTGTATGTATGCTTATTTTGGAATAATATAAACTCAAATGGGAACAAAAAAATAGAGAGAAAAACCTATTCAAAGAACTGACCAAAACAGTAAACCTGGGCACCGAAAAGGTCATAAAAGACTGAGAAAAAGATGCAAGACAGGACTTGTGTATGACAGAATCCATGGGCTTTGATGGGGGAGGGGGGCAAGAGGGGTGGGCATGGATGGGGGAATGAGTCTAAATTTGATTAACAAATGTTGTAGGAAATGTGCTCAATAAAAATAAAAATAGAAAAATATGCTTTTAAATGTTTTCTTTTATATGCACATATTTTGATCCTGTTGCTCTATATTTTAGTGCTAATCGAGTAAGTGCTATGAGAGAATAAATAATAATATAAAGAACAAACAAAAAAAAATCCACAAATAGCTCATTAGAAAAAAATGTCATTTGGATATCCATGACATCAGAAGTTCCCATTCTATGCTTGTAATAGCTCTGACCTGGTAGGAACTGCTTCTGCTTTCTCTACCTGTTCACACACCCCTCATACCTCACTTTCTTCTTTAATTAAAGAGGTTCAAAAATCACAGCAAGGGAGAGTGGAACATCTAGAGAAGAGAATGTAAGGAACGCAGCTAAGTTCCCCTCCTGTCCTGGATTTCGAAGCTCAGTAGTTGAAGATCTATGGTAAGAGACAGAGTTGAAGTTCACTCAGATCACACTTTGGACTAGAACACACTCCCTGCCTTGAAAGAAGAGGGTGTTTGGTTGGTTTGTTGGATGGTTGGTTTTGTTCTGTTTGTTTTTTTCATTTTCTCTCTTTTTTTTTTTTTGTACAGATTGCAATTTTCGTACTTTTTTTCAGTGTTTTTTTTTTACATTTTTATTGGGGTTTTGTGCATTTCATACATTGTTTCACATTCCAATCTATACTCAACTTCTCTTCCATGCCCTCCCACCCCACCTGAGTTCATGCACCCTGCCATTCCTGCCCTGTATCATTTTCTGATCTTTTCCAAAAGTTTTTCAAAGCAGAGGATTATTGTCCTTGGAGGAACTTGACTGTTTCAGTCCACATTCCCTATCTCAGTTCCTCTGATGTAGTTCCCTCCAATCTGTATTGCTTCAACATATGCATATATATATATATATATATATATATATATATATATATATATATATATATATATATATATATATATATATATATATATATATACATAGACATAGACATATATATATATATATACATATATATATATATATATATATATATATATATATGTCACACTTATACTGAACTTATATCATCTGTACACAAACTGTTATTTCCATATCATATTTCAGGATTCATATTTTTCTTTTTAAATTTATATTACTGTAAAATATGCCTATAGAGCCTCCACCCATATACCAAGATTAAGAAGTCTAAAAATAAGTGATAGGTTAATTCTAGGACTTGTTAAGGGATTTACATTATCAGAGAACAGTTGCTTTCAGGGAAAGAGATATATAACATTGATGTTGCTCAGTTTGCCTTACAACTTGGTGCTGGGTGCTAGTATCCACAAATGAAAGATACCGTTCTTAGTTTACTTTTCTGGAACTTTCTTACTTCCCTTACCATAATATCTTCTAGTTCCATCTACTTACCTGCAAAGTTCCTGATGCCATCATTTTTTTTTTTACAGCTGCATAGAACTCCATTGTGTAGATAAACCTCATTTTTTCTATCCACTCATTGGTTGAGCCGCATTTGGGTTGGTTCCAGCTCTTTGTTATTGTGAAGAGAGCTGCACTGAATATTGCTGAGCATGTATGTCTGTGGTAGTATGAGGCATATGGGTATATAGCCAAAGGCGGATTGGCTAAGTCAAGTGGTAAGCTCATTTTGAAGCTTTTCAGGGTTCTCCAAGCTGCTTTCCATAGTGGTTTTATGAGTTTACATTCCCACCAGCAATGGATGAGTGTTCCCCTTTCCCCAGAACCTCTCCAGCATTTGGTGTCATTTGTTTTCTTGACCCTAGCCAGTCTTATTGGAGTGAGATTATATCTCAAGGTTTTTTTTAATTTGCATGTCCTTAATTATTAGCAATGTTGAACATTTTTAAGATATTTCTCATCTATCTTTATTTCCTCATTTTTGAAGTCTCTGTTCATCTCTTTACTCCGTCTTTTGAGTGAGTTATTTGATATCTTCTTTGTTTTTTGAGTAGTTTATATATTCTGTATGTTAGTGCTCTGTCAGATGTATCATTAATAAAGGTTTCCTTCCACTCTATGGGTTTTCTCTTCAATTCCTTGATTGTTTATTTCCCTGTAGAGAAGATTTTGAGTTTAATGAGGTGCCACTTGTCAATTGTCAATTTTATTACCTGTGCAGCTGCTGTCTGACTTAGAAAGTCTTCTCCTACAGCTATGTCTTTTAGGTTGCTGCCAATGTTTTTTCCTATCACATTCAGAGTTTCTGGTTTATGTTAAGGTCTTTAATCAATTTGCAGTTTATTTTTGTAGAGGGCAAAAGGTAGGGGTTAATTTTACTCTTCTATAAATGGTGATCCAATTTTGGCAACACCATTTTCTGAAGATGCTGTCTTTCCTCCATTGGGTCTTCTTGGCCCCTTTGTCAAATATGAGCTGACTGAAATTGTGTATGCTCAAGTTGGTATCTTCAATTTTGTTCCATTGGTCTGTTTTTGTTCCACTACCAGGTTGTTTTTATGACTATAGCCCTGTAGCATAGTTTCAAGTCAAGTCTAGTGATCCCCCATCCATCGCATAGTTTGAAGTCAAGTCTAGTGATCCCTCACCTGGTCTTTTCACTCAGGGTTGCCTTGGCTATTCAGGGTCTTTTGTTGTTCCATAGGAATTTAAGGATTTTTTTCCAAGACTGTGAAGAAACTCATGGGGATTTTTTTTTTAATTTTTATTTATTTATTTATTTTTATGTGTATGAATGTATTGTCTGCATGCAGGTCTGCGCACCCGTGTCGTGCGATGCCGCGGAGGTCAGAAGACGGTCTCGGATTCCCCTGGAACTGGAGTTCTCCTGGAACCGGAGTCACAGACGGTTCTCAGCCGCCATGTGGGTGCTGGGGATCGAACCCGGGTCCTCTGCAAGAGCGGTCGTCACTCTTAACCGCTAGGCCATCCCTCCAGCCCCACTCATGGGGATTTTGATTGGAATTACATTGTATCTGTATATTAATTTGTGTAGAATGGACATTTTTACCATATTAACTTTTCCAATCCATGAGCATGAGATGAGAGGTCATTATATCTTCTGATGTCTTCTTTGATGTCCTTTTTCACGGGATTAAAGTTTTTGTTGTAGAAATCTTTGGTGCCTTGGTTAGGTTTGTTCCTAGGAATTTTATTACTTTTGATGGTATTGTGAGTGGGAATGTCTCCTTATAGTCCTTCTTCAGTTGCTTGTTGTTTCTATAAAGAAAGCCTACTGATGCTTATTATAAGTTAATTTTGTATCTTTCCACTGTACTGAAAGTCTTTTTCATTTCTAGGAGTTTTCTGGTGGAGTTTTTAGCATCCCATAGGTAACCTATAATATTGTCTGCAAAAAGGGATAGCTTGCCTTCCTCTTTTCCAATTAGTACTCCTTAAATTTCCTTTCCTTATCTTATTGCCCTTGCAAGCATTTCAAGCACTATATTGAAGAGGAGTGACAATAGTGGACAGCCTTGCCATGTTTCGGTCATTAGGGGAGGGCTTCTAAATTTTCTCCATTTTGGATGATGTTGACTGTGGGTTTCTTGTATATGGTTTTGATTACATTGAGGAATGATCCCTACAGTCCAATTCCCTCTAGGACTTTAAGCATGAAGGGATGCTGGATTTTTTGAAGTTTTTCTTTTTTTTTTTTCTGAATCAATTGAGATGATTGTTTGTTTTTTGTTTTTCAGTCCTTTTATGTGTTTTCTGATATTTATTGATTTATGTATGTTGAACCATCCCTTCACCTCTGATATGAATCCAACTTGGTTGTGATGGATGATCTTTTTGATGTGGGTTTGTATGAGTTTTGCAATTATTTTGGGGGGTTGAATCTGTGTTCATTCATGAGATGGGTCTATAGTTTTCTTTTTTGGTTTTATTTTTGCCTGATTTTTTAATTAGAGTGATGCTGGATTCATAGAAGAAATTTGGGAGATTTCCCTCTGTATTCTTCTGAACAAAGTAATGGCTATAAGTCTTCATTAAATATTTTATACAATTCTGCTATTGTAACTATCTGGGCCTGGGATTTTTTTAGTTAGGAGCTTTATTATTACATCTTCAGTTTCTGGAAATCTAATGGGTCTATTTAACCTGTCAATCTCTTCTTGGTTAAGCTTTATTGACTCCCAGGATTTCAGATATTCATCCACTTCTTTTTGGTTTTAAACTGTATCAGGGGATAAGTTTTTGAAGTAGCCCCCTATGTTTGTCTGGATCTTTTCATTGTTTGTTTGATGTTTCCCCTTTCTCTAATCAAAAGACAAAGACTGGGAGAATAGATTATAAAATGGAATTCATCTATATGCTGTCTACAGGAAACACATCTCACCCTCAAGTATAGGCACCAACTTAAAGTGAAAGGATGGAAAAATTATCCCAAGCAAATGGAACCAAAAAACAAGTAGAAGTTGCTACGTTAATGTCAGATAAACTAGACCTCAAAGTAAAGCTAATCAGGAGAGACAAACAGGGCCACTGCATCCTTATCAAAGGAACAATTAGCCACGAATATCTCACAATCATAAATATATATGCACCAAACTCTGGTGCACCCAACTTTATAAACACAATCCTGCAAGACCTTAAGGCACAGATTAATCCCATCACACTAATAGTGGGGGACTTCAATTTTCCACTGATCCTTGGGGAACATTCAACTGGACAAAGAATAAATGGAGAGACATTTGAACTGAACAAGACAATACATCAAATGGACCTAAGCACCACTGAATATGCTTTCTACTCAGCAACACACAGAACCTTCTCCAAAATCAACCACATACTGGGACCCAGAATAGATGTCAACAAATACAAGATGATTGAAATAATTTCATGCATTCTATCAGATCACAGTTCAATAAAGCTCAATATTAAAGTCAGGATAAGTCCTACTACCTACAAAAACATATGGAGCCTAAACAATGTACTCCTGAATAATGAATGGGTCAAGGAAGAAATAAAGAAATAAAAGCATTCCTGGAACTAAACAAAAATGACAACACAACAAAACCTTTGGAATATGTTAAAAGCAGTCCTAAGAGGAAAACTTATAGTCCTGGGTGCCTACAAACAACAACAACAACAAAACAGAAAGAGCACAAATAAATTATCTAACACTGCAGCTAGAAACACTTGAGAGACAATAACAAATGAATCCTAAACCCAATAGTCAGGAAAAAAATAACAAAAATCAGAGGAGAAATCAATGAAATATAAACAAAGAAAACAATACAAAGAATCGATGAATGCAAAAGTTGGTTCTTTGAAAGGGTAAACAAGATAGACAGACCTCTAGCTCAGTTAAGTAAAAGAAAGAAAAAAAAAGAGAAACTCCAAAGCAATTTTCATATTTTCATACTTGTATACAATGCACCTTGAACATATCCTCCTACTTTTCTCTTCTACTAATCTTTCACACCTTCAACACATCTCCTTTCCAAATTCATGCCCTTTCTTTTCCTTTGTTATCTTCTGAATTCAGACCAAATATTTGCATCTTAACCACCACACCATTCTTTCGGTTGCTCCCTCTGCCCAATGTGCTCACATAAGCTTTGCTCTCACTGCAGCTCTTTAGGTTCCATATTCTTCTACTTCTCCCCCAATTCTAGTTGGATTGCAAAATTAAGTTTATGATTATGAATAATACCTAAATAGGAAAAGTGTTGAATGTATTGAAATATAAACTATAATTTTTCACATTATTTATTTTAAAGATATTTCACAGAACTAAGAAGAATCTATGAATATTGTATTATCACAGTGAGCAATTTTTTTCTAAAATGCTACTTATATATCAGTATATATCATGTATTTTTCTCATTTTCATTGAAGAGTAAGCCATAATTATTTCAAATTACCTATTAAGATGCAGAAAATGTACTAACTTTTTTTCCAGGTTCTTTTAGTCTGATTTTGGTAAAAATAAGTCTGGATTTTCATTATTACTTGACATTTGAAAAGCTTATTCTAAAAAAAAAAATGAATAAAGATAGTATTTTAATGCCCAGACATAATGGGGAATATATGTATGTAATTGAAGTTTATGCATAAACCCTAGGATTTTGAACATTTTTAGTATGTAACAAGATTTTTTTCAGAGGGATGTACACTGTGGCAGCTTTTAATCTTCAATAACAAGTCAAAGGCAAACTTTGCAACCAAGTCCAATAATTCCAGCATGTGAGAGGTGAATACAACAGTCAAGGATTGGAGACTTTGAGACCAACCTGGGATAGTTTTATTACATATTAAAAATAATAAATTAAATATAAATAAATAATCAAATGCAATCAATTTGTAATGAAATCAGAGAAGAACTTTCATGTGAAACTGGAGTAGATATTAATCATGAAGATATCTTGAAGAAGATTTGGTTGATTTGGTTTAGAGGAAGAATATTCTGACAGAAAAAAAAAAGCCTTCTTTTCAAAGATCTGAAAATATTGTAATTCATTTTAAAATACAGTGCTACAGGGTACAACATTATTCCAATTGAAAGAAAATATTGAGGCTGTTTAATAATAATGGAAAACTTTCATTTCTAATTTGGTAATATGGTAGAGTATAAATATTTACTGAAGCTCAATTTTATATGTAAATGTTTGCATTTTATTCTACATAAATTTCACCCTCAACAGAACTACAATACAATTTCATTTATAGTTCTTATAAAAATTAGAAATAGCGCTACATCAAATGATGTGGCAAGAATCATTATGTTGCATTTCTTTTTTTTAATTAATTTTATTTATTTCTGTATGTGTACAAATGTACTGTCTGCATGCAAGTCTGTGCACCCGTGTCGTGCAATGCCGTGGAGGTCAGATGTGGGTGTCGGATTCCCCTGGAGCTGGAGTTCTCCTGGAATTGGAGTTTCAGATGGCTCTTGGCCGCCATGTGGGTGCTGGGTCCTCTGCAAGAGCAGTCGGCGCTCTTAACCGCTAGGCCATCTCTCCAGCCCATGTTGCATTTCTTTGAACTGTCATATAATATCAGACTGAAGATAGAAAAATTTCAGAAGCCACAAATGTACCATAATATCAGTTTTGTTAAATAAATTATTAAAGTCCCATGCATATAGTTTTGAATTATGCCAAATCAAAGTAGTCTAACTCCTAACATATGATAAATAAATAGTATTTGGAAGTACATTTCTCCTTTGTTTTACTTGTTATAATAACCAATTTCAGTTGGAACTTTCTTCCATATGAAATATAACATTTTCCATTCATGGTCTAAAATTTGTTCACAAAACTTGGATTATATAAATGCTGCAGAGAATGCTAGAGTTTCCATAATTTTCCTGATACAAAGCTAATAAGAAAGTGCATATAAATTGTCAGGAAACTCAAATATCCTCATAGCTACATATGTATAAAGATTGTTAGGTTATTTAAAAATTACAAGTATCTCATATACCCATAAATTCCAGGTCACAAATGTTAATGAAGAATAAAAAGATGAAATAAAGGAAAACTACTTTAATTCCAAATCCAATTTAAATCAATTAAATGGACTAAAATCCATTGCAATTTTTCCATCAAGCAGAGCAGAGGCAGAGGACAGGCCTCAACCAGCTTCCTGTGGGGAAGCCAGACCAGAGATAGGCAGGCCTGGCTTGAGTTGGTGTGGTGGCCTACAACAGGCACCCAGAGACAAGCAGGCTTGGCTTGAGCTTGCATGGTGGACATGGGTCACCACCAGCAGGCACCTGGGCATAGGCAGTCCCAGCTGGTGCCCGTGTGATGGCTCCCAGAACACCAGGATGCAGGCAAGCCTAGCTTGAGCTTGCAGGCAGTCTTGCCTTGAGACCACCAACAGGCAGCCAGAGGCAGGACCAGAGCTTAAGCACTGAGCTTCCTAAGAGAATCCAAACAATAAAACAAATCTGCATGCCAAAAGGACAATGAAAAAGCATAAACATGGGAAAACCAAATAATAAGCCCCTGCTAAATTCTACCAGCTCTACAGTAGACTCCTACAATGAGAACTTCCTGGAGATAGCCTAGGACACAGATGTTAAGAGATCTACTATAGACATACTCAAATAAATCAAGGAATATAAAGAACACACAGATAAACGAATCAAAGAAGTAGGAGAGAATGACAAACACTGAAAAGAAGTGGAAATACTGAAGAAATCTCAGACTGAAATGAAAAATGAAACTGAAGAACAAACAGACAAATGAATCAAAGAAGTAGAAGTGGAGAGCAACAAACTCACAAAGGAAGGAAGTGGACACAATGAAGAACTCTCAGCCTGAAATGAAAAATGAAATCAAACACTCATCCAGCCAACAGGAAAGAATGAGGGAAAGCCTTAATAACAGAGCAGATGAAGCAGAAAATAAAATATCAATACTGGAAGAAAACATGGAAGAACTGGAATGCTCAAGCAAAGACTATGAAAAAAAAAGTGTGGAATAATCAGGAAATGGGGGACATCATGAAAAGACCAAACCTATGCATCATGGGTGTAAAGGAGGAATAAGAATCCCAAGATAATGGTATTGACCAGATCTTCAACAGAATTATTGATGAAAATTTCCCCAAATTCAAAAAAGATGTACCCATACAAATATAAGAAGCACATAGAACACCAACTGGACAAGAATCAGAAAAGATATTCACCATGCCATATCATAGTAATAACACTAGATGCTAAAAACAAAGACAGAAAGTCACAAGAGAAAAACAAGTTACATATAAAGGGAAACCCATCAGAATTATTGCTGAATTTTCAATGCAAAAGATGAAAGCCAGAAGAGCTTGGGCCAAAGTATCCCCCTTTCTAAATGACTATAGATGCCAACACAGGCTACATTCCCCAGCAAACATGTCCATTGTATTTGAAGAAAAAAGAAAAATCTTTCATGACATAAACTGTAAGAGAGGGCCACACTGACTCCATTTTGAGTATAGCCACCATTTTAAGCAATTACTGGAACCTGCCCAATTCAGGGAAAAGGTTGATTGCTCAAAGACAGTTGCTCAAGGCCTCAAGAACAGCTAACTTAAACTTGTTAACGATAACTGTTTGTATATGAGGGCAGATGGACTGACCCATCATTTCCTTATTCCAGTTGCAGGATTGTGTCTAAAGATAACTGTTGGTATGTGGGGTGCCATTGGGCTGACCTAACCATGAGCCATAAGCCTGTTATTATCCAATAAGGCTAGAAGTTACCCAAACCCCGCTAAAATTGTCCTAGACCCTGTATAAAAGGCCTGCAAGCCAAGTTATCAGGGTCAGAGCCTTTTACCTCCCACTCCAGCATGCTGGTTTACTTTTTTCCCTGAAATAAAGTCTTGGTTTTCCATCCTTTGGTGTGTCTGGTGTGGATTCTCGAACCCTAACCAAACAAGATGAAAGAATACATGTTCAAAAAGCAAACCCTTCAGAAAATACTTGAAGCAATTCAAAGGACAAAGGAAAGGAGCGGCTCACTGTTTCCAAGCGGCAAAGGAAAGTAATTAAGGAAGGTATAAACTATTAGTACTACTACTTGAGCTAAACTTCTGCATGGTTCATAATTTTTTAAAGTGTGTAGTTAGAGGGCTGGAGAGATGGCCTAGCGGACCGCTCTTACAGAGGACCCGGGTTTGATCACCAGCTCCAGCATGGCGGCCGAGAACCAATGAATGAAATGAAACTCCAATTCCAGGAGAACTCCAGTTCCAGGGGAATCCAACATCCTCTTCTGATCTCTGCGGCATTGCACGACACGGGTGCACAAACTTGCATGCAGACAGTACATTGATACACATACAGAAATAAATAAATGCCGGGCGTGGTGGTGCACGCCTTTAATCCTAGCACTTGAGAGGCAGAGGCACACGGATCTCTGAGTTCGAGGCCAGCCTGGTCTACAGAGTGAGTTCCAGGACAGCCAGAACTACAGGGAGACCCTGTCTCAATATAATAATAATAATAAAGTGTGTAGTTAATATTATGCATGTTATTGTCCTTTCTTTCATTCTTACCAGTATGTGCCCATTTGCAAAAACAAAAATGCTAATAATCAGTACTAGTGCTGTAAAAGATGTTAACTGTTTAGTCATGACTGATCTTGCTCTAACCTTAAAATTTTTTGATTATTCAAAAAATTTTAAGGTTAGAGCAAGATCCTTCATCACATTAGTGATCAGAAATGAGCTGTAACTCCCCAGCCCCTGCCCTCAAGAGCTAAGTAGGATCTTACTGTAAGTTGAAGGGAGTTCTGCCTTAATTCATGAATTGTGAAGAATGAACTGCTGTTGAGTCTGATTGACTATCGATGGATTGTGGTGTGGTGTATCCAGAGGCTATTGAATGCAACTTACAATGCTTAATAAAAATCTTTATTCTTGTAGTATTAAAAAACGGAAGGTACAAATGTGGAAATACAAACCTAGACCAAAAATGCAAACAAAGTAAACTGAATAGAAGCAATATACATCTCTCAATAATAACATTAAATATTAATGGTCTGACATCCCCAATCAAGAAACACAGTGTGACTGAGAGAATAGATTAAGAAGTTGAATCCAGCTGGGAGCTGGTGGTGCTTGCCTTTAATCTAATCACTCAGGAGGCAGAAGCAGATGGATCTCTGTGAGTTCAAGGTCAGCCTGGTCTACATAGTGAACTCCAGGCCAGCTGGGACTAAGGGAGACCCTGTTTCCAAAAGGGGAAGACAAAGTTGAATCCATTTATTTATTTATTTTTTGGTCTTTGGACACATTTCATTAATAAACATAGATGGGAAAATTCAGAAGTGTAAATTTCCATCACTGTGAGGAGGCATGGCAGGGGGCAGCCAGAGCAGAATATGTGTGCTCATATTTCCATTGTGCCCAGGAACCAGAGAGAAAGCTCAAATTGAGGTAAAGCTGTGAACTCTAAAAAGCCCACCCTCAGTATATAGCATTTAGTTGTTGTTTATCACTGGTATACCTCCTAAATGTTGCATGAACTTCCTGAGTGTCAGAAACTAACCAACTGTTCAAATCTTTCCACCTTACTTGGTACCTCTTTTCATTCCAGCCATGAAGTCATTTTAGCCTTCTCTTGTCTTCCTTGTATCTTGGTTCATGGACAGTCACTTAGTGGTGTAAAGTAGAAGTGGCAGCTAATCAATTATTAAGCTTATCAGATATTTTAGGACTGTCATGGGGATATACGACTTGTCCTTTCAAGCAGATGAGACTTCCTATTTTAAATATAATCTTGGAATGTGGTTACCGATTTTAACTATTTTTTTCTTATTCCTTTCTGTCTGGTTGTTAATGTGGTGACATTTTAAATGTTTGTGAATTACTTTGAAGTATGTAAATATACTATAGATACTGGGATTTTACAAGGGTTAAATGCATTTAATTAAAGTATAAAGATTTTAAAATTCCATCCCTTCATTTAAAGTTATAGGAGATGAATGTTCCAATTATTTTGAATATAATTATGTTGATTATAATAATCTGTTCAATTTTCCCTAAAACTACAAATCAAATCAACAAATATCTCATGTCTGATAAGACAGTTTCATTTTAACATTAGGCATTCCAATAGATTTTTCTGAAGGACTACCAAATTAAAGAATATATTTGTCAGGGTGGAGGGATGGCCTAACGGTTAATAGCGCCGACCACTCTTACAGAGGACCCGGGTTAGATCCCCAGCACCCACATGGCGGCCAAGAACCATCTGAAACTCCAATTCCAGGAGAACTCCAGTTCCTGGGGAATCCAACTCCCTCCTCTGACCTCCGCGGCATTGCACGACATGGGTGCACAAACTTGCACGCAGACAGTACATTCATACACATACAGAAATAAATAAAATTAATAAAAAAAGAATACATTTGTCAAAATTAAATCTTAATTCTCTGTGTATTCTACTACAAAATTTTTAATAAAAAGGCGGAGTACTAATATCATATATATTAATATATATAATTATATATATTATATATATATATATATAATACTATATATTGTTTTGGTTTAAAAAATATAAAGAAAAATATTGCACAATAGTCACAAGCATAAGTTTACATGGTTAACTTAACCTAAAGTAGAAAGAGTATTTGAGGGTAGTATTCTTTGTCTGAAGGTTTAGAAATATGAGGTATCAATAAACGGAACAAAACCTCCATGCTTTCACCTAGAGCATAGAATTCATTATAGATGAAATAAGGCAGATCCACAGACTGTGGTGGAAGCTGATACGCAATAAGCAAGCAAGAACAATTTAGTTAAAAATAGCAGAGACATTGGTGGTATTGTGTACTACTTACTTTAAGAGTGAGGAAATACTTTAGATTGATTTTAATAGCTGGAGAGGAAGGCATAAGAGACGTGAAGGAAGGAAATGGCTGCTTCTGAAATGCTTGCGTTCTATAAGGTTAAATCTTCCGCTACTCACTTAATTTTCTCAATAATATTTTGAAGTCATTGAAGCTCACTATTTATTCCATGAAAACTAAAGTTTATTGATGTTAGTAAGTTACTATTACATTTCAAAATAGAATTCTTAGAACATTTATATTTCATTTCTGAGAACTAATGGTCCCTTTAAAGGACCAGTTTCTTATTAAAAGAAAATATTCAGCAGACTAATTGTGGTAAAACACTTTAGGAACAATTAAGAAGGAGTAGATCAACACTCCCAGCATACAAATAATAAAAATAAAAATATTACTCTTTGTTAAAAATGAATGGAATGACATAGTTTGGTGTGCTCCTGAGATGTAAGTTAAGAGGAGAAGGAAGAAGGAGGGGAAGAAGAAACTAGGTAAAGAAAGAGGAAAAGGAAGGAAGAAAAGGAAAGAAAGGACTCAAGCACAAACTGAAGGCAGATTTGAAAAAGAAAATTAGTCTGTTATTAATTAAAATATCAACATCCTTCAAATTGAGACCTTAAGGACTAAGAATTTGTATTTGCAGCACAGTTTACCTTATGCTTCTAAATCCTCAAGGAGCACTGATGAAAAACATTAGTCAATGCAGTTTTGTAGTGGTGGCGGAGGTGGTAGTTTTATGATGTGAACATGAGTTCAGATTCACAATTTAACCACACAATATATAAGGACATAGGTACAGTGTAGGGCCTAAGAGTCCACGATGGCTGAGTCATCAATGAGCTGGCTTCACCCCAATAATCTACAAGGCCAGAAGGAGCTGAAGCCAGCAACCACTTGGAGTTTATCATTGTCTGAATGGTCATTTATACATGCATGGCCGACATCCACATGCTGTTTGTTGTTCTCTCCCTGGCTTAGCTACAACAAGGAGAGGGGAGGGACCACCAGGGATTTTACCCGATGAAATAGAAAGAGAAGTAGAAATATATACAGACATATAGACATACAGACACAAACTCAGAGAAAGCCCAAGGGAATAGACTCCACTTTAATGTTGGAACTCAAGGTTTTTATACTAACCCAGGCATGGACAGGGATGCGTACACACATTTGGGGGCTGCATTAGGTAATTGGGACAAGGGAACCTCACATTAAAATCCAGATCAAAGTTCTTTCCTGAGAGATCAAAGGACAGTCCAGACTTTCACAGGTCTGTGAGAAACAACAGGGGACAAGGCTATCAGCTTTTAAGTGCTTCTGCCAAAAGAATACCAACAAGCACTCACCTGGTGGAAGTTAGCCACCTGCAGCCAGTCCCCTGGGGAGTGTAACATGAGGTATAACATTCCTCAACCTGTCACTTCTGACACACACACCTAGGTTTCTGGAATCAAATGTCACATCAGCAACAAAAAGCCTAATCTTGAGAGACAAATGGAAGGGAACTTGACTATTGTAAAAAGTGCCAGCAGACTTCCTTTGTTATCCCACCCCCATTCTTGCTAAGAACCCACCAAAGCTAGGGTATAAGACCCTAAAACTCCTGTAATAAATGAGTTGTTTGGCCCTTTGAACCTGACTCTCATAATCTGCCAGGCTCGCCTGTGCTGCAAACCCCTCCCCTCTCCTTCCCTGGGTGGCTCTGGGTGCACAATAGCCAGGTGCACCAAGAGGGTGTTGACCAACCAGCACATGAAGGAATGCTACAGCTGGTGCCCAACACAAGGGGCTTGAGGAAACTGGATCTTCAGAAGCTGGAAGAAAGTAGGTGAGCTCTCTCCTTTCTTTGGTAGATTGGGGACATTTATTGGCTATTCTCATGTTTTCTCCCACTTGTGGAGCAAAATGATTTTCTAATCTTTTAATTTCAGTTTGCACAGTCACAAGGGATGCATTAAGACAAAGGGGCAACTGAGGCTCTCTGACTGAAGCTACTCTTCAGTGTCAGCTGAAAGCCGTTTTGTCCTCTGTCAGATCCCTGACTTCCCACTTGAGTGTCCCTAAAGACCTTCTATATAAACTTCTCTTTGCTAACAAACAAACCAGTAACTCATTGGCCAAGCAAAAAACACTAGGGGCAAGGTCCTTGCAGTGCCCCTGCAGATGGCCTCTGGGGATCTCTATGACCCTGACTCCTGGACCTGGGTTACACACCTGGCCCAGTGGAGGGAAGTGCAAGATAGCTCCTCTACTCCAGTTCCTGCCAATCACCACTGCTATTAGACAGTGCCTAGGTCCTTTCTACTAATCTCCCTCAAACAAAGCTAAACAACAGACTCCATCCTGGGGGACTCTGATAAAAACTGCCTTGAGAACCTAGGATAATCTGAGGAGTCTGATAAGGACTGTTGCAAGAACCACCCAGTCTCAGACCCAGCTGTCTTGAAACAGGCTATAGAAAACATAAAATCAGATCCATCTTGTCTTAAGCCTAGTTCCTCACACCTGTCCTCCCTCTATCCTCTGCTGCCTCTTTATGAGAAGCCAGAGGTAGTGCCTTCCCCATCGTCACCCCCTACCCTCTCTGCCACATAGCAACTTTCCCAGGTCCAGGACAGTCAAAATCTTAATTGTCAGGCTTTTCCCATCAATGTCCCTCCTACATGCAGCAGACCCCTGAACTGATATCCCTACCAGGCAGATAGCTTAAAGGAATTAAAACAGGCTATAAGGGAAGAAGGCATCCAGGCACTTGGGACAAAGTCCATCTTCCGAAGCTTTCATGCCACCCTTAACATCCCCCCCCCCCCCAAGCCTGGAGGGACATTTGACATTCCTCCCTTCTAGGCCCACAGTTTCTCTAATGGGAGGCTCTCTACCAAGATGAATGTCTCCAACATGTTTGATGGAACCAAGCTCAACCCAATGTAACTCAGGGATGTGATGAATTCTTTGGCCAAGGCACCTGTGCCATGGGGCCCAGCAGGCCATTTTGGCCCCAAGCTACTTTGACCAGGTCAGCCTCTGTGCCGTACAAGCCTGGGATTGAATCACACACCCCCACTCCAATGGGGCCCAATAGGGCTCTTCCCTTCTAATTTTAAGACAGAAACCTGAGAAACCTATATCTGAATTCATCTTAAGTTCCAAAGGCAGCCTAGAACATAAAATCCCCAATCACATGGCTAGGGAAATGCTCCTCAACAGCATGGTCTGGGATGGTATCACACCCTATTGCAAACATACCTGTGAAGTCTTAAAGGAGGAACATTACGACTATTGGATTGTCACTGCCCAAGACATAGGCACAGCTGCTCATAAGGCTGCCACACTAGCCCAAGCGTCTGTGGCCACTGTTACATCAAATGAGAAATGTTTTAAGTGTGGTGAAAGGGTGCAATGGAAGGGTGATTTTCCCAAGATATCCACTTCTAAAGAAATTCCCAACTCCTTTTCCAACACCATCTGTCCTCCTCGGTGCCACAAAGGCTACCATTGAAAACGAGACTGAAGTTAAAAATATGATAAATATGGCAAAACATTAGAGTCTTTAAACTCACTAAGGGGCAACCTCCAACACCGAGAATGAAAGGGGAAAGGAAATCAATATGCACCTCTATGGGGCCACGCCCATTCTGGAGGGCTCTCACCCTGCCTCAGTGATAAACAAGGGGGGAAACCCTTCAACTGCCTCATAAACTCAGGGACAGACAGAACCAACTTAAAACAGCAAAAGATCCCCCCAGACTTGCCCTTACTACCAGGCACTACACTCATGCCTATAGGAGGACGCTCACAGTCGAACATCACCAAAAATGCATATACTTTGGAAAACCCTGTCAGAAACAGGGGTCAAATCTTCCCACTAATAGCAGCAAGTAACACCAATCAAGGCTCTGGAGGTGGTTATTTCTAGCCTCCCTGAGGGTGGCAGCACCCAGGCAGATGGTTTAGTCAGGGAAAAATGCTTCCATTACCCTAGAAAATGCACCCCCAATTCTGAGGGTCACTGCAGTTTACAGTCTCCTTTGCATAGACTGGATATCAAAGGATCCAGTATGGGTTGAACAGTGGCCCTTACCAGGGGAAAAATTTAATAGCTTTACAAAATCCAGTAAAAGAACAGCTCACATTGGGACATATCCATCCATCTTGCAGTCCCTGGAACACCCCGGTGTTTGCCATACAAAAGACAACAGGGAACAAACTCAAATGCTCCTCAACAGACCAGTGGATGAGAAAAATGTGGTACATCTACACAATGGAGTATTATTCGGTGGTAAAGAAAGATGATATCATGAACTTTGCAGGTAAATGGATGGAACTCAAGGCCATTATGCTAATGAAGCAACACAGTCCAGAAAAACAAATGGTGAATGGTTTCTCTCATTTGTGGATGCTAATACCAAATCCCCAGTTGAAAGGCAAGCTGAACAATATTATTGTTATATTTCTTTTTATCTGAAAGCAACTATGAAATCTCTTAATGGGCTTGAGAATTGCTACTTATTTTTAGACTCTGTAATTACTGTATATGGGTGGAAGGTATGTATTCATATTTTAGAGTAATATAAAGTTAAAAGGAGGAAAATGTGAATTCCTAAACATAAAAAAGACTGAGAGAAAGATGCAGGGCAGTTATGGCAGAATGCATGATCTGGGGTGGGATGGGGGAAGGGAAAAGAGAATATGTCTAAACTGAACTGAAAAATGATGTCTGAAATATTCAAAACATCAATAAAAGCAGTATATTTAAAAAAAGACAATGGGGGTATGGTGCCTCTTACAAGGTCTCCCACTTGCATCTGCTATATCAGCCAATACACCCTATTAGCTATTGATATTAAGAATTGTTTCTTTCAATACCCCTCCACCCCAAAGACTGTAAACACTTTGCCTTTTCTGTCCCTAGCATTAATAATTCAGGACTGACAGCCCATATGAATGTACTGTCCTACCACAAGGAATGGTTAACCTCACATAAAAGGTCTTCACATCTTCTATTATGTGAATGACACCTTGGCATGGGATGAATTCCTTACCATTGGGCAATCCTGTGGGACTGGCTGATACCCTCCTTAGCAGGCTTTGGGTTCAACGCCCTCTGAAGTTCAAATGATTCCCCCCATTTGTTTCCTGGGCACCAAAATTTCCTTAACAGAAGTAAGGCAGCTCAAATCTGTCCTCTCCTCCCCCCCTCTTCTTACCCTAGCTTCCCTCCAATGCTTCCTTGGAAACCTTAAGTGGCTTCAGCCTTGCTTTCCCATCTCAACTACAACCCTCCAAACCCTCTCTGATCTCCTGCAAGGTGACAAAACACCCACCTCTAGGTGAAAACTTACAGCTGAAGCCTCTGATCCCCTCACTGCTAAGTTAAATCAGGCCCTCCATGGCTTGGCTTTAGCATGCACTTCACCCTCTCTAACTGTCTGGTTACTCATTTTTAGCATATTCCCCACCCTCATAGGAACTCTCCACCAATATGGAGGAGTCCTAGAATGGTTACATATGCCGGTGGTGGGAGCTCCCTGCCTATTAACTGAAATGGATTCCCTGGAAGCCATGATAGAAAGTGGGAGAAAAGACTCATGACAAATATTAGGAAAAGAACCCTATTTTTTTTTATTCTTTTTTTTTCTTAAAAAAAAGAATTTTATAAGCACACCTTTCTCCTGGATATGCAGTGGCTGATGTGTAACCACACTGGAATAGCCATCAGTCTTATGGGATTCTCAGGGTAAATTGACCAATATTATCCTTATGACAAATGGATCTCCACCCTTCCACTGTTAAACTGGCTCCCTCCCTACCTCTCCCCAGAGGTCCCTATCAAACAGGCAACATCAATTTTCACAGATGAGGGGAAAAGGGGAGCTGCAGCCATAAATTATGACACCTCAGATCAACCACCAAAAATCTTATTTCACCCCCTTCCTGACCACTCCCTACAATACAAAAATCTTTAGGCTGTCTACCTCACCCTCAAGGAAACCAATACACCTCTCAACATTTTCTCAGATAGTATTTATGTTGTTCACCTACTACCTTGGCTGTCCAAATCCTTTGACCAATTGGATTGTAACCTTCTCTCCCCTCTCCTTGTTATTGTCTCATGCCTCCTACAAAAAAGGGCCTACCCTCTCTTCATATAACATATCTGTGAACACAGTCTTCTGCCAGGACCTCTCTCTGAGGGCAACTCCCTCGCTGATTGCATTGCTTCCACTGGGTCTATGTACTATCTCTCCCTGAAATGGAAAAATTCCCTTCCTCCACCCACACCAACTTTAGAAGCCTCCAAGCCCAACTTCAGCATATCATTAAACCATGCTCCTCCTGCTCCTCCTTAATTAAGACATCCACATTCAGGGTCCAGGAACAAATCCCAGAGGATTAAAGGCCAATGCCCTATGGCGAACTGATGTCACCCACATTGCCTCATTTGGTAAACAAAAATTTGTCTTTGCCAAAGTAGATACCTGCTCTGAATTTATATGGGCCAGAGCACACACGGGGGAATGGGCAAAGGAACTTCTGGCACACCACTCTCCACTTTGAAATCATGGATATCCACAAGCAACTTAAAACTGACAATGGGCCTGCTTTCACTAGTTCCCACATCAACTCCTTTTGTCGGTTGTAGAATATCACACATCATATGGGTATCCCTCATAATCCACAAGGACAATGTATCATAGAAAGAACCCACCAAGTCCTAAAATCCAATTATTAAAACAAAACAAACAAAAATAACAAAAAATGGGGAAACACCCCCCCCCATCCAATTGGCCATAGAACTAACAAAGCTTGCTTAACGTATTCAATATATATGTAAATTCAAAACATCTGCCAATTATCAAATATTGGCAGATGACAGGCATTTTCCCTTAGATACTTGTCAGGTGGAAGCCCCCCTCCCCCAGATAACCAGTAGAAAGGACTCAAACCACTGTAAAATCAGGAAGGGTCTTTGCTTGTGTCTTCCCACAGGACTGCACATGCTCATCTGGGTCCAAGCCAGCAATGTCAGATTCATCCCTGCCAACCAAAAAGATGGCATGCCTGTCCTTGGCGGATTGAGGAAATTGTAGAAGGAGGGTGTTACCACTGAAGACCAAACAACATAATGTGGAGAGATCTTGACCACCTCTTCACTTCTGCAAAATCCATGTGCTCTCCTTCAGCTCCACTTTCCACCATTCTAGTAGCTATTCTAAAGATAATCCAAACTAATTCTGTTTCTGTCCAACTAGCAGACAAACCTCCATCATGGAGCTCCATCTGCAGCTCATCCCTTGGGGAGTGTAACATGAGTTATAACATTCCTCAAACTTTCATTTCTGAAGCACACCTCCCTCTTGGGAACCAAATAACACATCTGCCATAAAAAAGCCTAATCACGGGAGACAAATTTTAGGAAACTTAGCCATTGTAAAAAGTGCAAGCTGACTTCCTTTGTTGTCCCACCCCCATCCTTACCAAGACCCCACAAAAGCTAATATATGAGCCCCAAAGCTCCTGCAATAAATAAGTTCTTTGTCCCTCTGAAGCCGACTTCCAGGACGCTATTTGATCTGCCCAACTCACCTATGCTCCAAACCTGCCCCTTCTCCCTCACTGTTCCTGCCTAGACTTTGGGGCATGCAATGACTGCATGTACCAATGGCTGAGTGTGCCTAGAGGCTGATGACCAGCAGCGAGGACATGGAAGAATGCCACAAAACATATATGAAAGCAGAGACCTATTGTCCACTCCTTTTATCTGTTGAGAAAATTTGATTCTCTTGTCCAACTACACACACACACACACACACACAGAGACATATATATATATATATATATATATATATATATCCTATATATTATGTTATTTGACTAGTATTCTTACTGATAAGTATAAAATAATAACTTATAAAATTATGATTTAGAAAATTTTATGTGACTTATCCTGAAAGAAATGTTTCTTCTTTTTTTGGCATTTCAGAATAAGGTACTGAAAATCTAAATGCACTATGTTGTCTTTATTGTAGCCAAGGTCAGTCTCAAACATGAGATCTTTGTGTCTCAGGCTCTGAAATGCTGGGATTACCAATGTATGTCAGTTTCTAGCAGTAGAATGGACATTTTTAGGGGAGTATAGGATAGGGTCTCTCTGTAAACTCATCTGGCCTTGAATTTTCTATGTGGACTAGACAACCCTCATTGTCAAGGAGACCTGCTACCTCTACTTCCCCAAAGCTGTGAATAAAAGCAGGCATCACCATGCTGGCCTATTGGACTGGACAGTTTGCATATAGTTGACAAAGTCATATTGCAAAGCTTCATGTCTGATAGAAGGCTTGTTCAAGGAATACAATATGGTACATAGGATAAAGTTTCCACTAAATGAGAAATTCTATTTCTGTCTTTTCCTAAGGCTTTGACTTTGAAACAAATTCTGATATATTCTAGTGTGACACGAAGCATACTATGTATTGGGGGATGATCTTACATGCCAACATTCCAGGTTAACAAGGTATTTGACAATTTAACTTGGAACTTTATGCATGGTGCTCAAAGACTTTTTAAATTCATCCAGATTTTCACTCCTGTAAGAGAATTTTTTGAATATTAAAGAAATTTCAGTGTCTGCCACATATACAATAAATGATGAGAACTTTGTGAGATAGATCAAACAATGGTAAAATTTATTTGATTTATTTAATGTTATAAATTTAAAATTTAACGTTTGAAAATAATGTGGTTTGAGTTTTATGTCATATTAAACATAAGACAAAATTAAACACTAGTAATATGGTATGCAAAATCAATAAATTCAGTGCAATATTGAAGACTATTCTGTCAGTACCTATTAACAGTCAATTCTTCTTTTGTTGTCCCTATGACCAAGGAAAGTAACCAGTGATAGGCAATGGGGTGTACATGCAACAGAACATCCAATGTTAATAAGCAGGGCATGGCACTACTGGAACAGGCATGATTTCTATTGAAGGAATCTCAGAGGGATGAGAAACAAGGAATCTGGCAATCCATATATGAAGAGTCATGTTTGCTTTTATACAGAAATTATTTCATACACCATTATCTAGGAAGCCAAGCAAACTGAAGTAGGTAATTGTGGAGTATAGCCTATCTGTTTGCCAGCTGTAATAATGTCTACATGCAGTGGTAAAGTTTTTGTTGATAATGTAGCCAATTTTCAATAACGCTAGAATTTCAAACTCATATTGATTTGACTGAAAATTCTCAGTCTCTCCTCTTTTTTTTCCCTCTCTCCTCTAACTCACCCTTTGATCAAGTCTAATGGGGAAGTTTTAATGTCATCAGTCATTAAGCAGAGAAATAGATATTTGATAGATTCATATTTTAGGTTTTATCCTGTTATTAATTGATACCAACCAAACACTTTTCATTTTGATTTCCATTCTAGGGGTCTCCACTTGATAATTTTGCAAATTGTCACTATATACAAGAAGAATGAATGGAGTTTATTCATCACTTATTGTCTACCTTTTCTGCAAAGTCTGTAAAGGGAAATATATTTTAGCAATGTGAATAACACTTGTATTTATGTCAGCACCTATAATTTTACTTGCATAAGCTTGCCACACACATGAAGAAATAAAGCAACATTTGCTTCTACTTTGGCGCTAATGTTCATGACTAATGCACTAATAAATATTGTAAGCAAATCAATTGTACTTCGTAATGGTAAGGTGAGGAGCAATAGAGTTCTATGTGAGATCACAGGAGACTGAGCACAAAACATGAAAAAAGATGACTCTAAGTCTGACATTTCATTATTCCTTAGAATTTGTGCATCTCCCTTAATGTACAGTTAATGTAATTTGAAGTTATGAATCTTTTTTATAGTCTTACTCTATGTTCTTAAAGTAATTAATCTAAAGTTGTGAGTATAGTGCATTCACAGATTTCTGACCAGAAAAGAAAATCCTCAGAAATTTCCATTTATGGGTAAGGTGCAAAAATTCCATGAATTTTTCCCTGAAATATTTGCGAGAGTAATATGGGTGATATTTGTTGCTAGTAGATTTGTAAAACTCTATCTAATTCAGTTAATAGTTTCCATGAGAGATGCATTGATTTTAAACAAAAAGAGGTCTGGTGGGGGGGTTAGGGAATATAGATGGTGGAGGGGGGTCTAAATTTAATTAAGAACTGTTGCATAAAATGTACAAATGCTCAATGAAAATTTTAAAAAGATATTGCAAATAATGGGAATAATGGTTTCAACACGATTGATGTTCCAGGAGTCTATGTTCAGTGTTTTACAGACCCAATCTTATGTCAAATGGCTTAGTATCTTGTATGACCAATAAATGGAACTGTTAATAATACTGGATTTTGTTCAGATGTTTAGTATAATGAGTGAAGGAATAATTCTCATTCATTTTAATTTTAAATGGTATGAAACATTTTTCTTATTACTTAGAAAAAAATCTGTGAATAGTCTTCCTGGTGAAATGCATTTTTACTTACATGGCAAGAGACTATCTTCAGGTTTTTATATGTGTTAAATTTCTGAGATCCGCAATAAAATCTGGCAAACTGGGTGCAAGAAAGATTATCCACCATGATTAAGTTGGCTGGATCCCAGAGGTGCAGAGATGGTTCAACTGTTGCAAATCAATAGATGCAATCTACCACATAGATGACTAAAGAAGAATAAAATGATCACCTTATTAGACGCAAAAAAGGAATCTGATAAAATCCAACATACATTCATGCTAAATTAAATGGAGATCTAGGGATATAGTGAACATACATCTCCAAAATAAAGGCAATATATAACAATCCAATAGTCAATTCAATGTTAAATGTAGAAAGATTCAAATTATTCTCATTAAACTCAGGATGTGACAATGAGGTCCACTCTCTACATTACCTTGTACTATTGGACTTGTAGATTTTTAAAATTTGATTTATTTATTTATGTGTATGAATGTACTGTCTGCATGTAGGTTTGTGCACGCGTGTCGTGCAATGCCGCGGAGGTCAGAAGAGGGTGTCAGGTTCCCCTGAAACTGGAGTAACAGACAGTTCTCAGCCACCATGTGGGTGCTGGGGATCGAACCCGGGTCCTCTGCAAGAGCAGTCGGTGTTCTTAACTGCTATACCATCTCTTCAGCCCTGGACTTGTAGGTTTAGCTAGAGCAATATGACAAATGAAGGAAATAGCACTTATGTAAATTGGAAAGGAAACAGTCAAAATATTTTTATTTAGATATACCTTGTACTGAGAACTAAAAGAGACTAAGTTGGGTGAGGAAGAGTATGCCTTACCTAGAATTCCTAGATTTGCTCACTAGACTCCAGGTGGTCTATTTGCATAGAAGGATGTCTGGGTTTGGGAGCTTGACTGTATGGGACTTAGCTTGGGTGTTGTAATGCATGAGTTATGATGAGGGGTTGGGGTATGGGGGGAATGGGTTTCATTGGAAATCATTATATGAGTTGTACAGTTGCTTAATAAAATATATTTATTTGTAGATTATAGAAGACACTAAAGACTCCAACAGAAAATGCCATAAACTGAAAACATTAATTCATCAAAGTAGTACAATATAAAGTTGACATCTTCACATCAATAGCTTTCATCTACCCCAACCACAAACATACTAAGAATGGAATCAGGGAAATATCCCAACCAAGATTACCTGAAAATAAGAAAAAAATATTTGGAATAAATCCAACTAGAGATGGGAAAGGCTAATAAAAAAATACGATCTGAGGATAAGGAACAAGCAGATGTGCCGATTCTAATTTGTGAAATATAGACTTCAGACTAAAGCTAGTCTGAAGAGACATGGAAGGTAACTTCATCTTCATTAAAGAAAAAAAAATTCACCAAGAAGAAATTATAATGCTAAGCATTTATAAAATTCACACAGTGGCATCCATTTTCACAAAAGAAACCTTATTAGCTCTAAAACCTTACATTTACACTCACTTAGAAACATTGACTCTAACACACTGATAGTGGGTAACTTCAGTACCTTGCTGCTACCAAAAATAGAAAGCTCAACTAGACAGACACTAAATAAAAACTTAAATGGTACCATAAAAGAAATAGATTACAGAGCATTTCATTGAAATACCCCCCATCACTTTTTTTCTCAGTAGCCCATGGTATTTTATCTAAGTTGACTACAGAGGAGGACAAAACAAGTGTCCACAAATTTACAAAAATAGAAATATCAACTTGTATTCTATCTATCCACAAAGGAATGATGTTAGATATCAGTAATAATGAACATATAAATAAATGTGTAAATCCATGAAAGCTAAAACAACACATTAGTGAATTAAAATTTAACCACAGAGAAAAGCAAGAAAAGCAGAAATTACTTTGACCTGAATGCAAATGCAAACACAGCACACCAAATCCTTTAAGACAGAAGGAATGCAGTCATTAGAGGAAAATTCTATCAGTAACTGCCTACATTAGAAGAGTGGAAACACCCAATATAAGTAATTTATTGATGCATCTGGAAGTCTTGGTACATGAAGAAAAATCCACACCTAAATAGAGTAGATGGAGGGGAGTGGAGTGGTAAGTTCAGCAGTTATGAACTCCCGCTGTACTTCCAGATAACCCAAGTTCAATTCCCAGCTCCCACAGAGAAGCAAACATCTATCTGCAACTGAAATTCCAGGCATTTTGATATTTTTTCTTGCCTGTGTGGGACATTGCATGTCGATGGTGCACACTTATATACATGCACACTTATATACATGTAGGAAAACACTGATGTGTAAAATAAAAATAATAAATGGAATATAAATAATAAAAAAAAAAAAAAAAAAAAAAAAAAAGCAGAGAGAGAGTAGAACAATCTTTTCATTGAAAAAATCTGCACCCCTGAACATAATAAAAAGTAAAAAGAAGGGCTGTGTGGATGAAACTGATCAATGAATACCAAGTTGTTTACATGCAGCATGATACTTTGGTGTATGATTTTACAGTAGGATCCATATACATGTGATGTTGCATGCATTTCAAAGGCCACAAAGAAAGAACTGGGTAAAGTTTTAAGTATTAAAAAATGTATATACGCATGAAACATCATGTGAACCTATAAATCTGTACAACTTTATATTTGTATATGTCAGCCAAAATAAATTTTAAAAAGAGTAGAATGAAAGAGATAAATACAATAAAGACTAAATTTAATGAATTATAAATGAGGAAAAACACAATCAATGAAGTGTTGATTCTTTGAAAAAATTAACAAGATAGAAAAACATTTAGAGAAAGTAACCCAGAGAAAGAGATGAAAGACGAAATATAAAAACTCATAAATGAAAAGAGAAACATTACAACAGAGCCAGAGAAAATTCCTGTTCAATGCAATATTTGAAGTTTTAGCTAGAATGAAGGAGATAAGGTAAAAAAATTACAAAAATCTTAAGTTATCTTGATTTACAGATAATATGTTTCCATATCTTAAGGATTCCACTGGAAAACTTCTAGAGCTCATAAATCCATTAGGCAGAGTAGTATGACTTAAAATTAATAACCCCAAATCAGTAGCCTTCCTACACCCCACCAACAAATGTACTGAGAAAGAAATTTGGGCAAGTTTGCCTTTCACAATAGCCTTAAAAATCCATAAAATAATCTGACACAAATCTAACAAATAAGTGAAAGACCCATAAAATAAAAGGTTAATACTAGATATCCATCTAAAACCTAGATGTCCATCAACTGATATGTGGATAAAGAAATTGTAGTACATAAAGACAATGGAATTGTATTCAGCTCTTGAAGAGGAAATTATGAATTTTTCAAATAAACAAATGAAATTAGAAACAATCATGACAGGCCTTAGAAAATAATCACACATTCTCTTTAATAGCCAGATGTTTACCTTGAAAGCTTATTATACATATTTTAATTTGAAGGTTCAGAGAAGTCAAGAAATTTATAAACACATATGGGTGGTAGGAGGGAAGCTTCTTGGGAGAGGAGGCAGAATACAATGATATAAAGAAGGAAAGGGGAACACAACAGTAGGGAGGGATAAATGGGTAAGGAAAAGGTAGGACAGAGTAAGAGGAAGGAGTATGTGGAGAGATAAGTACCAGTAAAAGCCTTTAGAAAAAGCCGTATGAAAATCTACAATTATAGAAGTTTCTTAAAAAACATATGTATATAATAAAAATATTAAAAAGGAGTTACCCTATAACAAGGTAAGATTGCCTATTTTACACCTCATAGGTTAAGAATGAAAAACTAAAAGCAAATAATGGATTATCTTGCTAGAAGCTATTGACCACTGGTCCCACAGACCCTAAAACAATACTGCCTATTGTCCCTCCTCTTGGTTACCCACCAGAATTGTATTCAAGACACTATTGCCAGTTAAGAGCGCCGACCGCTCTTGCAGAGGACCCGGGTTCGATCCCCAGCACCCACATGGCGGCCGAGCCGTCTGAAACTCCAATTCCAGGAGAACTCCAGTTCCAGGGGAATCCGACACCCTCTTCTGACCTCCGCAGCGTTGCACGTCACGGGTGCACAGACTTGCATGCAGACAATACATTCATACACATATGGAAATAAATAAAATTTAAAAAAAAGACACTATTGCTGAATTCACTCTAAACATGGGTTTTAGAATTAACAAGAAAAAAATATCAAGCTGGTGTGGAGCTCAGGGCCTCATCTCTACTGGATAGCATTAGTAGTGCTGAAAGGGTCTGTGCATAGTCCCAGAAGGATAAAAATAATTATGAACCCTATGCAGCTAAGAGTCCTGTGAATTAAAGTAAAACTGGTCTAGCAAGATATGTCTACCAGTGCAATAGTGGCACGAACAGTATAAGAGTAATTGATCATGTTTTCATTGGATTTAAGGGCTGCTTCCTAAGATGCATCCCACACCTGTAATTAATATTAAACTTCAGAACCTAAGGTTAGAATGGTCATGGGAAATAATAATACTAGTTTTTATTAAGGAGCTAGTTTAAAAAATAATACTAGTTTCTATTAAAGAGATATTATGATAAACTGATTCCTAATAACTTATTGTTCTACCTGTAGACCAATGCATCTCTCACCTCTCAGCAAAAACATTTACTTTACAGCAAATTATTATTAACATAGAAAATCACAACTGACCAAAGTATAGAAAACAAGAGTCTACAGAAATATTTTTTTTTCCCATTCTTAAAACACTTAACTCAAACTTGTACCTCCTATGGCTCAGGGAACATTGCAGATGAGGCAGAAAGATTGCAAGATCCAGAAGGCCTGAATATCCAAAAGAAAACAGTTTTCCAGACACCTGATCAGTTACACAAGTGAACATACAGAGAATATTGGTAAAAGCATACATAATTACCACACAAGATCAGACCAGAATAATTCCAACATAGACATGAGGAATTGTGTAAGAAAACTCAACCTAAAGTAAGGAAACTTTGGCAGTTGATGGAGGCTGATGAGGTTACATTCAAGAACAGGTGTCTTGCTTGGTTAACCAGGCTCCAATAGATGGATGCATACTAAGGGCACTGGGGGACACACCATGGATTCTACATATCATTTTTATTCTATTTCATGCATTCTTTCACTCACATGTGGAGCTTCTCTGACATTCTTGGGTTCTTTGTGTGTGTGTGTGTGTGTGTGTGTGTGTGTGTGTGTGTCCACCTTATGGAGAAACTAGGGCAATGTGTTTTATTTCGATCCCCTCCTCCAGGTAGCTGCTGAAGTTTACAGTTTTTTATACAGACTGTTCTTATAAACTTCAATAAATTGTACTTAAGCTTCCATTTGTGTCCAATATTAATTTAACTAATGAAACTAAGTATCCCAAGAATGGTTCTTCAATTTTCTGAGTACAAATAAAAACAGACTACAATTAGGAGGGCAGTTTTAAGATTGAATAAAATCTCTGCATAATGTGGCTTTGTCTATTATGCTGTTTTTGCATGACTCCCTGGAAATATAGTAGTGACAATAAGGAAATGATCAATAAAGGAAAAAACTTACCAAAATAGGACATAATTTCTGAAGACATCATTGCTTACCATTTATTTGGCAACAATGACTTTTTACCTGGCTGTTCCCATTGATTACCGGAGGCAGGGTAATTTTTCCTGCTTCATCCTCTTAATCCACTTAATAGGACATTCTGTTACAGCAATTAGCACTCAGATCACAGTCTTATTTTATTTGGATTCTTGTATCTTAATAATCTTCAATGTTTTCCTAATTCATCTTAACCATTATTACCTTAAAATGATAAGTATATTCTGTAAGGTAAATAAGCAAGGGACAGGGTGCTTACGTACCTAACGTGCATATTTTCTCTTCCTTCTTCATGTGGTACACTTAGAAGCAGTTACCTTTGACCTCCTTCAGGTACATTCAAATATATGGTACTAGAATATGTTCTCTGTTATATAAATGGTTTATATACATACGTTATATATGTGGTTATGGTTTTATGACTAATCCTTCATATTCACATATATTTCCTTCAATGATACTTGCTTGGTGCTAAAACAGAGATAGATTGTATTGAATATATCATACAAATATTATTGCATTTAATATTCGACCCACATAAACCCACATAATGAGGAGTATTTTGTATGTCTCATTTGTTTTTTGTGGTTTTTTAATTATTTTTTATGTGTATGAGTGTACAGGGTAGCAGAACTCCTGTTTGTGTAAGCAGCTAACTAGAAGTGTGATATTTTTCTCAATATCTCAAAGGGTGAGGCCATCAGGGTCTGGAACTTTGCAGAGATAGGCAAGGCAGGAAATACTGCAATATCCTGACTTCACCTCTAGGAGCTACAGATAACTCACAGAGGCAATTAAATGGCCACGGAGATATCAGATAACTCACAGAAGCCCCAGGACAGAATTTGCAGGCCCTACCTCAAGCCAGACAAAGTCTTATTCCTACATTTCCCCTGTAGTCAAATTTAATATATCATTCTTTGTTTATGAGAAAGCATGAGTTATTGTTTATGGTGGATGTTACTGCCACATGATTTTCATATTCAGCTTCCCTTAATTAGGGAAAAACGATAAAGACTGGAGCTCTGTGTGTGTCATCATCATGTTTCACCCTGTAGAGATGGTTCATCTTAATTTGTGAGAATCTTAACATCTGTATCTAGCTATACCTTGTCAGTAATCCTTTTTGCTGTTTCATTAAAATATATCAGATAATTATAGATATATACATATATATATATATATATATATATATATACATAAGAACATATATCAAGTTATTCTGTCTCTAAATCAATTTGCTTCCTGAATTTATATGCTTATCCATGGAATTGCTTATAGCTATGATTTACAAAAACAATATTAATGCACATGCCTTCTGATGGTATATTTGTTCTATTAATATAAGCAAGTAAATGCCATTTCTATTGTAGAATTGGTTTAATGGAGTTTGTAGGAAATATGTTATATGAAGTCATTTCTAAAACCCTCCTGATTGATTCTTGTACATAAGAAAACAGGAAAAGCTTTTTAATAATGTGCAACAATATCTTTGTAAGATTCAGTAATTCTCTTTTCTCATCTTTCTATCATTGTGGGTATATTTACATGAAAAATAGTTTTCTGTTGCTGAGTTCATCCCTTCCTGCTGCTTATTTCCCACCTGAAGTCACAGTTCTCTGAATATACATCATAATCTTCTGTAACTAAGCCAATTTCAGTGTCACATTCAGAGGATTATGCCTTAAATGGAGAAACAAACAGCAGGAGCTATGAAATTTAAAAATGCCCCATTTTATGGAAATGTCACAATTAGTAAAAATGTGATTGAAGAGAAATATTTTAAGGTATATGTCATCAGAATTTTATCTCAACAGAAGATTCTCTGTGTTTCATGATGTTGCAATATTTTGTATACTCAGGCTAGTGAAACCTGGTTTATTCACTGTTAATTATGCCAGCTGCCTTCTTATCCTTCTGTTTATGTTTATCCTTCTGTCCCAGTTTTACTGTTTTTAATTATGTAAAGCTTTTGTGCTAAGATTCCTATAAAAGCAGTAACTTACTGCTATAATCTATCGATAGTTATGAATAAAGTGGGAGGGGAACAGATGGCCACAGCCTGTACTTCGGACTCACATGGAGATGCAAATAAACCTTAAATAGACCATTAAAATCAGGTTTCGTGTTTACTTCTAATTCCGTTTAACATTTATATTGGCACTTCCATTATGTAATCAATTTTAACCCTTCAGAGAACTATCTCATATCCTTGGATATATGTTAGTGCAAATTTTTATGATAGATTCATTACTACATAAGCAAATAGAGTTGATTTATTGATTATTTTCTTCATATTTTCTATATATGCATATCTAGCAAATTGTTTTCCTGAAATGCTGTAGTGATATTTTCTTTACTATTTAGGTGACTATAAGCAATGTTAATTCAACTCCTGATTGTGGTAAGTGAAAGACTTATCAAAATTAGGAGATATCTTCTTGCAAAATTTAAATGAGAAATATGCCAATTAAGTTTAGTAGTTTTATCAGAAATGTATGCTTTGATAGAGACACATAAAGCAGTAAAGTTCTGAGTTTTATCTTTTTCTTTTAGTTTTTTTAAATTTTTTTTAAATTTTATTTTATTTATTTATGTGTATGAATGTACTGTCTGCATGTAGGTTTGTGCACCCATGTTGTGCAATGGTGCAGAGGTCAGAAGAGGGTGTCGGATTCCCCTGGAACTGGAGTTCTCCTGGAATTGGAGTTACAGACGGTTCTCAGCCGCCATGTGGGTCCTGGGGATTGAACCCGGGTCCTCTTTAAGAGCGGTCAGTGCTTTTAATTGCTAGGCCATCTCTCCAGCCCCCCCGAGTTTTATCTTTGGCTGACCGGAAAGGCTACCTAAAGGGAGATCTGAGGATCTCTTTTAATAGGAATAGGTCTACCAAGAGGGAAGAATTGGAAAATAAGGGGAAACATAAGCAAAGAATATTAGCATGTTTGAAATGCTATATATTGAGAGAAAAATTGATTATCAATAAGTTATATTACCCCTATGGTCTGTAATAAACTCCAGGAAAGATTCCTTAAATTCTGGTGCCAAGGCCTAGAACCAATTCTCATGCAGCAGGTAATGAAAAAAAGAGGTCTCTGTTTGAAATTCTTAGGAAATTCTGAAGCTCTCTACCCAAGAACTTCTTTTTGAGACAAAAGATAATGATTCTGGGAGTATGCTATTATGTTAGCAGAGATATTACACAAAATGACACAGCAGAAATCACAGACAGGAAATATGATAAGAAATCAAGCCTAACTTAAATACTTTACAGATAAAAAGTAAGGGTAATGTTAAAATGAAAGTTGCTTAGTAGAGAAGCAATGCCATGGGAACTAATGATATAACCCATGGGTTAACAGCAGTGGTTGCTCTTCCAGAGGACTTGAATTTGGTTCCCAGCACCCATATGGCAGCTAACAACAAACAATAATTCCAATTCCACTGAATCTGATAGTTTTTTCTGACCTCTGTGAGCACCAAACTCAATGGTATATCTATGTACATAAGCATTCATACACATAAAAAATAAATAGTTATGTATATTTATATAGCATTATACAAAACTCACCATGTCATCTATGAACTGAAACATAAGGAGAAAGACAAGACGGCCACAGAACAGACTATTCTATTGCAACAGCACATTACTGAATCAAAGACCTTAAGTAAGACAGTCATGACAAGTGAGGTAAGAGTATATATAGAAAGGGAAAAGTAGACAGATATAAAATAAGGGATAACTGAAACTGAATAGTATAAGAACAAATGGTGATAAGATTGTAAGAGCCAAGGGAGTAGGAAATTACCATATGTAAATAGAAACTTACAGACTCCTGGGACTTTGCTCATATGAACTATGGCAACAGTGTCACCATGCAGAAGACCATGCAAACTCAAGCAGCTAAAAACCTAGCAAAGAAGTGGAAATGGGCAGCAGGCCCCAATCTTAGGTGAAGAACTCTTGGGCAGCTGATTATTGCTAGGGGAGGAAGAGATCATTTTCTTTAAGGAACTGATTCTAGATAGGCTAACTAGACCACAGCAGATGACCTCACACTGATGGATGTCAGAAAATACTAGTTTTTTTTTTTTTTTTATTTCCGTATGTGTATGAATGTATTGTTTGCATGCAAGTTCTGTGCACCGGTGACGTGCAATGCGCGGAGGTCAGAAGAGGGCGTTGGACTCCCTGGAACTGGAGTTCTCCTGGAATTGGAGTTTCAGACGGCTCTCGGCTGCCATGTGGGTGCTGGGGATCGAACCCGGGTCTCTGCAAGAGCGGTCAGCGCTCTTAACCGCTGGCCATCCTCTAGCCCAGAAAATACTAGTTTTTATCAATAAGCCTGAACATAAATTGCAGAATGCATGAAATCCAGTGAGGGGAGGCTATGGAATGGTGTCAGTGTTGAAGGAAGTATAATGAAGACTAAGATGCTACATATGAAATACAGAAAATTAAATAAAATATTTAACAATAAATTGTGATGAAAATAAAGCAGTAGACAATATCTCTGGCTGTGGCTCCAAAGAGAAAAATCATGCTTATGAATATTTTTTTCAGAATTTCAGTTTCTTTATCCCTAAGAATTGATTTGTGCTTCCAATTGTGATGAAATTATGTATAACTTTATTCATTTTCAGTAATAAGATTTTCTTCACCACAATAAAATGGATGAAATAACCTAAATACCTCAATGGAGAAAAATATTTGTGTATAGCAGTTTTCCTATAAAATAACCTATGTAACAATTTACTGAGTTATTTTTGATTCATAAGATTTGAAATATTGCAAACATATGATACTTGTTTGTATAAAGCAGGTAGAGAAAACACCATATCCCTGCATAGTGTAGAAGACATTATATTAGGTTTAAGAGTGAATAGTAAGAAGAAAATATCAAGAACTTCAGTTGTATGTTGGTGAAATTATGGCTCTTTAATTACTTATTTGATTTCTTGAAATCAAAACTTTTATCACAAGCATCTCTTTTGAGAAGTTATACATTTAACTTTTAGTATAAATACAATAATATATAATTCCCAGAGGAGAAGAAACATTCTTTTTTTTTTCATTAAATTAGTTTTTTTTGTGCTTTGTGCATTTCATACATTTTTTCCAATTCAGTTCAGGCTTATTTCCCTTTCCCTCCCCCCAACCCCCACCCCATCCCAGATCATGCATTCTGCCATAACTGTCCTGCATCTTTCTCTCAGTTTTTTTTTTCATTTTTAGCTATAAGTGATAATCCATGAGTACAAGCATCCTTCATGCAAAACCTATCATGCAAAACCTATCTGTGTTTGTTGTGCCCAAACACCTACAGCCCCACCATCCAGTGGGAGGTGACAGGTTGTTTGTTCAATCAAGTTGATCAAATGAGTGTCCAGACTACATTGCTGTGTTGTGAGAAGAAACATTCTTATAGAATGAAACAATTATAAGGTAGTTTTAAATCAACTTTCCAGTGAAAGTACCAATCCCTATAAAGAAGAAATATAAATGAAATAGAAATAAAAAACTGAATAAATAGAATGTGTTTGATTGCATAAAGGCATTCCATTATTTGTATTGGTTTCTTATTCTAAAAAATTCAATATAAAATATTAGCAAGTTCTTAATATATACTAAATTATAATATTTATAGCTATTTACTTTCAGTTCCTGAGTATAATTTAAGTTTATGAGAACAGAGACAAAAGAATGTAGCACAAAACTAAAGAAAGGATCTTTGTGAAGAAAATAATTTGAATTTTTTGTATGACTGTATCCCCTGCATGCATGCAATGGCATCTGTGTCATACAAAGCATGCAAAAGCCTAAAGTGAGGACTAGATCCCCTTGAAATGCAGTAACAGAGGTTGTTAGCCACAATGTGTGTGTTGGGAATAAAACTGGGGTCCTCTGGAAAAGTAGCCAGTGATCTTAAGAACTGAGATATCTCTCCAACAGAGAAAGATTTTTACTAAATAACATCTGGAATCAACTATGTTGCAGTATATATTTTAGCTCTGAAAATATGAGTAGGTTTCATTTACCAAAACTAATCAAATAATCAAACAAAACTTACCTTTACAGTTCTCTAGCCTGAAGAAAATCTCTGAAAAAAAATATAGGAATATTTGTACATATATAGGAAAATTCTTGTAATATACTTATGCTGAGATTAACTCCTTGGATGGATTGTTGTTCCTTATATATCAGAATATATTTTATGATTACTGTTTCATGTTTCCAACTTGTTAGCAAGATTAATATTTCAGAAAGAATTTTCCATAATATGTCTTGTTTATATGTTTCTATATGTAATTGGTTCTTTGCAGGAGGTGTTTAAAAATGGAATAGAAAAAATCTTACAGTCTTTGTCAATCATTGTGTAAATCATGTACTGTTAAAAGTCAGTCAAAGAATAGAAGATATTCAGTTCGTTCAAATTCCCACACTCAAAAATTATTTTGTGTCAGAACAGTTTCATAACTTCAGAATTATACTGATTAAATGATAAATTGGAAATGCTCTATAAAAAGAAATTGATTAAATTGATTATTTTATTTGTTTTCCTCAGTTTTGTTTCTTTTAAAAATATTCTTTGTGAATTTCATACATATATACAATGCATTTTGATCATATCCACCAACTTCTCTCACCTTTAACTCCTCCTGGACAAATTTGTATCATGTCCACTACTCATGTCTTTAAAGTTTGAAAGCAGTGTTTGCCTAGATATGCACAGGCAATCCACTATAACATAGCCAACTTACAGGTCTCATATTCCTAAGGAGAGGAACGCCTCCTCCTCTAGTAGCCAAGGTCTGGGTAGAGCCTTGTGAATCCCCCCATTCAGGCCGGAATGCTGTCTTGCTTAAACTCCTGTAGCTTTTGCATTGGCAACCTCAGCTACTATTCTGTTATGTGGAATTAATCATCCGTTCACAAAACTAAATTATAAAGGCATCTTTACATATAATGTACATATTCTGCTACAGAGTATTTTGCATATGCCAGTTTGGTCCTGTTGATAAGTGTTTTAACTACTTGAATAGTGTTTCTCCTTTTCAGAATTAAGAAAATTTTGGTCTGCAAGATGGCTTACTAGGTAAAGGAAATGGATGCATCTGTGGATTTGAGTTTCATCCCTTCCACATAGTAGAAGGAGAGAATTATACTCTTACAGTTGTATTTTCACACACACACACACACACACACACACACACACTAAGCAAATACATGAATAAATAAATAAAATGCAATAAAAATAAAATTTGCAATATATTGAATAAATAAATAAAATGCAATAAGAATGAAATTTGTAATAAGAACATTTTTCCTACTCTTACATTTGCCTTTAGACTTGTTCATGTTTGCAATATTATTTAGTATTCATAAATGTGGTACTGATGAAAATTTCCTACATAATATTCAAACAGAAACATTATTATGATAAACAGTTTGGATATTCCAGTAATGCCACATGTCAGTATGACAAGGATGGCAACAATTTCACATATTTTCTCTCCAGCTTAGAATATATAAAACACATTATAAACTGCACACTCAAGCTACTTTTGCCTTTGCCAATAATGTAGAGAAAAAAATCTCATACTAGGATTTCTGGCTTCGTCTTTAGAAAAACAATTGGGCTAACAGGGACAAAATGGCTAGAGGGCAATATTTTAGTATGATACCTCTTTGTGATTACTTTGACTATGTACTTGGAGATTCCACAGAAACCTCCAAAACATGTAATTGGTTATCCTAAATATAAATCACTGAGTGACCTCTATTCTCCATATTTTGATTCCCTTAAACATTTTTTAATTTAAACAATTTAATATACTTATAAGAGATAAAAGAGATAATGTAAACATACAAATATAACTATATATATCATAAAATATTTGTTTTTCTTTGTAAGTAAAATATAAAACACATCAAAGAACTTAAAAGAAGCAAATAAAGAAGAGTTGTAGCTACCCGAAGCTCAGATCTCACACATTATTGGATATGCTTATGATAACAATAGAAATAACACTTTGCAATCATTCACAATGGCTTATACTCATTTACCAGATATTACATTAAGCTAATACTACTCTATAGCATTTTATAAATAACTAAGATACAATCTCATCTTTAAGGCCTGATAACCACATCAATAACTGGGACAATAAATAACATTGATGTAGTAGTGCCAATTTTATCTTGGGGGAAATAAGCAGCTACCTAATTGAAATTAAAGTATACTCAATGTGAGGAACTCATGTGTGATACTATAAACAGAGCCAAATACACAGGTCTTTCACACCCCTATACAAATATAATTTTTAACAATGTGAAAAATTTGGATCCTTATATTTACAGTTAAGAATTCCACTCACCATCCATTGAAGAAAGTTCTTTTGCAACACACATTGATTATTACAGATTTCCATAGGTGATCATACACATAGATTGCCTGTGAATTTCCCAGACATAAGTAACACAACTACAATGCAACCTCTGTACCTAGGCTCATGGAATATATTGGAACAATTTGTATAGAGAACACTAGTGATTCTCTCAACTCCCATTAGTGAGCAGAAGGCCAAGAACTCAAAAAGACACAAAAGGCCAAAGTGTAGAAAATAATAGTCTGCAAGCTGTATGTCCTTGGACGGGACTACTACATAAAACTCCACCCAGCCAAGGCTTGGGTATCATTGCAGAAGAGGGGCCAGAAGGATTATAAGACTGGTGGAGGAGCTGCATGACCACATGGAAATAGCTCCTGGGGAGCTACTAATATGAGCCTACAACAACGGTGTCAGCATGCACAAGATCCATGCAAACTCAACCAGACATAAACCCTGGATAAACTGTAGAAATGGGCAGGGGGCCCCAATCTGAGTTCAATAATTATTGGCAGCTGTTGACTGCTGGGTGGTTAAGAGCTTATTTTCTTAAAAGAATGACCTTACATTATTGAAACCAACCCAAATGTCTCTCAACTGAGGACTGGATAACAAAAATGTGATACATCTACACAATGGAGTTCTGTGCAGCAGTAAAGAAAGATGATATCGGGGCTGGAGAGATGGTCTAGCGGTTAGAAGCGCCGACCGCTCTTACAGAGGACCCGGGTTCGATCCCCAGCACCCACACGGTGGCAGAGAACTGTCTGAAACTCCAATTCCAGGAGAACTCCAGTTCCAGGGGAATCCGACACCCTCTTCTGACCTCCGCGGCATTGCAGGACACGGGTGCACACACTTGCATGCAGACAGTACATTTATAAAGAAATAAATTTTAAAAAAATTTAAAAAATTAAAAAAAAGAAAGATGATATCATAAGATTTGCAGGTAAATGGATAGAACTTGAAGCCATTATGCTAAGTGAAGTAACACAGTCACCTCCCCAAAACAAACAGGTAATGGTTTCCCTCATTTGTGGATGCTAGTACCAAATCCCCCAATTAAAAGAAAAGCTGAGCAATGTTATCATTATATATCTTCCTATTGGAAAGCAACTGTGATGCTACAATGTTTATCTCATAATAAGCCCTAGAATTAACTTACCACATAATTTCAGGCATGGTAATTAATCTACATGGGCAGAAGGTATATATTAATATTCTAGAATAATATAAAATTAAAAGAAAAATCTAAATTCCTGAACATAATAAAAAAAGGGCTGTGTGGATGAAACTGATCAATGAATACCAAGTTGGTTGCATACAGCATGATGCTTTAGTGTATGATTTTGCAGTAGGACCAATATAGATGTGATATTGCACGCATTTCAAAAGCCTCAAAAAAGAACTGAGTAATTTAGTTCACAAATGTGGAATTTTTAATCGCAAATAAATTATATATGTTTAACGACCTAGACCTGTTCAGCAATTTTAAGTTTGAAATGATATATATGTGCATGAAACATTATGAGACCCTATAAATATGTACAAATTTATATTTGTATATGTCAGAAAAAAAAAAAAAAAAAAAAAAAAAAAAAAAAAAAAAAGAAGAACCCTACATAGGCTAACTGGATACTAGTTAATGCACTTGAACTGAGGATGTATGTCTGAGGACATTAATCTGACACAATAGGCCATAACACAAATGACAGAATGTATTAAATTCAGTGAGTTGGGGGCTGTGGAATGGTGCCAGTGAGAAAGGAAACATAAATATTAACAAAACATTCTGTACGAAATATACAAAATTCAATAAAAATTACAGAAAAAGATATAAGATATACAGTGAGAAAAACAAAAGAAACGTATAAATTCTGCATTTCTCAAAATTATAGGAAAATTAGAAAATGAGGTTAAAAATGATGAGTCACGGGATGAACTAGAAAATCAATCCCATGGGAAAAACGCAGAAGCTACTAAGTATCAAAGCTGAAATTTCTACTATGTTTACTTCTCAGACTTGCCATATAACAGAGAAATTAATACTGGATTGATTCTGAAAGATTTTCCCTAAATCTTTGAGCTTTCCTTTAAATTTCCAGTAGAGTTCCTATTTGGAGAGCAGGAAAATCAGAAAACACCATCACAGAGGGGAAGAGTCTTTTCACTTCTTGGGCTTTTAGGTAGGAAAAAGAAAAATGAGCGATTTTTTAAATAGAGTGATTATATAATCTGTTATTTGATGCACAGAGTGGGAATGAAGTTGGGCTGTCCATAAGTATGCATAAAGAACAGATTAGAATTCTCAAGAAAAAAGTATGAACCCCAGTTGTTCTAATGGTCTTTGTGGACGAGATTTGATGACTTCTCCAAAAGGACAGAGTACACAAACCTGGAACTGCCTTCATTTCTGCAGCATTTTGTCTTTCACTTGAGATTCTGGACCTCAAGATAACTGTGATGGAGGGAGTCTGTATGGCACATGTTAGCAGCAATATGCTATTATTGCTGTACTATGGGAAAAATAAATATGAAACAGTTTTAGAAACTTACACCTAACTCCAGATGTGTCTGGTAGAGGTCACAATATTTCCAGGTGGAGCCCAGTTCACAATGCTTGAGTGGAAAATTTCATTCTAAAATGTATGATATTAATAACACCAAGATAGTGTCATTACATGGATGACTTCTTTTAAATTTCATGGAACTTTGACTGCCATAAGGTCTCGGGGTATCAGGAGTGACACATAATCTTCAAATCTTGATTTGTAGAGGAAGCTACCAAACACTGCAAGCATGAGACTCTAACCAGCATCATCCCTTACCATCTGCCATTCAGAGTCATTCCAGGACTAAATCTTACATAGAAGTAAGCACTACAAAAAAACTGAGAAAACAATATATTATATATAATATTATTATATAAATATATATTATTATATTAGTTTTTTTTGACGCAAGAATTTAGTAATCATTAGGAGTTCATGAACTTCAAAAATATGTAATATTTCCATGATTACGTTGAAATATAAAATTGTCATTTATCATCAATAGTCACTTAATGGAGAGTACAAAATGATCTGAGTTAATTGGTGATATAAATTGCTGTTGTCCACATTAGCTTTAATTAAAAACTGTATAACAATTACTTTGGGATTGGCATAAACAAATGTTCTCTATAACTTTACTGTCATATAGTATCACCTAGTAGCAATCTCTTTCACATATAGGATGATTAATTTAAAAATAAAGTTTGTTTCCCAAGTTAATCACATACAGTAACCAAAACAGCATGGGTGAACTTGATGAAATCTGTGCCTTGATTCCACCCTATAGGTATGTATAATACAACTGCTTTTGAGACTCTGGGTCAATAAATAAAGACCTAAAATAAAAAAGGGGGATATAGAAGATATGAAAATTTTTGTCAAAAGAACTTGCAATCCAAATCTTAAAACTAAATACGGAAAGGATTTGTATGTTCCAACTAGGCCAGAGTATCACCAACTTAATGGCTGAGAAAGAAAATGCAGCTTTGCAGTGAGTAGGATGTACCAGAAGTGCCAGCAGAAAGGATTGACTTCCTCTGGGCATTGAAGGGAAGAAATGCCTCAAATTGTGCAGACATCAGGCCCTCTGTGGATCCTACTAGTAACAACTATTTTTAATGAGTTCCTAACGAAATTACCTTCTATGTGCCGCAAAGGTTTTAATACAAGAGACTTTCTTAACTCCCCCCCCCATAGAATAAGGAGAAATATGATGATGATGATGATGATGATGATGATGATGATGATGATGAAGAAGATGATGAGGTCGTTCTCCAGCTGTGGATTGGAGCCTGCTGTTATAGAAGTATTCTCTTGTAAAATCAGTAAAACTGCCTTCTTTAATTGACTAATGGACATAGAAACTGTGAAAAGGATTATTCTCTATTCAGAACAAAATAATGCTAAAGTCTCCTTAAGCTATACACTTAAGCAAAATATATTAATACAGGAGCTCTGACATTACAGCAATGGATTATTCTACCAAGGAGATGTTGGCCAGGGGATCCAAGCCCCACAAAAGGTAAAGGCTCCTTGCCCCAAACTGGGATATCTGCAGGAAGAGAGGCGATAAGGCCCTGCTATTGAAGACCTAATATAAACATGGGAAAGATGTAGGCAGACCGCACTTGCAAGTATATAGATGGTCTCTGGAATGCCAGAAAGTGTTACCAAAGGCCATTAAACCAATAAAGCAAATATGGGTCTCCTTGAGTCAAGCAAGACTCCTCCGTCACTACCAGCTACACCTCACCTGCCTGGAAATATTGCGCAGCAGTGGCAGCCATATGTCTGTATATCCCAAATCTAATTGGCTATTATCTCTCTCCTTGGAGGAATAACCCATGGCTGATGCCACAAGCTTACATCCTCTAATGGTTAAGAGATGTTATAAACCACAGGAAGACCCTGTCATACTTAGCAGAAGAAAATGTAATTCATGGGGGCTGGAGAGATGGCCTAGTGGTTAAGAGCACCGACCGCTCTTACAGAGGACCCGGGTTTGATCCCCAGCACCCACATGGCGGCTGAGAACCATCTGTAACTCCAATTCCAGGGCAACTCCAGTTCCAGGGGAATCCGAGACCCTCTTCTGACCTCCGCAGCATTGCACGACACGGGTGCACATACCTGCATGCAGACAGTACATTGATACACATACAGAAATAAATAAAATTAAAAAAAAAAGAAAATGTAATTCATGGATTAACATACCATCCAAACATCTGTGTCTATACCAAAGTAACCTACCATAACAATTAGTACTGTTTAAATACCTATATATCTAATTGCGTGTGCTTCATTAGTAGGATCGAAAGGTTTTGTCTGGACAAGCTGTCAGCCCATGAAAGAAAACAGCCAGAATTGACCAGAGACTAAGATAACAGCTCCAGAGAAAGTAGACTGTTTTGCTTCTCATCCACCTGTGACCCTTTTCTAAGCCTAGGGAACAATCTTCGGAAGAGGGGGCGTGGTAGAATGTAAGGGCGGCAATTGGGGTGAATGGTGAAACTACAGCAATATAGTCTGGACACTCATTTGATCATTCAATCAACTTGATTGAGCATACAAGCCCCCCCCCCCCGCTGGATGGTGGGACCCATGAGCTGTGTGGGTTTGGGCACAGCTGCTTGCAAATTGGTTTTACACGAAGGATGCTTGTACTCACAAATTATCACTATTGTTGAAAAAAAATGAAAACAAAACAAAACAAAACAAAAAAACAGAGAAAGATGCAGAAAAGTTATGGCAGAATGCATGATTGGGATGGGTAGGGGTGGGGTGGGGTGAAGGGAAAGGGATATATGCCTGAACTGAATTGGAAAATGATGTATGAAATACACAAAGCATCAATAAAAAAAATGATGTATAGGATGGACCTTTCCATCAACCAATATTGGTGAATCTTTGGTGATATTTTATGTGAATACTGTGTTCAGATATCATGGCAAGGATTTTGTTGTTTATTCATCTAGATCTGAAATTCAAAATAATACTTATTTTACTAAAAATTTCTCTCACTTTTGTTCTGAAAAATGTATCATTATAAAATTAATTGAATTTAGTTTTGTGTCATTAAGTTTTTAAAATTTGTGCTGCATCAAGTTATTAAGTAAAGTTCAATAACAATTTAAATAAAAGAACAAATGTGAAAATATATTTTATTTTTTATTTTATTTTTTTAATTAGACATTTATAATGTATCAATACTTTGGTGTCTAAGTGTAGATTTTTAAAAAATATTGTCTTTTCTAAAGAGGACAATTATCTTTTTTCCAGCTCATTTTAAACCTAAGAAAAATATATTAGGGAATTTATAAATTGATATTGTATGTAAAAATGTCCAAATCAAGATCACCCATGTTTACTATATGCTGTAATCTTCTACAAACTTTGAAATAGTATGAATTTGTTATTATCCTTCTTTTCTAAGTCTCTAAAAGACTGATAGGGAAAATTGAAGGACTCTTCTAAACATTACTATAACAGAGGAATTTAGTGTTCACTAAAAGTTCAACAAGAACAAAAATCTCAGCATTTTTCATTAGGCTAAATATATAAAAAAACATTTATCATATGGAGTCATTCATTATATTCTCACTGTAAATACAATAGAAACATAGATAACATTACATAAGTCACAGCAGGCAAATTGATAGATGCACCGTATATTAAAGAACACTGTAAGTTGATTTAAGAAATGTTAAAATAGCTTTCTGAGTGTGAAGCAACCTACATTTAGATCAAGCAATCAAACCAGCCATTTCCTTAACATAACAACTTTGTTAATTTTGCCATGTAAACAAATAGAAATATTCATTCTACATTCACTTCTCCTAGTCCTGACTTTAAGGAAAGTATTATTAGTAACATTGTTAAGATTCTTCATGTACTAGAAATTCCTTTCAGAGTCTAGAAATGTCAGGGCAGGAGAGATGGCTCAGTGGTTAAGAGCATGACTGCTCTTGCAGAGGACCAGGGTTTGATTCCCAGCACCCACATGGCGGCTAAAAATGGTCTTTTACTCCAGTTCCAGGGGAATCTGATGCCCTCTTCTGACCTCCGCGGCTATGCATGACACGGGTGCACCAACCTACATGCAGACAGTACACTCATACACATAAAAGAAAAAGAAAAAGAATCTGGAAATGTTGAATCATGTTCAAAGTTTTGCCAACATGTTTGCAAGTTGTGAAGCAGAGAATTTTGGCCTAGAAGAGTCTCACTAGATCTGTGTTTAAATGTCTGTTTTTCTCCTCTGCTAGCTACATAATTCAGTTAGAAACTATGTGAAATTTTTTCACCTCTAATGAATACCTTTTTGGAGAAATTGATGCTTAATCATTCATTATTACCTGAGCTATGCTACCTTCCTTGGGAAAGAAGTTTATTAAATATTAGAATTCAGCATATGTCTGTGTTCTGGTCTAATTCAAGTTCATTATTTCTGATGTTACACAAAACACATCTTCCTAGACAAAATATGTTTAGTATTACTGATTTTTGTGAAATAATTTACAAGAAGGCATCATTCCCTAAAATTATCCTTATTGTATATTGTGGTTTTCCAACTGCTCTTTCTTCTAATATACATGTTCTTAGAACTAAACTTGAAGGGATTGTGTATAGAGACATTGAAGTATATGTGCCTTAATTACAAAAGTCCTTTTTTTAAGGAATAGTAGCATGCTTTACTAATAATAGAATGGGATGAAAGAACTTATGGACTTTCTATGTACATGTCTATGGATTTTTACTTTTCCAATCACTACCCACAAATATGTAACAAATAAACTTTGTGAAGTTTAGTTCCTTATTTCATAATATTATTTCAGTCATATCACCTAGAAGTATCACTCTGAGAATTACAGATTTCTCAGAAAAAGAAAAAAAAAACATATCGTGGGTATACATCAAAATCATCCTCAGGGTCAGGTATTTTTTGGTGTTTTCCTTTTTCAGTCATGGTCTCCTTGTAGCACCAGCTGGCCTGGAACTGGCTATGTCCAGTTTTCTCCTTTATCTTATAGATACTCTCTGCTGGGTTTAAAGTCATGGGCCACCCTGCCAAGCTTATTTAGTTATTTTTAATCAACAATTTTTTATTGGATTTAAGGTATTCTTCACAATATTTTTTTAACTTTTCAATCATGTAACATGAAAACTATTTAATATTAACTCTCAAAAATATGTATTAGCATTAATAATCCAAATGGAATATTTTTGTGAGCTATATATGACATTTTATGTGCATTCCATTTAGAAAGCAATTGCCTGCACCTAGCTGTTAAGAGAAGTTGCTGATGTGCTATGTGAAGAGCACCTGGACAAGTAAGCCAGGGAGTTGCATCTGATAACTGCTCCCTGAAGTGTCTCTGCTCTATGAACATCTAAATAAGGAAGCTCTGATTTATTCTTGATGTCAGATCTATTACCTTCTCACTGACTTTTGGCTATGTTTCTATTTAGGTGTTTACTTGAGGAATGAACATAAATCCAATTTTGGGCTGGAAAGATGGCTCAGCAGTTAAGAACACTGGCTGTTCTGGCAGGGGATTGGGGTTCGATTCCAAGCAGCCATAGAGCACCTAAAAGCTGTACTTAATTCCAGACACAGGAAAATCCTACACCCTCTTCTGACAATGGTGGCATTGCACCACATGAGTGCATGTACATACATTCAGGCAGTACACTCAGATACATAAAATAAAAATAATAAATAAAATCCCACTTTTATTGAAGCAATAATTGTTAATCTATAAATATTGGCAATAAACAAGTTCATGGGCTGAGAGTTCCATTTTCTATTTAAAGGACTTTGTTAAGCATCACATTTAACTGACTGCTTTGCTTCAGTATTCTGCTCTGTTTTGGTTGTTGCTTTGAGATAGGGACTCCTCATCGCTCCAGCTGGCCTAGAACTTGATATGTAGACCAGGCTGGCCATGATCTCACAGGGAACATCCAGCCTTTGCTTCCTGAGTGTTGAAATTAAAGGTGAACACTTTGACATTACAAATAACATTTTAAATTGCTCAAACTTTAGTCAATAAAACAAAAGCTTGTAAAATTAGCTACACTTCCAAAACTCTCCCTACTATTCAGATATATAGCAATCACAGTTGGTAGAGCAAAAGCTCAGGAGGCTATGACATTTGAGTAAACTTCTACAGTGTCCCAGTCATCTTTGGGAATGACTCCATTTTCCCTTCCCAACAGTCTCAAAGGATATACTTATGTATGAGCTCTCACATAATTGTCCTTGGCAAAGTTTCAGTGCTTGCTTCTATAAAAAATACCTTTTACATTCCATAGAGTAAAATTGCTATCTTAATATTTTATTTATGCTTTTGTTTATTATTTGGTTATTTTGAAAGGCTCCATTATGCCACCTACATTGGCCTCAAAATTTGAATTTTCTTGCTTCAAACACCTAAGTGCTAATAGCATAAATGTACATTACCACACCAAACAGAATAAATCTCTCTATGTGGAGCAAACATCATGGGCCTCTGGAAGCTAAAAATAAAACTTCGATCCACTGGCTGCTCAGAAAAGCCATCCTTGCATTGTTCCAGGATCCTACTCCGCATTCACCGAAGCCACACTTGCCTGCCTCCTCCACAGCAGACTTTGGCTGCCCTCTTGCCAGAGTCCTCCACCTTGTGCTCTCTTCTACGCTGCATGGCTGCATGAGATCACCGGGCCTGTCCCACCATGTCAGACACAGCGTGGAGACCAGCTCCGAGATCACCACCAAGTACTTGAAGAAGAAGGAAGTTGTGGAGGAGGCAGAGAATGGAAGAGATGCACCTGTCAAAGGGAACGCTAATGAAGATAATGGGGAACAGGAAGCTGACAGTGAGGTAGACGAAGAAGAGGAAGAAGGTGGGGAGGAAGAGGAGGAGGAAGAAGGTGATAGTGAGGAAGAGGATGGAGAATAAGATGAGGAGGCTGAGACAGGTGCCACCAAGGGGAGAGCAGAAGATGATTCGGACGATGATGTTGATACCAAGAAGCAGAAGACCGATGAGGATTACTAAGCAGCAAAAAGGAAAAGTTAAACTTAAAAGGCGGCCAGGACCTATTCACCCTCCACTTTCCAGTCTCGGGAATCTAAACGTGGTCACCTCGAGTAGAGAGGCAGCCGCAGATGACATGAACTCTCCACCACCCACCAAAACCACAACGTGAATTTGCAACAGGGGAGGAAAAAAAACAAAAATTCCGAGGCCCTGTTTTTTTTTTTTTTTCTTGAAAGTACTTTAAAAGGGAAATTTGTATTTTTTATTTACATTTTATATTTTTGTGCATATTGTTAGGGGTTAGCCGTTTTTAAAGATAACGGGTGACCAAACTAGCCTTTGGAGCATTCTCTGTCCTACTTCTGACTTTACTTGTGGTGTGACAATGTTCATGATAATATCAAAGGAGAAAAAAAATCTCGTAAAAAAAAAAGCAAAAACAACAACAAAAATAGAAACAATCTTATTCTGAGCATTCCAGTAACTTTTTTTGTGTATGTACCTAGCTGTACTATAAGTAGTTGGTTTGTATGAGATGTTTAAAAGGCCAAAGATAAAAGTATTTTTCTTTTTATTTGTTTATGAAGTTGCTATTTATTTATTTTTTGCCCTGTTTGATAAATAAATAAAACAAAACTTTGATATGAAGTAGACTGGGACATGTAAGTCCTAGATATATATGGGTACATGCAGCTCTGCTTTCCTACATGCCTCAGGGTAAGTTTTATATTTACATAAAATTCCAAAATAATGAACTGATTTTGTTACTGTCCATGGATAATAGAGTTTCTTGATGACTATGTTTTGGGGATATATTCTTTTCATTTATCAATTTTAGTATATTATTTCATTAGTTACATTAGAAAATATTTCATGTTACTAACCACTGGCGTTATTTATCCTTAGAAATTCTACATGGAGACCTTCTTCATATTGTTACTCCTTGATCTTATGGAAGATTATTTTTAATGCTATTATTATAAGCTTTGCAATTATTTTGAATCTATACTTCAGAATTGACCAAGCTAAAGGATGCACAAGATTAATTATGATAGTAAATTACAACCCAAATTTATACTTATAAATATGTCACCTGGTATTATATTGCTTAGAACATTTTTATTTTAATAAAACGAAAGAGGGAGTTCAAAATATTATGTTACTTATTGACAGTCTTAAATGTAAGACAGTTATTTATTTCTTTTAATTTTTTAATTTATTTAAGCAGTAAGTACACTTAGGCAACAAATGTGAGGAATGTCCATACCAGCCCAATTACATCATTGTATATTTTTCTGTACAACACAGTGTCCCCAAGCTCAATTGAAAAAGCTTGTTTACACAAAAAATAAAATGTAGTCTGTTCTTGCTGTAATCAAACAATTCATCCCTTCTCCTTGGCCCTTACAATCTGTCACACCCACCTCTTCTGAGAGAGTCCCTGGGATTTGGCGGGGATGGTGAGAGACAATGGAGATAGAAGACCCATTTTTTTTCTTCTTTCCTCTTTCTTTCCCCATTTTTGTTCTCTTCAATTTCTGAGGTGACATGTGAAATTCTTGGGACTGTCCATGTTCTGTTTACAAGGGACTGAAGAGTCATCTAGAAGTCTCCTTTTAATTTTAGTAAGAAAAGACAAATATTAACACATATTAAAATTGTAACAAGTTATTCTATGGGTACAGACACATATGCTTGGAGATATCTTGTTTGGGGCATTATGACACTTTGAATAAGGGATACTAATAACTTTCCAATATGGTTGATAGAATCCCCTCCCCTGGCCTTAAGAGGTCTACAGAGTCAGTTGTGTCCCATACCCTGCCAGCAAGCAAGCCATAGGTCAAATTTGCATATTTTTTAATCGTTTACCTTCAGGATTCACATTTATCAGGCTGCCAGTATTGTACTACATCTCCTTTGGCTTGTAAAAGTGTAGCATGAAAAGACCATTGTGAAGCTTCAGAAGCTTTTCTTTATATCAGTTTGGATAGTGCTTTCCAACACCATGGAGGTCAGCTGTTGATCTGTGAGGCAGGATCTCAACATAATTAATTTTTCATGCTCATCTCATGCCATATCTTCAGCAATAGGGACTTACTGTCCATTTTTTTAAGTTTTCTTTTTTTAATATTTTATTTATTTATTATTTATTTATTTATTTATTTATTTATTTGAATGTACTGTCTGCATGTAGGTTTGTGCACCCCTGTCGTGGAATGCCGCGGAGGTCAGAAGAGGGTGTCAGATTCCCCTGGAACTGGAGTTCTCCTGGAATTGGAGTTACAGATGGTTCTCAGCTGCCATGTGGGTGCTAGGAATCGAACCTGGGTCCTCTGCAAGAGCAGTTGGCGCTCTTAACTGCTAGCCCATCTCTCCAGCCCCTTACTGTCCATTTCATACATGCACCCAAAGTTATAGGCAAATCACCTTTGTGTGGAGGCTTTTAGTGCCTCCCTGGCCAACAGCATCTGGCAGGGCAGCCCAGAACAGGCACTGAAGCCTTTATCCACCAATGCTTTTTATTTTACAGTAAGGCAAAATTGCATCCCAGAGGGAGGAGGTGTATTCCTTCCCCGTTTTTGTAAATTGTCATTGTACTGTGAGCAGCTTCTCTTGTTTCCCAGACCCCTAAATCATGATTTGCAGGTTTAGAAAAGGGAGGAGTTATATCACATACCTATAAACAGGAATCAAGCAAGACCATATTTCTTGTAGTCACTATATCAAATGAAAGGAGCAGTGATGAAATAACCTGTAAACTGCAGGACAACTAAAAATGTGTACAATTTGCTGTTTGAATACAGCCTCATATTCAACATTGATTCATCGTCAAGGTCTACTAATTTCTAGACAAATTTGGAGTCATTGACTGTTGTGCATGCTAATACAGATGTAGAAAATTAAATTTTAAGAAGCACCAACAAACAAATAACTAAAAATTACCCATATTTTTAAAAAGTTACCTTGACTCCTTTCCTCTGTGAACTTCAGCCACTTTTCATTTTTCCAAGAGAGAATATAACTCTACGAGAGAAAGTAAAATCCACTGAACAAGACAGTTTGCAGTCTGGGTACACTTGTTTGTGCTCATTACTATGGATGCAATGTGAGTAGTTGTTGAGTTTCTCCCTTAAAAATCCCCCAAACAGTGAAATACAACCTGGAGTTGTAAACCAGATAAATATCTTGTTCTCCTATGTTGATTTTTATCGGAGTATTTTCACCAGCATAAAGCAAAGTAGAACAGTCAGCAAGACTGGGGATCCTCCAGGATTGACTTTTCTAGTGGTGGAATTATAGGGGCTTGCTACAACACCTGACTTTTAACTGAATTCTGAGGATTTAATTCATATTCAACCATAAGCACTTTCCCAACTTAGCCATCTCCCCAGGCAGCTAGATTATTTTTGTGACATTACTCTGAACTTCAAACTGGTTCATACACTTAATATTTAGATAAATATTTAGTTTCCATAATCTTTGAGTAGGCTGTCCACCATTTGAACAGCCCATATATGCCTCGGTGAAGATTATATATATATATATATATATATATTAATACGCTATTTTATGACAACTGATCCTTTGTTGTGGTGTAAATGTTTCTTTTGGATCAGGATTTTTTTTATGAGGTATACTTTATTTGATAGTGCAGTCTGTCATTGACTAAAGACAATAGTTAAGTTATGGAATTACTTGCTAGTATCACAAGTACTGAGCCTTCTTAATGAAGAACATACAAATATGTGCCCAATAGTCTGAAATTTTGAAAAGAGAACAGGATTCAATTATAGACCGGTGGCTCACGCCTTTAATCCTAGCACTAGGGAGGCAGAGGCAGGTGGATCTTTTTGAGTTCAAGGCCAGCCTGATCTACAGAGTGAGTTCCAGGACAGCTGGGGCTACAGGGACACCCTGTCTTGAAAAGAAACCCTCCCCCAAAAAAGTTTGTGGGATCACAGTATTCTTGGAACTTTTTTCCTCTGTCCTCTGATAGGTCTGTGTCTTTCTGTAGCATCCAAGGATATTATTTTCTGTTGAATTTACCACTTTTCATTAATAGGCATATTAGTCATAAGTGACATGAGAGTTAATGTACATGCCATATTGTTTTTCTTGTTATGTACAATCATTTGCTTTGATCAATACTCACACCATTTTTTTATCAATGCTGGAAGGTGGGGCACAAAATAGATATTTAGGTATTTAAAAGGTGATCTGAAATTTTGGAGTGATTAATGACTCTCTTTTGAGAATGAATTAGTTTTCACAGCATGGGTCAGTTCTCAGGAAAACTCACTATCATGGAGCAAGTTCTTCCCTCTCCTTTCCTAGTGCCTACTTGTGTTTCTATTTCTTTTTCCATGCAATGGTGCTTCAGGAGGATTAAATTCCCAGTCATTCAGTAACCACACAGATAATTAGAGCTATTACTTTGGATTTCCAACTTCCCAAGCCATCCATGAGTCAATCTAAACTGTTTTTTTTTTTTTTTTACATTTTCAACAAATTACTAATTGTTCTGTGTTAAAGTAATAGGAAAAGATGAGAACATCATAACAGAGAAATTAGTTTGATAATCTGATGCTAATACAGAAACCTCATACTGGGCGGCCAGAATTTTCTAGTAGCCTTTGTTTTTTTTTTTTTTTTTTTTGGTCTTTTTGAGACAGGGTCTCCCTGTGGCCCTAGCTGTCCTGGAACTCACTCTGTAGACCAGGCTGGCCTTGAACTCACAAAGATCCACCTGCTTCTGCCTCCCAAGTGCTAGGATTAAAGGCATGTGCCACCATGTTCAGCTATATCTAGCCTTTTAATAACAAACTATTTAATAAAATGATTACAATTGAGAGTAAACCTGAATAAATTTACTCTATAGTGACTGTGATACAATTGTGGGCTTTTTCTTTTCTCTTTATTTTCCTTGTATTGTCCTTGAAAAATACAATTAGAAAATTGAGTGAGGACCAGAGAAATGAGTGTGATAGTGCAGGGACATTTTTGGGTGTCTCCCTAAAACTATGGAGAGTCAGCAAGGGGAAGCAGTGACTGTTCCATCCTGGGGACTTGGGTATGAAGAATGAATTTTGAATGCTACTTCCAGAACAAGCCTAAGACCCAGGTATTCACATTCTCTCCTATCCCTTACCCAAACTATTTCAGCCTTAGATTGCCAAACTATAATAATCTCTCTCCAAAGAACTAGAACCCTGCTGCACCTCACCTAGACTTAGGAAGTAAAGAAGGAAAATGGGTCAGGGTTTCTGAATTAACTTCCCTGTTTATCAGCAAGCAAGATTCTTGACTTATAGAGGACTTTAGCACAACTAGAAAGACTTTAGTACAATTGGTTCTGGAAAGAGTGAGCCTCTGACTCTGAGGCTTGTGAAGAAACAGCAAGTCTCTGAACTCCATCATAGGGAAGTCAAAATATTTCTTGGTGATGGATAGGATCTCCTACTCATCCAGAAAGACTTGAATTCATGGCCTGACTTGGCCACTGATTACCTGTGTGAATTTAAGATGAAAGTTCACTTAATTTCTTAGATTTACATTTCATCTTCTGGAACAATGTCCAGATAATAGGAAAGATTCAATGAGATTAAGGATGCCAGATGCTTTTCCAGTGAATAAGAAAGAGTGGATGCAGAATCAATGGAGAACTCTGACCCAAGGAGCCCAATTTCCTTCCTTTCATTCTCAGAGCCTATTATCATCACCTAGTCTGACCTCCTTATTCCCTTCTCACTGTCCTATCTGTGCAAGATGCTGTACCTCTGTTCTGACAGCATTGCACTGTGGGTACTCCTGATCTCTCTCTCTCTCTCTCTCTCTCTCTCTCTCTCTCTCTCTCTCTCTCTACTCTTTTTCAGATTTTCAGAAATAGATATGAAAATGGAGAGACAGAGGTAGATAGATATATGATAGATAGATAGATAATTGATAGATGAGAGATAATTTGGGTATTTTTCATCACAGTCTCACATGTAGAATACTTACTATGTAGACCCAGACTAACATTAGAGTTTAAGTGATAATATTTCTGTCCATCTTATTTACCTTATTTAAGAAATTGCAGCTTACTGAATTTACTACAAAGTAATACAGCACAGTGATATTAAGAAATATGATAAAGTTACATGCAGTTATCTTGAACATGAAGAAAACAGATGCATGACTTACAAAATTACTTTCACATTACAACTAATATAGATTTCAAAGTTTTTATGCATTATTTTATTTCATTTTATTTTATTTATTTTTTAGGAATTCATGTTTTTCTGTTTAATTTTACACTACTCTAGAATATGAATATCTACCCTCCACCATATACCACAATTACAAAGTCTGAAAATAAGGGGTAAGTTAATTCTAGAGCCCATTAAGGGACTCACATTATAACAGCACAGTTGTCTTCAGATAAAAGGTAATATAAAATTAACTTTGCTCAGCTTGCATTTCAACCAGGGATTTGGTGCTGGCATCGACAAAAGAGGGATACCATTTGTCATTTGCTTTTCTGGGACTGTGTTACTTCACTTAGCATAATGGCTTCTAGTTCCATTCATTTACCTGCAAAGCTCATGATGTCGTCTTTCTTTTTTAAATATCTATCTATCTATCTATCTATCTATCTATCTATCTATCTATCTATCTATATTATAAAATCTAGACCCATGTTCCCCCATTCCCCCACCCCACCAGAGCTCATGCATTCTGCAAAACATGCCTTTCATCTCTTTCTCAGTCTTTCTCAATATTCTCCATGTGGAAGTTGAATGTTTTGAGCAGATCACTATTTCAGTCAGTTCTTTGATGCAGTCCTTAATGTTGTTGTTGTTGTTGTTGTTGTTGTTGTTGTTTCCAATATGCATCACTCCCAACTGCTTTGGACAAAAGCTCAAGGGGCCATACAAAGGAAATACTTACAACTAGGTAATTGGCACTAGCATCCACAGATGAGGGATACCATTCGTCATTTGTTTTTCTGGGACTGTGTTATTTCACTCAGCATGATGTCCTCTAGCTCCAGCCATTTTCCTACAAGGCTCGTGATGTCCTCTTTCTTTACTGCTGCATAGAACTCCACTGTGTAGATGTACCACATTTTCGCTATCCAATCATCAGTTGAGGGGCATTTGGGTTGGTTCCAGCTCCTTGCTATTGTGAAGAGAGCTGAAATAAACATGGCTGTGCATGTATCTCTGCAGTGGGGTGAGTCTTGAGGGTACATGCCTAGGAATGGTATGGCTGGGTCGGGTGGCAAGTTCATTCAAAGTCTTTCAAGGGTTTTCCACACTGCTTTCCATAGTGGCTGCACAAGTTTACAATCCCACCAGCAGTGGATGAGTGTTCCCCTTTCCCCAGAATCTCTCCAGCACTTGGTATCATTTGTTTTCTTGATCCTAGCCAGTCTTATTGGAGTAAGATGATATCTTAAAGTGATTTTGATTTGCATTTCCTTAATGATATCTGATATCTTCCTCAATTTCTTTCTTTAAAGGTTTAACATTTTTGTTTTAGAGAACTTTGCTGTCTTTGGTTAGGTTTGTTCCTAGGTATATTAATGTTTTTGAGGCTATTGTGAGTGGGAAGGTCTCTTTGAATTCTTTCTCCAGTTGCTTGTTCTTGGTGTAAAGAAAGGCCATTGATTTTTTTAGGTTAATTTTGTATCCTGCCACTTTGCTGAAGCTGTTAATCATTTCTAGGAGTTTTCTGGTGGAGTTTTTAGCATCCCTTAAGTAAACAATCATATCATCAGCAAATAGGGATAGCTTGACTTCCTCTTTTCCAATTAGAACTCCTTTAATTTCCTTTTCTTGCCTTATTGCTCTAGCAAGGGTTTCAAGCACTATATTGAAGAGGAGTATTGACATGGGGCAGCCTTGCTGAGTTCCTACCTTTAAAGGGAATGCTTCCGTCATTTCCCCATTTAGGATGATATTGGCTGTGGCTTTCCTGTATATGGCTTTGATTACATTGAGGAATGATCCCTCCAATCCAATTCCTTCTAGGACTTTAAGCATGAAGGGATGCTGGATTTTGTCAAAGGCTTTTTCAGCATCAATTGAGATGATGGTGTGGTTTTTGTCTTTTATTCCATTTATGCGTTTGATGATGTTTATTTTTGTATGTTGAACCATCCCTGCATCTCTGGTATGAATCCATCTTGGTCATGATGGATGATCTTCTTGATGTGGGTCTGTATGCGATTTGCCAGTTTCCTGTTTAGAATTTTGGCATCTGTGTTCATTAGGGAGATGGGTCTATAATTCTCCTTTTTAATTGTATCTTTGCCTGGTTTTGGTAATAGAGTGATGCTGCCTTCATAGAAGAAATTTGCGAGAATTCCCTCTGATTGTATCCTTCTAAACACTTTCAGTAATAATGGTTGTAGGTCTTTTTGATTTTTTTTTCTGTCTTTTTATTGATGCTTTGTGTATTTCATACATCATTTTACAATTCAGTTCAGGCATATATCCCCTTCCCTTCCCCCCACTCCAGCCCTACCCATCCCAGATCATGCATTCTGCCATAACTTTTCTGCATCTTTCTGTTTTTTTGTTGTTTTGTTTTGTTTTGTTTTCATTTTTTTTAACAATAAGTGATAATTTGTGAGTACAAGCATCCTTCGTGTAAAGCCAATTTGAGAGCATTTGTGCCCAAACCCACACAGCTCATGGGTCCCACCATCCAGCGGGGGGGGGGGGGCTTGTATGTTCAATCAAGTTGATCAAATGAGTGTCCAGTCTATATTGTTGTAGTTTCACCATTCACCCCAATCTCAGCCCTTACATTCTACCATGCCCCCTCTTCCACAGCTGGTTCCCTAGGCTTTGAAAAGGGGCACAGGTGGATGAGAAGCAAAACAGTCTACTTTATCTGGAGCTGTTGTCTTGGTCTCTAGACAATTCTGGCCGTTTTCTTTCATGGGCTGCCAGCTTGTCCAGGCATAATCCTACTTCCTGGACCAGTGGTGGCCTGGTCCTGACCCCCCTGCCCTGCTCAGGACCAGAATATCTGTTGTATGTCTTTTTGAAATGTTTTATAGAATTCTGCTGTGAAACCATCTGGGCCTGGGCTTTTTTTAGTTGGAAGATTTCTTATTACATCATCAATTTCTTCATGTGTCTGTTTAAGCTCTTCTTGGTTGAGTTTTGGTGATTCCCAGGATTTCAGATATTCATCCATCTCTTCTAAGTTTTCAAACTTTGTAAAATATAGGTTTTTGAAGTATTCCCATATGATTTTCTGGATCTTTTCCTTTTCTGTTGTGATATTTCCCTTTTCATCACAGATTGTATTGATTTGAAATTGTTCCTTCTTTCTTTTGGTTAACTGGGCTAGAGGTCTGTCTATCTTGTTTATTCTTTCAAAGAACCAACTTTTGGATTCATTGATTTTTTTTTGTATTGTTTTCTTTTTTTCTATTTCATTGATTTCTGCTCTGATTTTTGTTATTTCTTCCTGTCTTTTGCATTTAGGGTTCATCTGTTGTTGCCTCTAGAGTACTTTTAGTTGCAGTGTTAGATCATTCACTTGTGCTCTTTCTGTTTTTCTAATTTAGGCACCCAGGGCTATAAATTTCCCTCTTAGGACTGATTTTAAAATATCCCATAGGTTTTGTTGTGTTGTATTGCCATTGTCATTCAGTTACAGGAATGCTTATATTTCTTTCTTTATCTCTTCCTTGACCCATTCATTATTAGAGTGTGTTGTTTAGTCTCCATGTGTTCTTGTAGGCAGTAGGGCTTATCCTGGTGTTGATGCTGAGCTTTATTGAACTGTGTTCTGATAGAATGCATGAAATTATTTCAATGTTTTTGTATTCGTGGAGGTTTCTTCTGTGTCCCAGTATGTGGTCGATTTTGGAGAATGTTCCGTGGGGTGCTGAGTAGAAAAAGTGTATTCTCTGGTATTAGGGTGGAATATTTGGTAGAGGTCTATGAGGTCCTTTTGGTGTATCATATCGTTCAGTTCAGATGCCTCTCTGTTTATTCTTTGTCTTGTTGACCTATCTAAGGACTCAGTGGGGTATTGAAATCCCCTACTATGTGTGTACTAGGGTTAGTGTGTACTCGTGGTCCTAGAGAATTGTCTTTATAAAGTTTGGTGCACCAGAATTTGGGGCATATATATTCATAATTGTGAAATCTTCTTGGTGAATTGTTCCTTTGATAAAAATGTAATGGCCTTCTTTATCTCTTCTGATTTCTTTTACTTTGAAGTCTATTTTGTCTGATATTAAAATAGCAACACCTGCTTTCTTTTTGGTACCATTTGCTTGGAATATTTTTTTCCATCCCTTCACTTTAAGGTGGTGCCTGTCCTTGAAGGTAAGATGTGTTTCTTGTAGACAGCATATCGATGGATTCTGTTTCCTAATCCAGTCTCCCAGTCTATGTCTTTTGATTGGGGAATTTAGTCCATTAATATTTAAGGTTATGACTGATAGGTTTGTGTTGCTTCCTTTTGCCTTATTATCCATCTGCGGTTTTGATTTAGGTTTCTACTTCTGCAGTTATGCTTTTATTGATTTCTCCTTCTAGTTGCCTGGGGTTGGTTGCTCCTTTCTTCTGTTCTTTGGATTGCTTCAAGTATTCTCTGAAGGGTTGGTTTTCCGGACATGTATTCTTTCAAGTTGTTTATGTCATGGAAGATTTTCCTCTCTCCTTCCACTATGATTGACATTTTTGCTGGGTATAGTAACCTGGGCTGGCATCCATTGTCCCTCAATGACTTCTCCAACACAACATGTGAAAGACGAAGAAGAACTGGAGCCAAGCATTCCAGGGTTAAAGTACAATAGATACCAATCAAGGTTGACTATAACCCAGCAAAAAGTCGATTTACTTAAAGGAAGAAAATAAAAACCATTCCATGACATAAACAAGTTGAAAGAATAATGTCCGGAAACCAACCCTACTCAGAGAATTACTTGAAGCAATTTCAACAGGGCAGAAGACAAAGCAAGCACCAACTCCATGCACCTAGAAGACGAAATCAATAAATACATAACTTGCAGACCAGTACGAAACTAAAACCCAAACAAACAAGGATATAAGGCAAAAGGAAGCAAACACACAGCCATCAGTCATAACTTAAATATTATGGACTATAAACTCCCCATTCAAAAGGCCAAAGAATGGGAGATGTGATAAGGAAACAGAACCCATTTGATATTGCTGTCTTACAAAACACATCTTAACCTTCAAGGACGAGGCACACTGAAAGTGAAAAGGATGGAAAAATATTCCAAGCAAAATGGTACCCTAAAAAGAAAGCAGGTGTGATGCTATTTTATATCGACAAAATAGACTTCAACGTAAAAAAATCAGAAGAAATAAAGGAGGCCATTACTTTTTAATCCAAAGGAACAATTCACAAGAAGGATTTCACAATTATGAATATTAGTTTCCAATATTACTAATAAGCAAAAAAACAAAAATTAAAAGACAATTCTCTAGGACCACGAAGTACACAACTAACCCTAGTCAACGTTATCACCATAGTAGGGATTTACATCCACTGAGTCCATTAGATTAGGTCAACATAGACAAAAGAATAAACAGAGAGGCATCTGAACTGAACAATGGATCACCTAACAAGGACCCTCATAGACCTCTACAAATAGTTCCACCCTAATACCAGAGAGTCACTTTTTCTACTCAGCAGCCACGGAACATTCTCCAAAATCGACCACATACTGGGACACAGAAGAAATCCCCCAGAATACAAAACATTGAAATAAGTTTCATGCATATTCTATCAGACACAGTTCAATTAAACGCTCAGCATCAACACCAAGATAAGCCTCTACTACTTAAGAACACATGGAGACTAAACAACACATTCTATAGTAATGAATGGGTGTCAGGAAGAGATAAGAGAAATATGAAGTCGATATTCCTGTAACTGAATGAAATGGCCAATCACAACACCAACCAAACCTATGGGATATTTTTAAACTCCGTCCTAGAGGAAATTCTTAGCCACTGGGTGCCTAAATTAAAAAACAAAGAGCACAGTGAATGAGTCTAAACCTGCAACTAAAAGTTCTCTAGAGGCAACTAGATGAACCTAAATACAAAGACAGGAGAAAGAATAACAAAATCCAGAGCAGAAATCAATGAAATATGAAAAAAGAAAACAATACAAAAAAAAATCAATGAATCCAAAGAGTTTGGTTTCTTGAAAGAATAAACAAGATACACGATACCTCTAGCCCTACGTTACCAAAAGAAGAAGGAAGGAACAATTTCAATCCATAATCTGTGTGAAAAGGGACATTCCAAACAACAAGGAAAATGATCAGAAATATCATCTGGGTACTTCAAAAACACTATATTTTACAAAGTTTGAAAACTTATAAGGAAATGGATGATATCTGAAATCCGTGGGAATCACAAAACTATCAACCAGAAGAATGAAAGCTTAAACAGACCATACAAACATGAGAAATGATATTAATACAGTAAAAAACATCTTCCAACTAAAAAAGCCCAGGCCAGATGTTTCACAGCAGATTCTATATAAACATTTAAAAAGCATACAACAGATATTTGGCCTGAGCAGGCACAGGGGGGGTCCGAGGACCAGGCACGCCACTGGCTCCAGGACGTAAGGATTATGCCTGGGGACCGCTGGCAGCCCATGCAAAGAAAACGCCGACCAGATTGTTAGAGACCAAGACACACGCTCCAGATAAAGTAGACTGTTTTGCTTCTCACCACCTGTGCCCCTTTTTTCAAAGCCTAGGGAACACTAGCTGTGGAAGAGGGGGAGTTGTATGAATGTAGGGCTGAGATTGGGTGAATGGTGAAACTACAACATATAACATGGACCACTCTTTGAATCAACTTGAGTGAAACAACAAGCCCCCCCCCACCCGCGTGGATGGCTGGGACCCCTGAGACTGTGTGGGTTTGGGACAAATGCTTGCAAATGGCTTTATCACGAAGAGCATGTCTTGTTACTCATAAGTTATTCAACTTATTGTTAAATAAAAAAATGAAAACAAAAACAAACAAAACAACAAAAAAACAGAAAGATTGCAGGAAAAGTTTATCGGCAGCATGCTCATGATCTTGGGATGGCGTAGGGCCTGGCCGGGGGGGGGAAGGGAAGGGGTACATATGCCTGAACTGAATTTAAAATATGTATGAAATACACAAAGCATCAATAAAAAGTCGACAAAAAAAATCAACAAGACCTACAACATTATTACCGAAATGTTTAGAAGATACAACAGAGGGAATATCTCGCATTTCTTCTATTGAAGGCAGCATCAACTGTTCAATTACAAGAGAACCTTAGGCAAAGATACAAATTAAAAAGGATGAATTATAGACCCATCTCCCTAATGAAAACAAGATGCCAAAATTCTAAACGCGCAAACTGGCTAATATCGCATACAGACCCACATAAGACGAGTCATCCACCATGACCAGAAATGGATTCATCATCCAGAGTTGCAGGGATGGTTCAACATAACAAAAATAAATAATCAATCCGCAAATGGATATAAAGGACAAAAAAACCACCACACATCATTCTCAATTGATGACGTGAAAAAGCTTTGACAAAATCCAGCCTCCCTTCATGCTTAAAGTCCCTAGAGAAGAATTGGATTGGAGGGCATCCTTCCTAATGTAATCAAAGCCATATCAGGAAACACAGCCAAATCATCCTACTGGGGAAATGACGGAAGCATTCCCCTTAAAGGGTAACTCAGGCAAAGCTGCCCCAATGTCAATACTCGTTTTCAATTCTATATAGTGCTTGGAACCTTGTAGAGCAATACGAGACAAGAAAACTTAAGGAGTTCTAGATTGGAAAGTAGAGAAGTCAAAAGCTATCCCTATTTATGATGTATGTACTGTTTACTATAAGGAAGCTTAAAACTCCACCAGAAAACTCCTAGAACCATTAACAAACAGCTTCACCACAGTGCAGTTCCAGGATACAAAATTAACCTAAAAAACTACAATGGGCCTTTCTTTACACCAAGAACAAGCAACAGGAGAAAGAATTCAACGAGCTCCTTCCCACTCCCACAATAGCCTCAAAATAAAAACATTATATACCTCAGACAAACCTAACAAAGACAGCCAAAGTTCATCTTAAACAGAAAAATGTTTAACACTTTAAAGGAAAGAAATTGAGGAAGTTCAGATATCAATTAAGGAATGGAAATCAAAATACTTTAAGTATCATCTTATCCAATAAGATGGCTAAGATCAAGAAAACAAATGATACCAAGTGCTGAGCGATTCTGGGGAAAGGGGAACTCATGCCACTGCGGTGGGATTGGTAAACTTTGTGGCAGCCCTATGAAAGCAGTGTGGAACAACCCTTGGAAAGACTTTGAATGAACTTGCCACCACGACCCAGCCATACCTTCTAGGCATGTCCCTCATGCTCACCCCACTGCCGAGGATACATGCACAGCCCATGTTTCATTCCGCTCTCTTCCACAGTAGCAAGGAGCTGGAACAAACCCAAATGCCCCTCAACTGATGATTGTATAGCGACATGTGGTATAATCTACACCGAATGGAGTTCTATGAGCAGTTAAAGAAAGGACACATCACGGCCTTGTAGCAAATATGGCCTGGAGCTAGAGGACTATTGCTGAGTGAATAACCAGTTCCCAGAAAAACAAATGACGAATGTATCCTCATACTGTGGATGCTAGTGCCAATACGTAGTTTGTAATTATTTCCTTTTGTTGGCCCCTTGAGCTTTTGTCCAAAAGATTGAGTGATGCATATTGGACCAACAACAACAACAACAACACAACAACAACAACATAAGGGATGCAAATCCAAAGAACTGACTGAAAATAGTGATCCTGCTCAAAACATTCCACACTCACATGGAGAATATTGAGAAAAGACTGCGAAACATGATGAAAGGCATGTTTTGCAGACATGCATGAGTCTGGGGGTGGGGGACATGGGGGACTGGGTCTAGATTTTATTAATATAGATAAGATAGATAGATAGATACGTATAGATTAGATAGATTAGATAGATATTTTAAAAAAGAAAGCGACATCTGGTTGCAGGTAAATGAATGGAACTAGAAAGCATTATGCTAAGTGAAGTAACAGTCTCAAGAAAAGCCAAATGAAAAAGGTATCCCTCTTTTGTCGAGCAGCACCAAAATCCTGGTTTGAATGCAAGCTGAGCAAGTTATTTTATAACCTTTCTTTTTCTGAAAAAACTGTGCTGTTATAATGTGAGTCCCTTAAGTGGCCTAGAATTAACTTACCCCTTATTTCAGACTTTGTAATTGGTATATGGGGGGGTATGGAAGGGGTAGATATTCATATTCTAGAGTAGTGTAAAATTAACACAGAAACACCATGAATTCCTAAAAATAATACCAAAATAAACATGAAATAAAATAATGGATAAAACTTTAAATCTATATTAGTTGTAATGTGAAAAAGTAATTTTTTTTAAGTCTATGCATCTGTTTTCTTCATGTTCAGATCAACTGCAGTAGCCTTTATATATTTTTAAATATCACTGTGCTGTTATTACTTTGTAGGGTAATTCAGTAAGCTGCAATTTCTTAAATAAGGTAATAAGATGGACAGAAATATTATCATTAAACTCTAATGTTAGTCTGGGTCTACATAGTAAGTATTCTAACATGTGAGACTTGATGAAAAAATACCCATAATTATCTATCATCATCCAATTTATCTATCTATCTATTCAATATATCTATTCACTCTCTGTCTCTCCATTTTCATATCTATTTCTGAAAATCTGAAAAAGAGTAGAGAGAGAGAGAGATGAGCAGGAGAGAGGGAGAGCGAGAGAGAGCGGAGAGAGAGAGAGAGAGTCAGATTTACCCCACAGTGCAATGCTGTCAGAACAGAGGTACAGCATCTTGCACAGATAGGACAGTGAGAAGGGAATAAGGAGGTCAGACTAGGTGATGATAATAGGCTCTGAGAATGAAAGGAAGGAAATTGGGCTCCTTGGGTCAGAGTTCTCCATTGATTCTGCATCCACTCTTTCTTATTCACTGGAAAAGCATCTGGCATCCTTAATCTCATTGAATCTTTCCTATTATCTGGACATTGTTCCAGAAGATGAAATGTAAATCTAAGAAATTAAGTGAACTTTCATCTTAAATTCACACAGGTAATCAGTGGCCAAGTCAGGCCATGAATTCAAGTCTTTCTGGATGAGTAGGAGATCCTATCCATCACCAAGAAATATTTTGACTTCCCTATGATGGAGTTCAGAGACTTGCTGTTTCTTCACAAGCCTCAGAGTCAGAGGCTCACTCTTTCCAGAACCAATTGTACTAAAGTCTTTCTAGTTGTGCTAAAGTCCTCTATAAGTCAAGAATCTTGCTTGCTGATAAACAGGGAAGTTAATTCAGAAACCCTGACCCATTTTCCTTCTTTACTTCCTAAGTCTAGGTGAGGTGCAGCAGGGTTCTAGTTCTTTGGAGAGAGATTATTATAGTTTGGCAATCTAAGGCTGAAATAGTTTGGGTAAGGGATAGGAGAGAATGTGAATACCTGGGTCTTAGGCTTGTTCTGGAAGTAGCATTCAAAATTCATTCTTCATACCCAAGTCCCCAGGATGGAACAGTCACTGCTTCCCCTTGCTGACTCTCCATAGTTTTAGGGAGACACCCAAAAATGTCCCTGCACTATCACACTCATTTCTCTGGTCCTCACTCAATTTTCTAATTGTATTTTTCAAGGACAATACAAGGAAAATAAAGAGAAAGAAAAAAGCCCACACTTGTATCACAGGTCACTATAGAGTCAATTTATTCAGGTTACTCTCCACTGTAATCATTTTATTAAAATAGTTGTTATTAACCGGCTAGCTATAGCTGAACATTGGTGGCACCATGCCTTTAATTCCTATCACTTGGGAGGCAGAGAAGCAGGTGGACATCTTTGGGAGTCAAGGCCAGCCTGGTTCTCTACAGAGTGGTTCCAGGACAGGCTTGGGTCCCAGGGAGCCCCTGTCTCAAAATAGATCCAAAAACACAAAAAAAAAAAAAAAACAAAGAGCTAAGAAAAAAATTCTGGCGCATAGTATGAGGTTCTGTTATAGTCCAGAGATTATTCAAAACATAATTCTCTGTTATGATTTGTTCTCATATTTCCTATTACTTTAACAAAGAAACAATTGTAATTTGCTTTGAAAATGTAATAATAAAAAAAAAAAAAAAAACAACAGTCTCAGCTGGACTCCATGGAGGCTTGGGAAGTTGGAAATCCAAAGTAATAGCTCTAATTATCTGTGTGGTTACTGAATGACTGGGAATTTAATCCTCCTGAAGCACCATTGCATGGAAAAAGAAATAGAAACACACGTAGGCACTAGGAAAGGAGGGGAAGAACTTGGCTCAATCTGATAGTGAGTTTCATGAGAACTGACCCACTGCTGGAAAACTATTCATTTCAAAAGAGAGTCATTATCAGCCTCCATAAATTTTCAGATCAACTTTTAATACCTAAATATCTATTTTGTGCCCCACCTTCCAGCATTGATAAAAAAATGGTGTGAGTATTGATCAAAGCAAATGATTGTACATAACAAGAAAAACAATATGGCATGTACATTAACTCTCATGTCACTTATGACTAATATGCCTATTAATGAAAAGTGGTAAATTCAACAGAAAATAATATCCTTGGATGCTACAGAAAGACACAGACCTATCAGGAGGGAAGAGGAGAAAAAAAGGTTCCAAGAATACTGTGATCCCACACAAACTTTTTGGGGGAGGGTTCTTTTCGAGACAGCGGGTCTCCTGTCAGCCCCAGCTGTCCTGGAAACTCACTCTGTAGATCAGGCCTTGGCTTGACCTCAAAAAGAAATCCACCTGCCCTCTGCCTCACTAGTGTAGGATTCAAGGCGTGAAGCCACGGTCTATAAACCTTGCCATCCTGTTCTCTTTTCAACATTTCAGGGGATATTGGGCACATTACTTTGTATGTTCTTCTAAGAAGGCTCAGTCTTGTGAGTACTGCACGTCATTCCATAACTTACCTATGTCTTTAGTCAATGACAGGACTGCACTATCAATAAAGTATACCTCACTAAAAAAAATTTCCTGATTCCAAAAAGCAACCATTACACCACAACAACGGATCCGTTGGTATTAAAATAGGGCGTATTATATATATCTATATATGTATGATATATATATTATCACTATATAATTCTTCATACGCAGGCATATATGGGCTGCGTCAAATGGTGGACGCATACTCAAAAGATTATGGAAACTATAAATTATTTATCTAACTTATTAAGTGTATGATACCAGTTGGAAGTTCAGTAGTAAGTCACAAAAAAAATCTAGTGCCTGGGGAGGATGGCTAATTTGGGAAAGTGCTTATTGTTGAAATGACTTAACTCCTCAGAATTCAGTTCAACGTAGGGTTGTACAAGCCCATTAATTCCACCACTAGAAAAGTCAATCCTGGAGGATCCCCAGTCTTGCTGACTGTTCTACTTTGCTTTATGCTGGTGAAAATACTCCGATAAAAATCAACATAGGAGAACAAGATATTTATCTGGTTTACAACTCCAGGTTGTATTTCACTGTTTGGGGGATTTTTAAGGGAGAAACTCAACAACTACTCACATTGCATCCATAGTAATGAGCACAAACAAGTGTNGTTGTAATTCTGATAGGTTTCCCCTTATAGGTCACTTGTTGTTTTTCTCTTGTGGCTTTAAGGATTTTGTCTTTGTTTTGGGTGTCTAGCATTTTAACTATGATGTGGCGTGGAGAATTTCTTTTCTGATCTTGTCTGTTTGGAGTTCTATGTGCTTCTTGTATTGGTATTGGTTTGTCCTTTTTTTAGTTTGGGGAAGTTTTCATCTATTATTCTGTTGAAGATCTGATCAATACCATTCTCTTGGGATTCTTCTCCTTCCTCTATTCCTATGATGTGGAGGTTTGATCTTTTCATAGTGTCCCACAGTTCCTGGTTGTTCCACTTTTGTGTATTTTTAAATTTTTCATAATCTTTCCTTGAGGTTTTTAGTTGTTCTGTGTTATCCTCCAGGTCTGATATTCTTTGTTCTGCTTCCTCCATTCTGCTTCTGAGGCTTTTTTCATTCCTTTCCTCTTGAATGGATGAGTGTTTGATTTCCTTTTTCATTTCCTCTTCTGATTTCTTTAGTGTTTCTATTTCTTTTTGGAGCTTCTCGATCTCTTTTTGTAGCTCTTTTGTTTGCTGGTTGGTTTCTTTTTCTTTTTCAGCATGGGATCTTTTCAGTGTTTCTACTTCCTTCTGGAATTTGTCATTCTCTCTCTCTAGGTCCCTCTTGAGTTCTTCATTCTCTTTTCTCCGTTCTTTGATTTGTTCTTTATAATCTTCTAGTTCGTTAAATATGTTCCAAATTGTGTTTCTGATATCTGTGTCCTGGGGCATCCCCAGAGGGATCCCACTGTAGGAATCTTCCATAGAGTTGGTAGAGCTTGATGAGGGATTACCCTGCCTCTTTCCCATGTTGTCTCTTCTTCGTGTTCCTGGCATATGGGCTTCTCCTTGCCTGTATTCCAATGTGAGTCCTAAATGCCTCTTCACTGTGTTGAAGGCTTGCTTTGCTTGCCTCCTTAAGATGCCTTTGTAATCCCAGTTGGCATGGGGGGGGGCTCTTTAGCCCACACCCAGTACCTGCTCTTCTGCTGGTCTCAGGAGATCTCAGATCTCAAGACTCACACAACCCTACCTTTAATATCAGCTGGGAGTATAACTCTGCCCCGACAGCCACAATGCCAATTAATCCAAAAACAACAGGATTAACGGATTAGCTAGGTTAACTCAATCAACATCAGCCTTGCTGAAGCATCCAGTTCCTACCTGCCTTGCTGTGCTTCCGCTGGTCTCAGGAGATCTCCATGATGTCATCTTTCTTTAGTGCTCCATAGAATTCTATTTTGTAGATGTACCACATTTTTCTCTAACCACTCATCAGTTCAGGGGAACCTGGGTTGGTTCCAGCTCTTTGCTATTGTGAAGAAAACTGCAATAAGCATAGATGTTCATGTATCTCTGCAATAGGATGAGTCTTATGGGTTTATACACAGGAGTGTGATGACTGGGTCAGGTCTTAGGCTCATTTTCAGTTTCTTGAGAGTTCTCCACACTGCTTTCCATAGGGGTTGCATGAATTTGCATTCCCAACACAGTGGATGAGTGTTCCCCTTTGCCCACAACCTCCCCAGCATTTGGTGTCCTTTGTTTTCTGGATCATTGCTAGTCTTACTGGAGTAAGATGAAATCTTAAGTTGGTTTTAATTTGCATTTCCTTAATTATTAGTGATGGTGAATACTTTTAAAGATATTTCTCATCCATTTTTACTTCTTCATTTTTGAAATCTCTTTTCAGCTCTTTACGCCATCTTTTGAGTGGGCCATTTGTTTACTCTTCCTTTATTTTTATAGAAGTTTATACATTCTGGATGATAACATTCTGTCAGATGTATCACTGGTGAAGGTTTCCTCCCATTCTGTGGGTTTTCTATCTACTTCTTTGATTTTTTTCTTTTACTGAACAGAAACTCTTGAGTTTAATAAGGTTCCATTTGTTAATTGTTGGCCCTATCTTTTGCACAGCTCTTGTCTGATTTCAAAAGGCTTTTGCCTATGTCTATTTCATGTAGGTTACTGCCAACATTTTCTTCGATCATTTTCAGAGTTTGAGTTCCACATTGAGGTCTTTGATCCATTTAGAGTTGATTTTTGTACATGGTGAGAAATAAGGGTTTAGTTTAATTCTTCTACAAGTGGTGATCCAATTATGCCAACAGCATTTGCTGAAGATGCTGTCTTTCCTCCATTGAGTCACCTGGCCACTTTGTCACATATGAGGTGGCAAAATTGGATGTTCTCTTGTTTGGATCCTCAGTTTTGTTACATTGATTTACAGGCCTGTTTCTGTGCCAATACCAGGCACTTTTTATTACTGTAACCCTGTAATATAGTTCAAAGCCTGGTATGGCAATCCTCCTTGTATTGCTCTTTTTCCTCAGGGTTGCTTTGGCTATCCAGGGTCTTTTGTTTCTCCATATGGAATTTAGGATTTTTTTTCCTAGGTCTGTGAAGAAGATTGTGGGGATTCTAATTGGGATTGCATTGAATCTGTATGTTACTTTGTGCAGGATGGTCATTTTACTTTACTGATTTTTCCAATCTATAAGCATGAGAGTTTCCTCTTTCTTCTAATCTCTTTCTCACTACCTCTAATACACAAATTATTCAAGAGGATAGATAGACACAGAATGAAATCTCCCACATTCCTTCTTTGAAGCCAATATCACTCAAATACCAAAACCAGGCAAAGATACAAGAACAACAAAAAATTATAGACCCATTTAATTAATGAACATAGACACAAAAATTCTCAACAAAATACTTGAAAACTCCATACAGATGCATATAAATATGGCCATCCACCATGACCAAGCTGGATTCCTACCAGAGTTGCAGGGATGGTTCAATAAATAAATGTCATAAACCCCATAAGTGGGCTAAAAGACAAAAACCACATGGTCATCTCAATGGATGCAGAAAAGATCATTTAGCAAGCCTTCACGTTTAAATGTCCTGGAGGGAATAGGACTGGAGGCTACATCCCTCAACACAATTAAATCCATAAACAACAAGCCCACAGCCAGCATTATCTTGAATGTGGAAAAACTACAATTGTTCCCCTTACAGTCAGGAACCCAGCAAGCCTAGTCCCTATCCCCACTCCTTTTCAATATAGTGCTTGAAAAGATCATGAGAGCAGTAAGAAAAGAAAGGGAAATTAGAGGAATACTAATTGGGGGAAAAAAAAACATGTCAAACAATCCCTTTTTTGCAGATGACATGATAGTTAAAAGCTGCCAAAAATTCCACCAGAAAACTCCTAGAAACCATAAACAGGTTCAGTCAAGTGGCAGGATACAAAATTAATTTAGAAAAATTGGTGGCTTTTCTCTATGCCAATAACAACCAATTGGAGAAGGAATTCAAGGAGACTTTCATACTCACAATAGCCTCTAAAAATAAATTGTCTAGGAACAAACCTGACCAAACACACTAGAAATCTCTATGAAGAAAGTTATTCCTTATTTTAACAGAAAATTATTTGACTCTCCCCAACTACAAGAGTACAATTTTGTTGTTGCCAGTAGGAATACAACCCCAGGTAGGATCACTGCTTGTACTAGTCAACAGATGATTAAGTGAACAATTTCTACAGTAGAAAAGAAAAAAACCTGACAACTTTCTAGTGCGCAAACTGAACAGAAAAACATAAATTTTCTATTCGTCCTTGAATTTAAGCCTAACAGTTCAATCTGCCCCTTACTCTTAAGTTAACCAAATTTGGCATGAGATAAAAATAAGATTCTTACATTCTTCTATCCCTGTTCTTCCCCATAAGAAATCTTTTTGTGGAATTCAAAAAACTTAATTCTCTAGGGAAATTAACATGTTGCTTGTACAGGCAAAAACAAAACAAAACAAAACAAAACAAAACAGAACAAAGGATGAAATGGTGCAAGACAATTCCAGGTACAGATAGCCAAATAACTAGCATAAACACATTGATGCGAACAATCCCACATCCATCCTGTTCTGTCTGGAGATATCAGCACAAGAGGAGTTCAGGGCATTACCTCTGAGTATCAGGACTTTTTGATTACTAATCTCTAGTAAACTGACATTTCCTACTCTGTACATCTCAGAGAATTTACTGTCAAGTCATAAATTATAATTTAGAGGACTCCATTTGATGGTTAGATCCTCTAGAACTGGGAGGTTAATTATGAAAGAACATTTAAATATGTATTCATTAATGTACCAAATTTACATACTTTTTTGAATTATTGAATTTTATTTTAAGTTATCATGAAACTGAATATTACTTAAAACTGCATATTTTAGATAATTACAAAACTCAAATTCATTGAAAACTCATTGCCAATATTTTAAATGGACTAATGATCTTCTATTTATTATGTCTGTCATATTCAGATTTATTTGAAATCAAATACTTACATTTCTTTTTAAATGCTGACTTGGTTTCATTTTCATGGTAAATATGTAGACCAAATCAATGAATTAGTTAGTAGTTTTAATAGTCATTACTACTTTATATGCTTGAATGTTGTAACTTAAGCCCAAGAGTTGTATCTAGTAAGCAAAAACCATTGTGTCAGTCATGGAGTTGAAAAAGAACTTATTAATTCAGATTTGTACTATACCAAGAAAACTTTTTCACTTTTTGTGTAACTTGGATGCTTTGTTTATATTAGAGAATTTTCATATTATCACAATCTACTGTTTTTCAATTGCTTTACACATTAGCATAATATTTTAACATAAGTCCCTCTATTATTTTTATTTATGTTTAAAGGGTATAAGCTTCATTTATTACTAGTTCCTATCCCTGTTCTTCCCAGCAACTATCTTCCCAAAAATTTTCATTCCATTTTCATGTGCCTTATGAGTTTGTTTGTGTGCGTGTGTGTGTTTGGGGGGGGGGGTCATGTGAAAACATTTGTACCTACACTTACTTAATGTCATATACTTATCTAAATGTACCTTATTAATTCAAATGTCAGGAAAAGTAGATGTGCATAAGATTTAAAATGTAGCACTTTCTCCCTATTTTTTAATAGTATTACACATGGAAAATAAAACATATAATTGTGTTATACATACATTCAGAAACTATTAACCTCAGTTACAAATTGATACTTTATGGACCAGAGAGAGACTTAAATGGCTAAGAGCATTTTCTGATCTTGCAGACGGCATAAGCTTGGTTCATTGCATCAACATGATGGTTTGTAAGTGCCTAGATCTCCATTTCTAGAAAATCCAATGCCTTCCTCTGGACTTTCCTGGTGTCAGGCAGCATTTATGTAATGTACATATATACTTAAAAACATGCCCCATCCAGCCTAGAACTCACTATGTAGACCAGGGTTGCCTCCATCTCACAGACCTTCTCTTGCCTTTTGTCTCACATACTGGGAATAAAGGTATGTGGCACCATACTCAGCTTTTCATAATTGATGACCAATATTGATTCATTTAATATTAAAACATAAATAGCGTAGGCTATGTTTTTCCATTTTATTTTACAATGGTTTGAGTTTTAACAAAAGTATAATATCATGTAGTCCACCAATTCATCATTACTCAGCACACTTTGATTTACCAACATAACCCCTTTGTGGAGATCAACCTTCCTGACCCTCCATATAAACCCAGCCCTTGTCAAGTAATTGTTACATTTTGTAGTTCTAATTTTAAAACAGCTTTTGAGTATGACTTCTGTGTTTCAAATTATTAATTTTTAAATGAATTTAAACTTGTAAAAATGAGATCTAGCAAGAGTTTCAACCATTATATTAAAAAAGGAGGAGAGATAGTGGGCAAACTTGTCTGCTTCCTGACTTTAAGGAGAATGGTTCTAGTTTGTTTGTTTGTTTGTTTGTTTTTCTATTTAAGATGTTAGCTGTGGGTTCGTTGTATATAGCTTTAATTATGTTGAGGAATGTTCTCTCCAGACCACTTCCCTCTAGGACTTTAAACATTATGACATGTTGTATTTTTTTTTTTTTTTTTTTGGTCTTTTCGAGACAGGGTATCCTTGTAGCTCCAGCTGTCCTGGAACTCACTCTGTAGACCAGGCTGGCCTTGAACTCATAAAGATCCACCTGCCTCTGCCTCCCAAGTGCTAGGATTAAAGCTGTGTGCCACCACATCCTGCTGACATGTTGTATTTTATCAAAAACCTTTCTGCAACAAGTGAGATGATCATGTTGCTTTTATCTTTGATTTAATTTATATAATGTATGGCATTATTTGATTCACATATGTTGAAACATCTAAAAATCTCTGGAATAAAACCTACTTGATCATGGTAAACTACCTTTTTGATATGTAACTGTATGCAATTTGCAAGGATTTTGTTAAGAATTTGTGCATCTATTTTCAGTAAGGATATGGGTCTATCATTTTAGTTTTTACTTGTATCTTTTATGGGTATCGGTATTAAAGTGATGTTGACTTCATAGAAGGAATTTGGAAGACCACACTCTGTTTCTATCCTTTCAAATAACTTTTAAATATAGTGCTTTAAACTCTTGTTAGAGGAATAAGACAGGAGAAGGAGATTAGTAGAATACTCATCAGAAAAGAGGAGGTCAAACTATACATTTTTGCAGATGAAATGATATTACATCCAAGGCATCCCTGAAATTCCACTAGAAAACTCCCTCTTCTCAGAGGGAACCTGGAAGCACAAATATTATGAACAGTGCCTTGAGAATACACCATACAGTGAGCTCACCATCAGCTAGTACTATTACAGTTCCATAAGATTAAATTGTCCAAAAGTTGTAGAAATGTATCACTGGAGCAAATTCCCCTGAGTGTAATGACTACAGACTTCAAAGTTATGAGGAGAATGTGGCTACTTTGGCAGCCTAGTGAGCAGTTACAGGTAAGTTGTACTGATACATTGCAAAAGAATAATGAGAACTGATAGTCACTAATAAGCATATTGCTGGTGTATATGACTCCTTTGTTCATTTACAAAAGGACATTTACTTCTGAAAACCATATTGAGCTGCAAACTGAACAGTTTATAGAACTAAAGAGATTAGGTAGCATTCGAAATTCAAAACAAAATAGTAAACAATGCCAAGGTCATAGCCTTGAAGGTAAACACCAGAAACCAGAAGGTAGGCCTGGGATCCTTTAGATGAATGCCCCAGAAGACATCTCTGTAGGTCCTATTACAATCTCTATGTCTGCAAAATAGGTCATCACTTCCTAAAGTATGAATACTTCTCTTATTCTATAAGACATTAGCAAAACTTCTTCACACAACAGAAAATATTCTAATCAGATTTGTCTCCATAACTTCTTTTAAGTGTCCTATTTACCAGGGTTCTGTTCATGGAAAAAAAATCAATTGGTACTGGCTGAATCTAAAAGATGCCAAGGAACTTTTGGGAGAGGAACTGTGGTAATGAACTAAGGTCCATCATCAGACCAAGAAAGAGGCATGATATTAATTTACAGGGAGCTTGATCACTAGCATTAGAATAGCACATAACCTACAAGTAGCCATTTATCTGAGGAGTCCTTTTATATTGACATAGTAGTAGGTTTCATACAGAGGCTAAATTATAGAATACCAATTGCTGGAGTAGACGTAGAGATATATAGCAAATTCTAGCCAAGACTGAATGCCATGGAAATGACTGAATTTCCCTGGCCTACAGTAGAAGAATAAATAATTAACTCAGAAGAGTAGAAATGTTAGTATGAGTATATAAATTAAGGCAGAAAGACTCATAACAAATAATTATCTACAGGAGTTCAATGGAGATGTGGTAATCAAGGCTTATCAAATGTGGTGACTACTAGCCTTCCAGTATCACTCAGAAGTTCAGTAGGGGATTTCAATTGAAGACTGAAACTGAGGTTAGAAAAACTCTCAGAGAGCCTGACTTGTTAGTATTAATCCAAATAAAAAAAAAAGCTCTGAAATTTTAGAGTCCTAGCTCCAGAGGTGACAAAGTGAAATCTCAGAAAACAAGGGCTTCATGTTCCCCTTATCTCTTTGGATGGTATAGAAGCACCATAGGAGGAGAGTAAAGAGAGGAAATGGGGAATACAGCATAGGGTCAGAGTCAAAATATATAGGCCATTATCAGTAAGGAAGTTTAGCAGTTCTATTAAGGAAAAGACAAGACAAGAGCAGGAGGTTCAAGACAATACTACAGAAAAAACTTAAGATCCCTGGTAAGTAAACATTCTAGATCCATTTTACTTTTTTTTTTTTTTTTTTTTTTTTTTTACCACACCTCCATGACAAAGAAAATTTACCTTAAGATCCTTGGTAGAAAAGCCTTTAAATGTATATTACAGTGATTTCTTTAGTATCTATAATGGAATGTCTTGAAATTTAAGTACAGAGGATTTTCCTATTAGAAATAAAAATTTAAAGTGAATAAATAGACATTTCACATACCAAGGGACAGACGGTATGATGTGATTTGAGCATCATAGCTGCAGAAAAAATGCATAAAATGATGACTAGTTATACTAAAATTCAATTTAAGTTTCTAATTTTAGAAAAAAATGCATAAAAATTTTAAATCAGAAAGTCATTGTTTTTGTGAATCTGTGCTTTGCTATGCTCCAAAGAACTCACTTAGTAAATTGTTTCACATTTGTTTTGTATATTGCCAACAATTCATACACAATTAGCTGGCACTTTATATCATATAGAAAGTATGACCCTTAGGTGTCTAGCTTCCTTGGATTTTTCTAGCAATTATTTCTTCAGAACTTGAACGTGTTATTGGAATTTGTATGCTTGGCAATTCAGCACCTTCAACATTTAGTTTTTATCCTGTGATAAAAGCCATAATAGTCAGAAGATGCCAGATAAAAATATCTGGCTTACATTCTACCCACAGTCTGTACACAAACAGACCAAGAGATTTCATATGAAAAGAAAATACTATAGGAGGGAGAGCAATAGATGGTGTTTTATGTTGGCATGGAAGTCCTAAACGGTGGCTTATTGGTTAGTTTTCTCATTGCTATTACAAAATACCTGACAAGAACAACTTAAAAAACAAAGGTTCATTTTTGAATCATGGTTTCAGAAGGGAAAATCTTCCTAATGCTAGAAAGACATGATGCTTGTATAATGAGAGGCTATCAGGTTGTATATTCAGACAAAAAACATATTAGGGCAAAAATCAAACCCAGAAGCTGTGTTTCCAACATCTAAGGACTGCAGTGGCATAATCTGAACTCCACTAGTTTACTCAGTCACAATTTTTCAGATATGAAAATTTGCAGTTTCCTTCAGCAGATACTCCACCATCCTAGGAAAACCCATAATCTCAATTGACACTTAAACTTTACTTTCAAACTTCTACATACAATGGATTCTAAGAGCCTCCTTGCCATAAATGTGGACATGCTACAACTTCACAGGCTGCAAAAATCCTCCATAATCTTGGTGCAGGCCTCCATAAACTCTAATCTTTGAATTTTACGTACCCAATAGCATGGTACCTAATAGATGTCTCAGCAAATTTCTGTGGCCTTCTTAATATGTATTATACCTGCCTTCTGCCATAGACGCTTCTGTATTCTGCCTGCCATCACTTCTTACTGAAGGAGTTCTTAGGGCTACTGGTGGTATTCTTTTGTGGACATCAAATGGTGGTTTCCTTGGCCCTGTAACATGGGTTCAATACCAACCTCTCTCCATGGATCTGCCTGATTTCCAGCACCAGATTTGGACTGTCGATGCATCCAGATTTGTAAGCTGAGGAGCTGCTAGGTTCGTTGCATCCTATATGCAGATGGCCATTTATTCTGTAGGTAATATAATCAATAACTTCTAATAATAAACATACATTACATTCCCCTGCTTATCTTCCTCTAAAGAACCTTGCCAAATACAGGATGTAGCCCATCATTTCTTATGCTACATTTCTTTTTAAAGTTGAAGTTTGCAAGTTCAGACAATGAATAGACATTTTCATTTTAACATAAATATAAATCCCTTGGTATCTCAATATTTACAATTGGATAGGCATTCAGTAATTATAAATTGAAATGATCTAAATCATTCATTGAGATAAATTAATGCAAAATGAACCTGTACAGTTAAAATAATAACCATTCATATCTCAGCAGTGATTCTGTGAATATATATCCATTGAATGAGTAAGTGTTTTGTATATATAAACCATATTGAGTCAGCACAGCCTGAAATATCCAAATAAATTTTCTATATGTCCTCTTATATTATGAAGACAAAACTATAACATTTCAAATAACATCGCCTAAATATGGAGTATTTGTCTCAGTCTTTCTTCATATCTATAATTGTTCCTAAACTATTTTTCCACTGCTGTTAGCTAAAATAGTTTAAGAAAAAGAGTGCCCAGTCTAGTGTCTTCAAAACATTCTCTCTCCATAGATGATAAGGTGTTAAGAGTTCCTGGATTGAAGTCTGCAGTTTTTTTTTTTTTCAAAGCCAATTTTTTATTGAAGCTCTGTGCATTTCATACAAAATTACACATCGAATCTAGACTGGTGCCTCCCTCCATGCACCCCCCCAACCCCACCAGAGTTCATGCATTCTGCCAAACATGTTTTTCATCTTTTTCTAAGTCTCTTTCAAAATTTCACTGTTTTGAGCAGAGGTTCACCTTTTCAGTCAGTTCTTTATCACAGTCTTTCTGTTGTTGTTGTTGTTGTTGTTGTTATTCCTTTCAATATGCATCACTCCAAAATATGCACATATGCATGCCACATATATCATAGGTTTAAGCATATTCAGTTTATGATTTCTTTTTCTTTATTAGGCTGAAAGATGTCATGTTTGAAGCCTTCTCCTTGGCAAGCCCAAACCACCATCTGTTCTGTTCTTGTGTATCACACTGAGGATTTCCCTTCCCATAGTCATCAAATGAGATCCAGTAAGCACCACATCCTCTCTTGATTTTCCTGTACTGGGCTTCATGATACAGCCTGGGTAGTTCAACAATAGAAGTCAATATTCTGAAGAGGCAAAAACCCCAGTGGTAGCTCAGTACACAAGTTAGATATCTCAGCAGTCCCCATCTGGCACTGAAGTTTTGGAGGATTCATGGAGAGACATGAGTCTTCAGTCCATATCGGAAGGTTAGAAAGCTGTGTCTCATGTCTTTGAAGGATGTCAAAAGCAGTGGCAGCCACAGGGTAGCTGCACTTGCCAGTTAGACAGACAAAACAACTGTGCTGTTTTTTGTTGTTGCTGTTGTTGTTCTTGTTGTTGTTGTTTACTTTTTGTCTTTTTACTAAGATCTCAAGTTTTATACCTGAAGTACAATTTCTCAGGCTTTACTATTTATTTATTTATTTCTGGTTATACTTTCCTTTTGGATGTTTAAGGCCACACAGTTAGCCCAGATTAACCAAGGTCATTTGAGGATCTGGTCTTCAAGGGTCACTCAGATTTTGGGGGAAGGAAGGGAGCCCCTGGCTCCTTTTGGCTTTTCAATCACCAGTTCCATGCACTTGAGGACAAAGTCAGGTCATGCTAGACTAGTCTTCCTATTTTGAAGGATGAGCAGGAAGTCTACAGTTATTAATGATGCATTTGAACTTCTTTTGTGGAAAAATTGCAGCTTTCTCAGTCTACTCAGAAGTTCTCTGATTGGTTACTCTTAAACAGCAAGCCGTATGTTGCCACCTCTTTATTAGATGACTAATAATTTCTGCAAGACATGCATGGAATGCTCTGGGTTTTGTTGTTTTTGTTGTTGTTGTTTGTTTGTTTGTTTAGGTTTTTTCTGCGGTGAATTACTTCATGACACCATTTGAAAGTACTTATTCACTCTATTAAGTTATCTTCGTATTAAGTTCAATTTTCATACTGGTTTCCACATACCTTCATGGAAAGACCAATCAGTAGAAAAATGGATCAGCAAGTGCAGCTGGTAAAAACAAGGTGTACTGTGTCTAGCATTTTTTTTCTTTGTGTTTGTACAAAAATTAAAAATATTTTAAGACAAAAATGGTTCTATGGAATTATGTGGGAATCTGCTGTCATTTATGTGTATTTTAATAGCATTAAGATAGTGGGCACATAAATAGGAAAACAAAGTTTTGCATATTATTCTCAAAGACTTGGATTTTCCTCAAGTAAGCAGTATTTAGTTTCCGTCTTCCATAACACACACACACACATACAAACATATATATATATATATATATATATATTATATTAATAATATATATATATATATATACATGTGGCATAAGTGGACCTTCTTCACAATGGACTGACCCTGGAAGAGAGGAGCCAGAGAATCAGTGATCCTTCCCCTGAAGTTTATCTAGAGGGAGGAGTGAAGGGATTCAAAATCCATCCAAATAGAGCTCAGTGGAAGATGGTGTGCTCCTGGGAACATGCAGTGTACTCTGGGAAGCTGCTGGCACTATGTCCCCAGAGAGTCAGGGGTGAATGAAGCCTGGTGTGGACATGGCTTTAGGCACCCCATCGAGTCCCTTGTAAATGCAAGCTTTCCCTCCTTTGCCCTGTAGGAACAACTCACTAAATTCGCTAACTATTCCTGACACTCTGTTTTTTGTATGGTTCACTAGTCCTGTGGATGGTAGGAAAGGAAATTGAGTTTAAAAAAAACGACCTCCTGCAAATGACCTCCTGAGCATATCTGAGCCAAGAGCAAGCCACTTCCCAAGAAGGGAATATTTACTAAGATATAATATTTACACATACACATTCAAATACATATATATTACACACATACATATTCCTACACAGAAAGACACAGAAACGCATGCAAGTGAATGTTTATGAACCACCAGTTCAATTAAGTCTGACACTAACTGAACTTATTAGGGCTGTAGGTTAAATGCAGTGGATAACTTTTTATTCTGCTAACATAGATGATAGCTTTAGGAAGAATTAAACAACACCATGTGAGTGTGACACAAATTTAAACAAAATATGTGAACCTTTTTTTTCCCACATATCTAAGTATTTTAGAGTCATCTATTGGGAAATTACAGAGTCTCTTTTTCATCTGTGTAAGAGGAACATATTTAATCTATCAATATTAATGCACCAAACCTTCTGATAAATTTGATGGTACCAAGTGAATCAAAGCTGACAGGAAAATTAAAGCTTAAGAAATTGCATTCTTGTATTTTTCTGATTTGTTTGAGATACAGATTTGCTAATGTTAAGTCACAGGTCAAAGCAAAGTGTCAATGATTTTCAGGTTCTCATTCATAGCATAGTTACCTGTTGTGTGTGTAGTCTAATAGTACTTCAAAATATTATCTGATTCCTGGAAAATTATTATGCTCTATGGCAATAAACAATTCCTGGACTCATAAAGACTGTCAACTATCAATTAATATACACCATTAAGGAAATAGTTTAGACTTTGATCTTTTGTGGGTTTTCTGTGCAGAAGCAGAAAGTCATTACTCATAAGTTTACTCCTTATAACAACATTTAAATCACAACTGTGAACTACAAAATACTTACTGGATTTCAATCTCTCTCTATCTCTATCTCTAACTTGATTGCTTCCTGTTACTCTCCCTCTCTTTTTTTCTCCTACTTTATATCATGGTGTATTTGAAATTCAAATTAGACCCACTTCATTGATTAAAATATTGCTTCTACTGATGTGCTAACAAATGTATTCTGGAATTTAAATTAGGTTGAGCATTTTGTAGAAGATTGTCATAATAATTTTCCAAAGCAATAAAATCAATTATCAGAACTAATGATACATAAAATTATTTTTATGATTTTACTTACAGAACCTGGCTTCTCTCTTTCATCTATTATCAGATGAACTCCTGTAACTCTATAATGTGCATTTTCACTCTCCCATGACCCTGACTGGGGCTAAGAGGACAATAAGATTCAATATAACTTTTAAAAATTCTTGTCTCTGTTCAGAAGTTTTGTATTACATATATAAGGACCGTGGTAAATACCATTGAAATTTTCCTAAAGTAGTAGCTACCCTAAAGTGCCCATTCCTCGAGCTCTCAGTGATGGAGTGTCTGGCACTTCCTTTTGAGAGCATGGAGCAGATACCACTTGAAAAATCAAGGGACAGATCCCTGCTCTTTATTATTTATTTATTTATTTATTTATTTATTTATTTATTTATTTATTTTTGGCTTTTCGAGACAGGGTCTCCCTGTAGCCCCAGCTGTCCTGGAATTCACTTTGTAGACAAGGCTGGCCTTGAACTCACAAAGATCCGCCTGCCTCTGCCTCCCAAGTGCTAGGATTAAAGGCATGTGCCACCACGCCCGGCAAGACCTCTCATTTTTAAAAAGCATCAGTTTAGGTGATGTAATGTAAACTACTATATGGTTCTGGAAACTTAACTTAAGTTTCTTTGTAAGATCATTAGATGCACTTAAGTGCTGAGCTATCTCTCCATTTCCCAAATAATATATTTTTGAAAGTTGTATTGAAACTAAATTTGCTGAACAGTTTCTTCTCTGAAAAGACCTTCCGTTTTCATAAGAAATGACAGGAAGATTGTCCATATTATAAATTCTTGAAAGTATGTCTTTCTCCAAACAGTTGTTTTCACAAGTCCAGGCATCTTTGTTTTCACAGACAAATGAAATAAATAAATATTTTCTTTTGTAAACAGCATATATTTTCTGTAACACAATATGAAGTACTCTTGGATATCTCCTAGGCACTAAATGTTCTCACATGTTCTAATGCTTTTCTACATTTTCAAAAAAATTTTTCATCTGAAAATTGTATAAATAGGTAGTTTTTAGAATGTTCATAAAGTTTCACAAAGATCATTACTATCTACTTTTGAGAACACTTATCATATTGCAAGCACTACCGTTTCCCCCAAATAGTCTAAACTGTTTTGTCCCATTGCGTTTTTATAAGATCAGGGTCTCCATGTAGTACCATCTAGTCTGAACTCATTTTGTAGACCAGGGTGGGCTTATTTCAATGGAGATTTCCCCATCTCTGTCTTCCAAGTAGAGAGACTCAAGGTGAGCACCATCATGCCCGCCAAGCTATGTATTTTTTATACCATTACAAATAGTGTATTCTCATGACTCACTAAGCCAAAATTCCTCATAACATAAATATTGATGATATGTTTCACTTCCTCATGAATGACTAAGAGAAAAATTATGGTTTTTTTCTTACTATAGTTCTTCTGGTTTATTCTATTCTTCCTGATCAATACAATATTATGTTTTACATTCCAGTGACTTTATTAGGAGTTATGTAGTGCCAAATATGTTTTATTTTCAACCTGTTATGTTTATGCCTTTTTGAAGATATCTTGTTTCATGTTTATGTTCTTACACATAAATATTCCAACATGCATGCATGTATAATTATTATCAGATTTCATCATTCTTTACATCTGCTAGAGGATGCATTTATTAAATTGTCTCATAAAATATCAGCTATCCTTTGGAATATTGTTCCAAATTTTTCTACATTGTGTTGGTAAGTGCCTTTAATTCCTAGGGGATTTGTCCTAGTAATGTTTTCAAAAAATTGTATGAGCTCAAGTTTGGATCTTCAATTTTGTTCCATTTGGGTCTGTTTTACTGCTAATACAAGGCTGTTTTATGATTATAGCCTGTAATATAGCTATCCAGTAAGGTCATTCCCCCCCCTTTTATTGCATTTCTCACTCATTTAGCTATTCAGGGTCTTTTGTTTTTCCAGATGAATTTAAGGATTTTTTTCCAAGTGTATAAAGAAACTCATGGGGATTTTAACTGGGATTGCATTGAATCTATAGATTAATTTAGGTAGAATGGGCATTTTTACTATATTAATTATTCCAGTCAATGAGCATTGGAGGTTTTTTCCATCTTTTGATGTCATCTTCAATCTCCTTCACTAGTTTAAAATTTTTGTTGTAGAGACCTTTGGTGTCTTTTGTTACGTTTGTTCCCAGGTATTTTATTTTATTTATTTTTTTTTTGACGTTATTGTGAGTGGAAAAGTCTCTTTGTATTCCTTCTCCAGTTGCTTGTTGTTAGTATAAAGAAAGGCTACTGATTTTTATAGATTAATTTTGTATCCTGCCACTTTACTGAAACTCTTAATTCTTTCTAGGAGTTTTCTGGTGGAGTTTTTAACATCCATAAGGTAAACTGTCCTATCATCTGCAAACAGGGAAGTTTGACTTCCTCACTTAAAATTAGTGTTCCATTAATTTCCATTTCTTGCCTTATTGCCATAGTGAGCATTTCAAGCACTATATTGAAGAGGAGTGGTGATACAGGGCAGCCTTGTTGGGGTTCCGCCTTTAAGGGAAATTCTTCTAATTTTTCTCTATTTATGATAACGTTGGCTGTGGGTTTCTTGTATATGGCTTTGATTATATTTAGAACTATTCCCTTCATTCCAATTCCCTCTAGAACTTTAAACATGAATGGACACTGGATTTTCTCAAAGGCTTTCTCCGCATCAATTGAGATGATTGTGTGATTTTTGTCTTTCAGTCCATTTATGACTTTTATATTTATTGATTAACATATGTTCAACCATCCCTGCATCCCAGGTATGAATGAAACTTGATCATGATGGATGATCTTTTAGATGTGTCTCTCTATGTGATTTGCATGTATTTTGTTGAAAATGTTTGCATCTGTGTTCATTAATGAGATGGGTCTGTAGTTTTCTGTTTTGGTTGTGTCTTTGCTTGTTTTTGGTATTAGAGTGATGGTGGCTTCATACAAAGAGGTTGGGAGATTTTTCTCTTTTGTATCCTTCTCAATAGTTTGAGTAGTAATGGTTGTAAGAGTTCTTAAATGTCTTATAGAATTCTGTTGTGAAACCATCTGGACCTGAGATTTTTCTGGTTGGGAGGTTTTTAATTACATCTTCAATTTCCTCAAATGTTATGGGACTGTTTAAACTGTAAAACTCATCTTGGTTAAGCTCCGGTGGTTCCCAGGATTTCACATATTACTCCATTTCTCTTAGGTTTTCAAACTTAGTAGAGTATATATTTTTGAAGTATTCTCATACAATTGTCTGGATATTGTATTTATCTATTGTGATGTTTCTCTTTTCATCATGAATATTATTGAGTTGGAGTTGATCTTTCTTTTGGTTTACTGGGAGAGAGAGGTCTGTCTATCTTGTTTATCTTTTCAAAGAACCAGATTTTGCATTCATTGATTTTTTTGTTTTATTTGTTTCTATTTCATTGATTTCTGTTATGATTTTTGTAATTTTTTTTTTCCTGTCTATTGGGTTTAGGGTCTATCTCTTGTCATCTCTCAAGTGTTTTTAGCTGCAGTGTTAGATCATTTATTTGTTTCCTTTATGTTTTTTTTTTTTTTAATATGGGTACTTAGGGCTATAAATTTCCCTATTTTTAAAGTATCCCATAGGTTTTGTTGGGTTGTATTGTCTTTTCGTTTAGTTCCATGAATAATTTTATTTCACTTTTTATTTCTTCCCTGACCTATTCATTGTTTAGGAGTGTGTTGTTTAGTCTCCACATGTTCATGTAGCTAGTAGGGCTTATTCTGGTGTTCATATTGAGCTTTATTGCACTGTGGTCTGATAGAATGCATGGAATAATTTCAGTCTTTTTGTATTTGTTGAAATTTCTTTTGTGCCCCAGTACGGGGTCGATTTTGGAGAATGGTCCATGAGGGCTGAGTAGAAAGTATATTCTCTGGTGTTTGGGTGGGATATTCTGTAGATGTCTATAAGGTCCATTTAGTATACTATATTGTTCACTTCTGATGTCTCTTTGTTTATTTTTGTCCTGTTGATCTATCCAAGGGGCTCAGTAAAGTGTTGAAGTCCCCCACAATTATTGTGCTAGGATTAATCTGTGTCTTGAGGTCCTGCAGAGTAGTGTTTATAAATTAGGTGCACCAGAGTTTGGGCATAAACATTTAGGATTGTGAAGTCTTCATGGTTCATTATTCCTTTGACAAGGATGTAATGGCCCTCTTTGTCTCCACTGATGAATTTTACATTGAGATCTAATTTGTCTGATATTAAAATAACCACTTTGGCTTGTTTCTTGGTACCATTTGGTTAGAATATTTTTTCCATCCATTCACTCTAAGGTGGTGTCTATCCTTGAGGGTGAGATGGGTTTCTTATAGGCAACACATAGATGTATTTTGTTTCCTAATCTCTTCTCCCAGTCTAAGTCTTTTGATTAGGAAATTTATCTCAGTCAGTATCAGCTAGAATTCACCTACTTGGAGAAACTGAAATGTAGGAGCTTATCTTGCTATGAACAGATACAATGTGGTCCTACTAAGGGAAGGGGAGCATAGTGCCCATCTTGTGGATACTGTGAGGAATTGACCCCTTGGTGCAGAGGTCAGTCAATTTATTACTTCGATAACGTGACCTGAGAGGTACTTCCAACTCAGGTCTTTAGGCTGGGACAATGGAATGTTTCCCTCCTGCTTTTGGCAAATACCGGAAGACTGCTGGCCCCTGGACAGGAATTTCAGGCTGATTGCTGATTGCCTATCTTCAGCCTACACCCACTTATAATTCACTTCACACCTGGCAATCTGATAAATCTCCTTCCGGCCCCACACCAACTATCCAACCCACTGGTAACCCCCAAAAAATTCAGGACTGCTTCAGCCTGCATGCATGCAAAAATAATAACCGGGAATTCTGTGGACTAATGGTAATGGAAAATTTGACTTATTGCCTACTATAGCTAGTTTTTATAAGCAAAATTATATCAATTCTTAGACCCAATCACAGACTACTAGTTCTGCCCCATTTCTTACTGCTGCTGTGCTTAACATCCTGTACCTGGGCCACTTGCTTGCTTCTTCTTGGGGTGGGGTTAGAGAAATCCCATGATTCCCACATGGTGCTCTAAGGGGTGCTAGCTGAGAACTAGCCCACAATTCAAACTGGATCTTCCCATGATTTAGACCATCTATATTTAAGGTTATGATTGAGAGATGTGTGTTGGTTCCATTCAATTTATTCATTGTTTACATTCTTGATCTAGGTTTGTATTTACACTGTTATGCTTTTATTAGTTTCTTTCTTTAGTTGCCTGGGGTTAGTTGCTCCTTTCCTCTGTTCTTTGCATTGCTTTGAGTATTGTCTAAAGTTTTAGTTTTTTTGATATGCATTCTTTCATCGTGTTTGTGTCATGAAAGATTTTTCTTTTTCCTTCAAGTATAATTGACAGTTTTTGATGGGTATAATAACCTGGGTTGGCATCTAAAGTCATTTAGCACTAGGAATAGTTTGGTCACATTCTTCTGGCCCTCATAATTTGCACTGAGAAGTCAGATGTAATTCTGATGGGTTTCCTGTTACATGTAATTTGCTGTTTTTATCTTGTGGCTTTCAGTATTTTGTCCCTGTTTTGAGCATCTAGCTTTTTAACTATGATATGGTGTGGGGAATTTCTTTTCTTGTCTGTGGGAATGAAACATTGTGTGTGGCTTGAAGGAAGAATTTGTAAAACCTGTCTCAGAAGATCTCAGGTTATCTGATATCTCTGTGGGCATTCAGTTGCCTCTGTGAGTTATCTTTAGCAGAAAGATTTGGGATATTACAATGATTCTTGTTTCGCCCTATCTCTGCAAAGTTCCAGAACCAAATGACCCCTTCCCTTGAGGCATTGAGCAAAATGTTGCACCTCTCATTACTTGTTGCACAAACCAGAGCTCTGCAGCCCCCCGATTAGAGCCAAGGGGGCTCGCCCCTCTCTTCTGCCTGCCCCTCACTTCTTTGCCCAGAGCAGAGTAGCTTTCAGTATATAGACCCCCCCCCCTTCTTGAGAGAGTGAAGCCTAGAGACTGCCAGCCTGCAGGCCGGAGACATGTCCTGTAGCTGAGCTAAAAAAGGAAGAACAGCATGTGGAATGCGATCACTCATGACTCAAAGACATTGAACAACTACACTTGTCTATCTGGGATTCTATGTGCTTCTTGTATTTGTATAGGTTTGTCTTTTTTACAGTTTGGATAAATTGTCTTCTATTATTCTGTGGAAGATCTGTTCCATACCATTGTCTTGGGATTTTTCTCCTCTATACCTATGATGCAGAGATTTGGTCTTTTCATGGTATCCCATATTTCCTGGTTATTCCACTACTGTGGGTTTTTTTCTTTAATTTTTCATAATCTTCACTTGAGCATTTTAGTCATTCTGTGTTATCCTGCAGGTAAGATATTCTATTTTCTGTTTCATCCATTCTGCTTCTGAGGATTTCTCATGTCCTTTCCTGTTGATTGGATGAATTTCCATTTCTTTTTTCATTCCTTCCTGTGATTTCTTTAGTACTTCCACTTCTTTTTGGACCTTGTTATTATCTACTTGTAGCTCCTTGTTTTGCTGATCTGTTTCTTTTCATTTCTGCCTGAGATATTTTTAGTGTTTCCACTTCCTTCTGGAGTTCGTTGTTCTCTCCCTCTAGTTCTTTTTGGAGTTTGTACTTCAATTCCTCTAGTTCTTTTCAGTTTGTGTTTCTGTTCCTCTAGTTCTTTTCAGAGTTTGTTATTCTCTCCCTCTAGTTGTTTCCAGAGCTTATCATTCTTTCCTTCTAGAGCCTTCCTGAGATTTTTTTTTTAATTTTCTCCCTTTAGTTCTCTGATTTGCTCTTTATATTCTTTGGTTTATTTGAATATGTCTATGACTGTTCTTCCAAGGTCCATGTCTTGGTTTCCTTCCAGGGGGGATCTCGTTGTGGGAATCTTCTATAGGACTAGTCCAGTTTAGTGTGGATTTATTATGAGCTTTTCCCATGTTGTTATTTTTTTTGTTGTCTTTGTGGCTTTTCCATGTGGATTTGTTTATTTATTTTTGTTTGGATTCTGGTGCTAGTCTCAAATGTTGATATGGAGGATTGGTTCATCGCTCCATCTGCCTCCTGCTGTTCAGTTCTTATATGTTGTTCATGCAACCTAGAATCACTGACACTGCCCACGGGATCATCAGCACCACAACTCCACCAGGTTAATGTATGGTCTGCACCACTCCTCAGGGAGGGGTTGGAGGGAGGGTTTTTTTTTCCCCCCTTGGCCTGCACACCTGCCACCCATCTTTCCCTGTCCCATCTCTGAAGGTATTCTGGGCTCCTGGGCATCTGGGTTAGGATGGCTGGGTGGCTCTGCCCATGCTGATCACTTGGGGGAGGCTAGGCATGATATTCCAACTTTTACCTGGGCCAAGCCTCTGGCACTGGCTGCCCTGCTTTCCCTGTCCTACTTTAAGGTATGCTGGGCGACTGGGTGTTTGGGTTAGTCTGGCTGGGTGACTCTGCCCACAACAATCAGGTGCTGGGAGGCTGGGTATGGAATCCCACCTAGTATCTGGGGCAAGCCTCTGGTGCTGGTCACCTGCCTTTCCATGTTCCACCTGAAGGTGTGCTCTTTTCTATCCTTTCACTTTAAGTTGGTGCCTATCATTGAGGGTGAGATATGTTTCCTGTAGACAGCAAAGAGATGGATTCTGGTTTCTGTTTCATTCTCCCAGTCTATGTCTTTTGATTGGGGAATTAAGCCCATTATTATTTTAATAAACAATCTAACAATGCAGCTAGAAACACTTGATAGACAACAAATGAATCCTAAATCCAACAGAGAGGAAGAAATAACAAAAATCAGAGGAGAAATCAATGAAACAGAAACAAAGAAAACAATACAAAGAATCAATGAATCCAAAAGTTGGTTCTTTGAAAGGGTAAACAAGAGAGGCAGAACTCTAGCCCAGTTAAACAGAAGAAAGAAAGAGCAACACCAAATCAATAGAATTTGTGATGAAAGGAGAAACATCAAACATTACAACAGACAATGAAAAGAACCATACAATCATGTAGGAATACTTCAAAAACCTGTACACTACTAAATTTAAAACCTAAGAGAAATAGATGAATATTTGAAATCCTGAGAATCAACAAAGCTTAACCAAGATGAGATTTACAGTTTAAAAACACCCATAACATTTGAGGAAATTGAAGATGTAATAACAACCCCCCCACACACACACACACAAAAAAAATCCAGGGCCAGATGGTTACAAAGAAGAATTCTATAAAGCAATTAAGAAGACATGCAGCCATTACTTCTCAAACTGTTCCAAAGAATAAAACAGGGAAATCTCCCAAATTCCTTCTATGAAGCCAGCATCACTCTAATACCAAACCAGGCAAAGACACAACCAAAAAAGAAAAAAAAAATAGACCCATCTCACCATATCATTAATGAACACAGATGCAAAAAATTTCTCAACAAAATACTTGCAAACCACATACAGTACCACATCAAAAAGATCATCCATCCTGACCAAGCTGGATTCATACCAGAGATGCGGGGATGATTCAACATATGTAAACCAAAAATATCATAAAACACATAAAAAGACTGAAAGACTAAAGTCACACAATCATCTCAATTACGCAGAAAAAGCCTTCAACAATATCCAGCATCCCTTCCTGCTTAAAGTCCTAGAGGGAATTGGACTGGAGGAATGATTACTCAATGTAATCAAAACCATATACAGGAACCCAGCAGGCAGCATCATTCTAGAGGGAGAAAAGTTAGAAGCATTCCCCTTAATGGCAGGAACAGGGCAAGGCTGCCCAGTATCACCACTTTTCTTCATTACAGTGCTTAAAATGCTTGCTAAGGCAATAAGAGAAGAAAGGGAAATTAAAGGAGCATTAACTAGAAAAGAGGAAGTCAAGCTATCCCTTTTTGCAGATGATATGATAGTTTACCTATAGGATGCTAAAAACTCCACCAGAAAACTCCAAAAATGATAAAGACTTTAAGTAAATTGGCAGGATACAAAATTTACTTAAAAATAAAAACAGTAGCCTTTCTTTTCAGCAACAACAAGCAACTGGAGAAGAAATATAAGGAGACCTTCCCACTCACAATAGCATCAAAAACAATAAAATACCTTGGGACAAACCTAACCAAAGACACCAAAGATCTCTACAATCAAAAATTTAAACTGCTGAAATAAGAGATTGAAGAAGACATCAGAAGATAGAAAGACCCTGTATGCTCATGTATTGGAAAAAAATATTAGAGTAAAAATGTCCATTCTACCCAAATTAATATACAGATTAAATGCAATCCCAATTAACATCCTTATGAGTTTCTTCACAGACTTGGGAAAAAAATCCTTAAATGTATATGGAAAAACAAAAGATCCCAAACAGCCAAAGCAACCATGAGTGAAAAGTAGAATACGTGGGGGAAAACTATATGAGAATTCAAACTATATTAAAGGGCTATAGTCATAAAAGAGCCTGGTACTGGCAAAAACAAAACAAAACAAAACAAAACAAAACAAAAAACAGTCCAGTGGAAAAAAATTGAAGATCCAACTTGAACACATACAATTTCAGCCACCTCATATTTGACAAGGAGATCAAGAAGACCCAATGGAGGAAAGATAGCATCTTCAGCAGATGGTGCTGGCAAAACTGGACCACATCTAGAAGAATAAATTAAACCCCTACCTCTCAACCTGTACAAAAACCAACTCCAAATGGGTGAAAGACGTCAACGTGAAACCCAAAACCCTCAAAGTGATAGAAGAAAATATTGGCAGCAACCTACTAGACATAGGCATAGAAAAAGACTTCCTAAATCAAACAGCAGCTGCACAAGAAATGATGTCCACAATTGACAAGTGGGACCACGTTAAATTCAAAAGGTTCTGTACAGTGAAAGAAACAATCAGCAAAGTGAAGAGTAAATCCACAGAGTGGTAAGAAACCTTCACTAATGATACATCTGACAGAGAATTTTCATCCAGAATATATAAACTACCCAAAAAATAAGAATTAAGAAATCAAATGACTCACTCAAAAGATGGAGTAAAAAGCTGAACAGAGACTTCACACATGAGGAAATAAAGATGGCTGAGAAACATCTTTAAAATGTGGTACATTTCCATTGTGTAATAAAGATGGCTGAGAAACATCTTTAAAATGTGGTACATTTACACAATGGTGTTCTTTACAACAGTAAAGAAACATGACATCATGAACTTTGCAGGTAAATGGATGGAACTAGAAGATATTATGTTAAATGAAGTAACACAGCCCCAGAAATACAAACAATGAATGGTATCCCTCATCTGTGGATGCTAGTGCCAATTACTTAGTTGTAAGTATTTATTGTGCATGGCTCCTTGAGCTTTTGTCCAAGTAGCTGGGAGTGATGCATATTGGAAACAACAACAACAAGAACAACAGAAAAGATTGCATCAAAGAACTGACTGAAAGAGTGAACTTCTGCTGGAACCAGTCACCTTCTACATGGAGAAACTTGAGAAAGACTGAGAAAAAAGATGAAAAATATGTTTGGTAGAATGCATGAGCTCTGGTGGGGTGGAGGGGTAGGGAGGGTAACACATGTCTAGAATTGATTCATAACATAATCTTGATATATATATATAATAATATAATATCTATATATATATAATAAATTATATATATAAACATAATATATAAACTTATAACATAATCTTGATATATATATATATATCAAATAAATATAACATGTTCATCAACATAATACTTGACGTCCATGCAAATTAAAGTCAAATTAAGATATCCTTTCACTCCAATAAGACTGGGTAGAATCAAGAAAACAAATAATACCAAATGCTGGAGAGGTTGTGAGGAAGGGGAACACTCATCCACTGCTGGTGGGAATGTATACTCACAACGACTATGGAAAGCAGTGTGGAAAAATCTAAAGAGACTCAAGGTGAGATTACCTCCTGACCCAGGCCTACCACTTTTGAGTATATACACACAAGACTCATCTTACATACATGCACAGCCATGTTCATTACAGCTCTCTTCACAATAGCGAAGAACTGGAATCAACCCAAATGCCCCTCAAGCAATGAGTTGATAGAGAAAATATGCTACATCTACACAGTGGCATTCTATGCAGTGGTAAAGAAGGATGACATCACAAACAAGAAAGAAAACTATAGACCCATATCATTAATGAACCAGATGCAAAAATTCTCAACAAAATACTTGCAAATCTCATAAAAACCCACATCAAAAAGATCATCCATCATGACTAGGTTGGATTCATACCAGAGATGCAGAGATGGTTCAAGAGACATAAATCCATAGATATCATAAAACACACAAATGGACTTAAAGACAAAAACTACACAATCATCTCAATCGATGCAGAAAAGCTTTTGACACAATCAAGCATCCCTTCATGCATAAAGTCTTAGAGGGAATTGGTCTGGAGGGATCATTCCTCAATGTAGTCAAAGCCATAGACAAGAAACCCACAGCCAACATCATCCTAAATGGAGAAAAGATGGAAACATTCCCCTTAAAGGCAGGAACACAGCAAGGCTGTCCACTATCGTCACTCCTCTTCAATGTAGTGCTTGAAATGCATGCTAGAGCAATAAGGCATGACAGCAAAATTGAAGGAGTACAAATTGGAAAAGAGGAAGTAAAACTATCCCTTTTTGCAGATGATGTAATTGTTTACTTAAGGGATGCTAAAAGTTCCACCAGAAAATTCTCAGAAACAATTACAAGTTTCAGTAAAGTGGTGGGATACAAAATAAACCTAGAAAAATCAGTAGCCTTCCTTTACACCAAGAATAAGCATCTGGAGAAGGAATATAAGGAGACCTTCCCAATCACAATAGCTTCAAAAAAAAAACTATGAATAAACCAAAACAAAGACACCAAAGACCTCTACAACAAAAATTTTCAAACCCTGAAGAAGGAGATTGAAAATGACATCAAAAGATGGAAAGACTTCCCATTCTCATGGATTGGAAAAATTAATATAGCAAAAATGTCCATTCTACCCAAATTAATATACAGAGTCAATGCAATCCCAATCAAAATCCCCATGAGCTTTTTCACAGACTTAGAAAAAAAAATCCTTAAATTCATATGTAAAACAAAAGACCCTGAATAGCTAAAGCAACTCTGAGTGAAAAGTGCAACACTGGGGGAAATTACATTAGCAGACTTCAAGCTATATTACAGGGCTATAGGCATAAAGACAGCCTGGTACTGGAAAAACAAAAAGAAAAACAAAAACAAAAAAACCCAAGAACCATTGTCCAATGGAACAATATCGAAGATCCAAACTTGAGCTCATATAATTTCAGCCACCTCATATTTGACAAAGGGTCCAAAAAAGTTCAATGGAGGAAAGCTAGCATCTTCAGCAAATGGTTTTGGCAAAACTGGACTACTGTTTGTAGAGGAACAAAATTAAACCCCTACCTCTCACTCTGTATAAAAATAAACTCCAAGTGGATCAAAAATCTCAGCTTAAAATCTGAACCCCTGAAGGTGATAGAAGAAAAAATTCAGCAGCAACCTACAAGACATAGGTGTATGAAAAGACTTTCTAAATCAAACTCCAGCTGCACAGGAAATAAGGACCACAGCTGACAAGTGGGACCTCATCGAACTCAAAAGCTTTTGTACAGCTAAAGAAACAATCAAGGAAGTGAAGAGAAAACCCACAGAGTGGGAGGAAACCTTCACCATTGATACATCTGACACAGCATTAACAACCAGAATATATAAGCTACTTAAAAAACAAAGAAGTAAGAAAACAAATGACCTACTCAAAAGATGGAGTAAAGAGCTGAACAGAGACTTCACCAGTAAGGAAGTAAAGATGGCTGAGAAGCATCATCAAAAGTGTTCAAGATCATTAATAATTAAGAAAATGCAAGTTAAGACCACACTAAGGTATCATCTCACTCCAATAATACTATGCAAGATCAAGAAAACAAAAGACACCAAATGCTGGAGAGATTTTAGGACAAGGGGAACACTCATCCACTGCTGTTAGGAATGTAAACCAGCACAACCACTGTGAAAAGCAATGTGGAGACCCCTTTAAAAAGTCAGTATGGGGGCTGGAGACATGGCCTAGCAGTTAAGAGCTCTGACTGCTCTTACAGAGGACCCGAGTTCTATCCCCAGAGCCCACATGGTGGCTGAGAACCATCTTTAACTCCAGTTAACTCCAGGGGAATCTGACACCCTCTTCAGACCTCCACGGCATTGCATGACACAGGTGCGCAAACCTACATGAAGACAGTACATTCATACACATAAAAAAATAAATAAAATAAAATAATTAAAAATAAAAACTCAATATCAGCCTACCTCCTGACCCAGCCATACCACTCCTAGGTATATACTCACAAGACACATCCTACCACAATGATACATGCACAGCTATGTTGATTGTAGCTCTCTTTACAATAGCAAAGAGCTAGAACCAACCCAAATGCCCCTCAACTGATGACTGGATAACAAAAAATGTGGTACAGGTATACAATGGATTTCTATGCTGCAGCAAAGAAGGATGACATCATGAGATTTGCTGGTAAATGGATGGAATTTGAAGCAATTATACTAAGTGAAGTAACAGTCCCAGAAAAAAAAAGGCAAATGGTTTCCCTCATTTGTGGATGTTAACACCAAATCCCCAGTAATTTATTATTATATTTCATTGTATCTGAAAGCAATTGCGCTATTCCAAATATTCCAAAGTGAATCTCTATATGGACTCTAGAATTGTCCTACCACTATATTCACACATTGTCATTACCATATATGGATGGAAGGTATGTAGTCATATTCTAAAAAAAAAAGAATGTAAAGTTATACTTCTTTATACCTGCTTTCAAATTTACTGTTAAAATGTGAATCTCAAAATGTGTTTGGGAATCAACCTATAGCTTATTTTCAGAATTTGTAGTTTTGACTTATGTGTGGAGTGTATATATGCATATTTTGGAATAATGTAAAATAAAATAAATTTTAAAAAGGATGGCATCCAACTTGGTCATGGTGGATGATTTTCTTGATGTGAGTCTGTATGCAATTTGCCAGAATCCTGTTTAGAATTTTGGCATCTGTGTTCATTAGGGAGATGGGTCTAATAGTTCTCCTTTTTGGTTTTATCTTTCCCTGGTTTTGGTAGTAGCGTAATGCTGGCTTCATAGAAGGAAGCTGGGAGAAGTCCCTCCGTTTGTATCCATCTAAACAATTTAAGTTGTAATGGTTGTAAGTCTTTTTGAAATATTTTATAGAATTCTGTCGTGAAACCATCTGGGCCTGGGCATTTTTTGGTTGGGAGGCTACTTATTACATCTTCGATTTCTTCCTGTACTATTGGTCTGTTTAGGCTCTCAATCTCTTCTTGGTTGAGCTTTGGTGATTCCCAGGATTTCAGATATTCATCCGTTTCTTCTAAGTTTTCAAACTTAGTAGAATATAAGTTTTTGAAGTAGTCCTGTATGTTTGTCTGGATCTTTTCATTCACCAACTTAACAGCTGAGAAAGAAAAGATACAGCTTTGCATTGAGTAGGATGTACCAGAAAGTGCAAACTGAAAGGTTGACCCATCTGAACATTGAAAGGAAGAAAAGCCTCAGATTGCCATAAACATCGAACCCCTCTGTGGATCCTACATGTAACAACTATTTATAATGAGTCCTAATGAAACTTACCTTCTAGAGGTGCAACAAAGGTTTTGATATGACTTTCTTGCCTCCCCCCCCATAGAACAAGGAGAAATATGACGATGATGATGTCATTTTCCAACTGTAAATTGGAGACAACTATTATAGAGGTAATCTCTTATAAAACCGGTAAAAATGCCTTCTTTAATTGACTAATAGACATAAGAACTGTGAAAAGGATTATACTCTGTTCAGAACCAAATATAATACTAAAGTCCTTGGGCTATGCACTTAGGCAAAGTATATTAATGCAGGAGCTCTGACATCAGCAATGGATTGTTCTACCAGGGGGATGTTGGCCAGGGGATCCAAGGCCCCACAAAAGGTAAGGGCTCCTTGCCCCTAAGTTGGGATACCTGCAGGAGGAGAGGCGATAAGACCCTGCTGCCGAAGACCTGACGTTAACATGGGAGGGATGTATTGAGACCGCACATGCAAGGGTACAGATGGCCTCTGGAATGCCAGAGAGTGTTCCCAAAGGCCACTAAACCAATAAAGCAAATACGGGTCTCCCTGAGTCAAGCAAGACTCCACCATCAGCACCAGCTACACTTCACCTGCCTGGAAATACTGTGCAGCAGAGGCAGCCATGTGCCTGTATATCCCAAATCTAATTGGCTGTTGGCTCTCTCCTTGGAGGAATAACCCATGGCTGATGCCACAAGCCTACATCCTCTACAGGTTAGGAGATGTCATAAGCCACAGTAAGACCCTGTTATATTTATCAGGGGGTAAAAATGTAATTCATGAATTAACATATCATCCAAACATATGTGTCTATGCCAAAGTAACCTACCATAACTATTAGTGCTGCTTAAATACCTATATATCTAATTGCTTGTGCTTCATTAGTAGGATCGAAAGGTTACTCCTGAACAAACTGTCAGCCCATGAAAGGAAACAGCCAGAATTGACCAGAATCCAAGTCAACAGCTCCAGAGAGAGAGGACAGTTTTACTTCTCATCCACCTGTGCCCCTTTTCTAAGCCTAGGGAACAATCTGCGGAAGAGGGGGCGTGGTAGAATGTAAAGGCTGCGATTGGGGTGAACGGTGAAACTACAGCGATGTAGTCTGGACACTCATTTGATCAACTTGATTGAACAAACAACCTGTCAACCTCCACTGAATGGTGGGACTGTGGGGGTTTGGGCACAACAGTCTATAGATTGGTTTTGCACGAAGGATGCTTATACTCATGGATTATCACTTATAGCTAAAAAATGAAAAAAAATTGAGAGAAAGATGCAGGACAGTTATGGCAGAATGCATGATCTTGGATAGGGTGGGGGTGTGGGGGGGAAGGAAAGGAAATATGCCTGAACTGAATTGGAAAATATGTATGAATGCACAAAGGATCAATAAAAAATGTTAAAAAAAACAAAAAGGATGGCATCATGAACTCTGCAAGTAAATGGATGGAAGTACAGGATAGTACGGTAAATGAAGTAATACAATCCCAGAAAACCAAATGATGAATGATATCCCTCATTTGTGGATGCCCAACCCTGTGTTTTAAGGCATCTGAGCAGCATCAATGGTATTCACCCATTTCCTTGAAACCAACTGTGCTATTTTAATGTAAATCCTTTAACAGGCTCTAGAATTAACCTACCATTTATTTTGATACTTTGTACATGGGTGGATCAAAGACCTCAACATGAAACTCAAAACTCTGAAAGTGATAATAGAAAATATTGGCAGCAACCTACAAAACATAGTCATAGGAGAAAACTTCCTAAATCAGACAGCAGCTGCAGGAAATGATGTCCACAATTGACAAGTGGGACTTAAACTCAAAAGGTTCTGTACAGTGAAAGAAACAATCAGCGAAGTTTAGTATCGGTGCACCATATATGTAATATAAATTAAATTTATATTACTCTAGTATATGTCTATATGCTATAAAGGAACAGCTACACAGTGGCATTCTATGCAGCAGTAAAGAAGGACGGCATCAGGGCTGGAGAGATGGCCTAGTGGTTAAGAGCGCCTACTGCTCATGCAGAGGACTCGGGTTCTATCCCCAGCACCTACATGGCGGCTGAGAACCATCTTTAACTCCAGTTCCAGGGGAATCTGACACCCTCTTCTGACCTCCACGGCATTGCACGACACAGGTGCACAAACCTACATGCAGACAGTACATTCATACGCATAAAAAAAAGAAGGATGCAGGTAAATGGATGGAAATAGAGGATAATATAAGTGAAGTAACCAAGAAAAGCAAATGAATGGTATCCCTCATTTGTGGATGCTATATAAGCATATAGGCATTTAGGCATATTTTAGAGTAATATAAATTTAAACAGAAAAATATATGAATCCTGAAACATGATATGGAAATGACAGTTGGTATGCAGATGATGTAGGTTTAGTATAGGTGATATATATATATATATATATATATATGTATATATATATGCATATGTTGAAGCAATACGGATTGGAGGGAACTACAACAGCAGAGTAACTGGGACAGGGAATGGATTGAAACAGTAAAGTTCCTCCAAGGACAATAATACAATAATCCTCTGCTTTGAAAAACTTTGAAAAGAATCAGAAAAAGATAGAGGGCAGAAACGGCAGGGTGCATGAATTCAGGTGTGGTGTGGTCATGGAAGTGGAGATAAGTCTAGATTGGAATGACAAACGATGTATGAAATGCACAAAACTTCAATGAAAATGTTAAAAATACTTAATCTACTGCTCTAGTCTTTCCATATGTGAAAATAAGGGCCTGGAGGAAAACTCTGAAGAAGGCTTTATTTTGCCTTCAGTTTCTGAGTTTCCATTTCATGCTCACTTGGCCCTATCACCTTGGGCAATAAGCAAAACAGAAAGTGAAGGTAAATCTTCCTTTTCAATTTAATTTCATCTAGAATCATGCTTCTGAGTGGGTTTTCTAGGGTATATTCTGGAAGGGTTAACTAAGTATAAGGAAACCTTATCCCAAAATAGGAATCACTTACCAGCAGCCCAGACCTGAGGAGGTCTAGGGAAACGTCTGTAGTATTTTGTGAGCCTTTCCTTGTGTGTTCTTGTGTACCTGTCTATTCTGCTGCTGCCACTCGTGTTGTCATACTTGAATGGAATTGACATCCAGCCTTTTCAAGCTTACAAGCTGGAAAGAGCAGCATTGACTCTCCAGTAATTTACAGGGACTTCAGTGATGAATGCTGCTGAGGTATTCTATCATGTGAATTGAACAGCTTCTTAGTTCCCAGCCTATCCAGTGTACGGAGAACAGTTGTTGTATTGTGTAGGTCTTGCTGTATAAGGAAATTTAACGAATTATGTGTGTAACATAATCTACTGTTTCTGTTTCTCCAGGGAATCCATATACCATGTACTCTGCTCCATACTAGGTTCCACTTCCCAATAGCCAGCTCAACTGTTATCCAATTGATGATATTAATGCTCTTATCATGCAATCAACTCAGAAAAGTCACTATTTAGTGTTCAAACTTCAGTACAAGATATTTGGGAAGGGGGAAAATTTCTAGCAAAATCACAATCAATCTCACATTATATCTCTTCTAAGTGACCTCATACATATCAGTAAATATTATAAGCAGTTTTACCTAAACTATCATTTCAAAAATTTATACATACAAAATTATTATTTTGATATTTGACTTCAACTCTAAAGTGCATCATAGAAATTTTTTTCCTTTTGTATCTTGCCTCATCACTCATTTGATGAGGTTCTTTTCAATTTTTTAAAGAATTATGTTCGAATTTTAATGAGGGACATGTTGAATCCCTAGTTTAATTTTGGTTATTCAATTCATACTAAACAGAAAATGAAAATGTAGATGTCCATCAATGGATGTATGGATAAAAATTTTGTGATACATTTACATACTGGAATATTATTTAGCTGTTAAAAATGAAATTAAAAAAAAATCAAGCAAATGGATGGAACTGAGACAGTCATCCTATGTGAGGTACTCAGACCTCAAAAGACTAATATCATATGTCCTACTTATTAAGTATATGCTGGCTTTGAGTCTTTAGATAGGTGTGCTTCAGATGGAAAATCATTAGAGTTCAGGAAACTATTAACTGGCCATGCCACTGTTTGGTGATTGGGAGGATAGATATAATTCAGTGATATAAATGCAGAAAGGGGAAGAGTAGGATTAAAACTGGATTAATGGCTGTGAATGTAATGATAGCATCTGAGAAAATTAAAGAGAGATACATATCAGTAAAGAACTTTTGGAAAAGCCATGTGGAAATCTTCCAAATATTATTAAAATATAGTCATATCCATATATATTTTTGGTCTTTTGAGACAGGGTCTCTTTTTTAACCCTAGCTGGCCTGGAACTCGCTATATACACCTGGGTGGCCTTGATCTCTCAGAGATCCGCCTGCCTCTGCATCCTGAGTGCTGAGATTAGAAGCTTGCACCACCACACCCAGCTCATATACATATATGAAAAGAGTCTCAATGCATTTTCCCTACAACAAGTAAAAATTTACCCTACTGGATACTACATCCAGCCAATTAAAAAAATGCAAGGAATGGACCCCATTTTTTAGAGTTCTTGAAAAAGAAGGTCCTGTAGACTCACAAACAATACTATTTCCATTGAACTTGGGTCACCCTCCTGAATTTCATGTTCAGAACCCATTGCATAAAACACTAGACATCAGAGTTAGAAAATAAACGAGGAGAAATAAAGCCTGTATTAATTTGGGGTCATCTCTACTGGCTATCTTTCATAGTATTAGAATATATTATATATGTTACTGGCAGAGAAAGTTAATCATCAACCTTGCACAGCTATAAACCCTGTGAGCTACCATAGCTACTACCCTGGCACAGTATGTCCACTGTGGGAATGGTGTCACAAATGTAATGGGAATAACAAATCACTGTCTGATGGATCAACACCTGATGATTTTATTGGGGGCACTTCATAAAGTATAGGTGGATATGAAATAGTGTTTCTGAATGTGATAAAGTTACATTCTAAGAATTTCTTGTATAATTAAAAATCTTATTTATTATGGCTTCCATATGATTGCAAACACACATTCGTGCATGCACATGTGTGTTCTCTCACGTGCACGTGTGTGCATACACACACACACACACATACACAAAACCCATAGGCATTTCATAACTAAATAAATTCAATTGAGTAATATACACACACAAGGACTTCCCAAGTTAATTCATTATTGAGAGGCATAGTATATGAAATAATTTTTTCAAAACAGATTTAAGTACTTAAAATTTCCAGGTTTTACCAAGTTTTCCTTAACATTTATTCTTGAAAATAATATGATAGATTTGATACTGGGTAAGATTGACGGTAAAGACTTCACATGAATTTCATGCCATATGAACAGAAGCTGAAAAGAGTCCAAGTATTTGTTAGATAAATAACTTAAAACAGAAAATTCTCTTAATAAGGAAAGAGAGAACTCTGGTTATGAGACAATCAGCAAAATTTAAAACATAAACTCTATATACATTCATTCAGTCATATTATTTAGTGTCTTTTTTCTTTTATAGTTTTGGGGGTAGGATCCAAGATAATTTTATACTAGTCTAGCATTCTACTACTGAGCTCTGTCCTTAGTCCTAGTTCTTTATCCTAAGCCTATTGTTCATAATAGTTTTTAGTGGCTCAGTTAGGTGTTAGGTCAAATAACAAATTGCATTATATTTGGGAAAATGCATAAGATCCCTTCAATTAAAGTCTGCTTAAAAACACTCATTATTCTAGCTATTTAGGATACTGAGTCAGAAAGGTGGCAAGTTCAAGGTCTATATGAGCTACATGGAATAAAAGGTAGGCTATACAACAGATGAGAAGCTATTTCAAAATGAAATTAAAAACCATAAAGCTGAGCCTATATTGCAGAGTGCTTGGCTAACATTTTCAGATCTGGGGTACCATAAAACAAAAGAAAAAAGGAAATATTTTAATTTTGAATATGAATAGTTGTGTAAAGTTATATAGTAAACCAATGTATAGCAATGTATCCATCTATATAATCCATTATGCAAATTTATTTATTTTTTAAATATACTTTAATTGATGTTTTATGTATTTCATACATCATTTTCAGTTCCATTTAAACATATTACCCTTTCCTTTACCCCCACCCCAACCCAGATTATGTATTCTGCGATACATGCCCTGCATCTTTCTCTCAGTCTTTTTTTTTCCACTGTTTCAGTCAGTTCTTTGATGCAGTCCTTTCTGTTGTTTCCAATATGCATTACGCCCAACTGCTTTGTACAAAAGCTCAGGGGGCCCTACACAAGAAATACTTACAACTGGGTAATTGGCACTAGCATCCACAGATGAGGGATACCATTCGTCGTTTGTTTTTCTGGGACTGTGTTACTTCACTCAGCATGATGCCATTTTCCTGCAAAGCTCGTGATGTCATCTTTCTTTACTGCTGCATAGAACTCCATTGTGTAGATGTACCACATTTTCTCTATCCACTCATCAGTTGAGGGACATTTAGGTTGGTTCCAGCTACTTGGTATTGTGAGGAGAGCTGCAATAAACATGGCAGTGCATGTGCACTTTCTTATCAAATAGAGAAATATTATATAAAATTGAGTCTTTTATTATGTTACATTAGAGTTATCTTCCATACCAAACCCAAGATACAAAAATAAATTCTTAAACATCTGGAGGACCTGAGATATCTTCCCAATGTTTAGAGGGAAAACTTTATAGGAAACTACTTTATGTGATAAGAAAATCCCAGATCCAAAGAAAATTTACTTCTGCAACAAAATAGCAAAATATTAATTATGGTAGGAATAGAGCTACAGTCATTTGAAAGTAGAAGCCAAGTCTTAAGACATTAAACACACAAACAGATAATAGATTCTGTCAATAGCTTCTAAGTTGTAATCTCTGTTTAAATATAGAGTTTAGTTAATGGAAAAATGGGTCACTGTTCACTCCAAGGGAAAGGTAAAGCACTGTGAAAATTATCTCTTTCCCTGAGATACATGTGGGCCAGATGAAGGCAACATCAACATCCTCAGAGCCAACAGAAGAAGCTGGGATGAAGGTAATACCAAGAATTAGCAAATCCTTAGAGGCCACATCAGTGCTCCCAGCATCAGGCTTGGAATCTGTCCTGGGTTGGATAGTCCTGTTTATAGTTGGCCTCAATATGGTGCCAAAAACATCTGTAGCACCTGTGACAGAATTACCAAATTATGTCTCCATAGTCCCAATTATACAAATAGAATACATTTAAAGTGATTCGTCCCACACATTTCTAAAGGTTTATACTGATTAATTCCTGGAGTCATTTCACTTTAGTCTTCTTGCACAACGTCACATAGTCTATGGGTACTGACTATAACTAAAACTCAAAATCTGTGTTCCAAAGCTGTGAGTTATGCAGGGATTCACATTCTATGTAAATTAATAAAACCCATAAATATTTGAAAACATGGATATTACAAGAAATGTGAGATTCACAGAGACAAGGAAAAATTAGAAAAATAATTTGGAGTCTTGGATATAGTCTTATTTTATTTTTATTATAATTATGTGGGAAATTTAGTTGCAGGTTATTAAATGACATAGGTTTTTTTTTACCCTTTGGATAAATTAATATTGTCCAAATTCCAATAATTAAACAAACATGTCCATTTGTTTTGTGATATATTCACATAAAAATTAAAAATAAGTTTCAATATGAATTTGCCTTCTTGCTATTTTTGTAAATATTTCTTTTGGGGGATATTTTTGAGACAGCGTCTCCCTTTAGTTCCAGCTGGCCTAGAGACACCTCTGTAGACCACGGGTCTTGAATTCACAGAGATCCACCTGCCTCTGCCTCCTGAGTGCTGGGATTAAATGTGTGTACTACCATGCCTGGCCATATTTTTGGAAATAATAGCCATATCATTGCATATGTGGCTAAAGGATAGAGCTTAATTTTTCAGTGTCACAGATGACAATTTCTTCAGATAAGAGTAACAGTGGAAAAATTTAATAAATATAAAGGATTTAATAAATAAAAAGAATGGAAATTATAAAACTAAAGCTATTCAAATGTTATCTGATGCTATCTAATGTTATGAAAACTATTAAAATTAGCTAACTGTGGAAACTCATACCTGAAACCTCAGTACTTGTAGAGTGGAGGTAGTATGATTAAGAATTCAAGCTCATAGTCTTCTAGGCTACATAGTAAAGTCAAAAACCATTTTGCATTACATAGACCCAGCTTTAAAATTAAACCTAATATTTATGGATTGTGTAGGCTAGATTCATGTTGTAACTTCTTGTTAAGTGACATATGGCACAATTTCCAAAATTACCCCCACATTCTCAATATAAACAAATCGTATCATCATTTACTTTATTTTCTTTTCAATAACTCATCCACTCCAGTTTGTCCATTCTGTACATTTCTGGGTGTGATTATGACCTATGAAGAAACACACACACCAAGAAAACTGCTTCTTCAGGAGCCATTGATAGTCCATGCTTCCTCAGTAGTGAAGGGAACTCATTCAACTTTTTCCACTTCATGCTAGAATATTGAATGCCTTGATCTTGTGAAGGCAATCACAGGTGCTGAACTCTTGAGTGTAACCGTCTTATCCTACCTAGAAGACATGCAATTTCTCTGGTCCTCCCTGAACTATGGTCTTATGATCTTTCTCCCCCTTATTCCAAGATGGTCTCTGAGACTTGTTAATAGGGTGTGATATAAATATCCCTTCCGTGGCAGAGAAAACCAAAGAAATATACTCTCTGCACTCTGAACAGCTATTAGTTTATTAGTTTCTGTATTAAGCACAATACATAGCAAAAGAAAATATCTTTAAGGAGGCTTAAGCACTTCTCTAATCTAAGGGCAGAAAGATACTAATTTAGATACAAGTTTGATAATAATTCTATTCAGAAAAATAATAGCAGTTGGTTCATCCTTGAGGGTTGTGATCTCACCAATCATGGGTCTTGAGCCAGATAGGAGTACAGCTATGGGCTTTTTCCCATGGAATGGGCCTTAAATCCAGTCTGAAAGTGGTTGGTGATTCCATAGCATCTAATACAAAATGTATTTTCCTTCACAAAATATGTTCAAATTTAAAATAAAGACTTCATTCATCAAGTGGCTTTTGTACACTATTTACAAATATGCATATTGTAAGATAAATTACATACACAGGTGACCATTATAAGCATGATAAAATACTCAAAACCAATTGTAAACAAATTATTGAAAATGTAATTTATTTTTATTTTTTTATTATTTATTCTTGTATGTGTATGAATGTACTGTCTGCATGTAGGTCTGTGCACCCGTGTCGTGCAATGCCGCGGAGGTCAGAAGAGGGTCTCGGATTCCCCTGGAACTGGAGTTCTCCTGGAATTGGAGTCACAGACGGTTCTCAGCCGCCATGTGGATGCTGGGGATCGAACCCGGGTCCTCTGCAAGAGCGGTCGGCGCTTTTAACCGCTAGGCCATCCCTCCAGTCCCTGAAAATGTAATTTAATCATGAAAACTTAGTACTTTACAGACAGTAGTGAGAAATGAGACAGAGCTTAATTCACTTTAAAATTTGGGGAAAGTAAATTTCATCTTATTAAACTTTTATATTTTGGTTTGTTTTGATTTTTTTATATTTTCATGTATGTGTACTATATTTATATAATTTTCATGCCTATCTTTCCCATCTTAAACTCATTCCAAGTCATATATATATTTCATAGACATGTCCCCAACCTGGCAAACTATACTGGTCAGCTATTGACAGATGTTTTCACATTTGCTTGCTCCCTCTTACTCAGATTATCACAAAACTTAACTGTTGAGTCTCTGTAGGAAGGGAGAGACAGGGAGAGTCAGTCATGCCTTCCAACCAACCAGTTGGACTTAGTTTTACATGGGGGAGGGACTAAGGTTATAAGCAGAAAAAACAAGACGGAGGTGGGCATTTTCTCTATCTTGTGCAACTACCAGGAGGTCACAGGGTCCATGCCAGGATGGAGACCTTCCTGTGCAGGCACCGAGTGAGAGTGTCCACATTTCTTTAAATTATTTATTTATTTATTTTTATTAATTTTATTTATTTCTGTATGTGTGAATGTACTGTCTGCATGCAAGTTTGTGCACCCGTGTCGTGCAATGCCGCGGAGGTCAGAAGAGGGTCTCGGATTCCCCTGGAACTGGAGTTCTCCTGGAATTGGAGTTTCAGACGGTTCTCGGCCGCCATGTGGGTGCTGGGGATCGAACCCGGGTCCTCTGCAAGAGCGGTCGGCGCTCTTAACCGCTAGGCCATCTCTCCAGCCCCCACATTTCTATAATTAACTCCCATCGTCTGCTCTGTAAGCCCAAATAAACTCACTAGGAATTTTCAAACTGCAATTTGTAGAATTTGTACCTCTTTTGTGATTATGGACCAAGTAAAGTGGCTGCTGGAAGCCACTGGTGCCTCCCAGAAAGAATTTTAGAGATAATAAATATATGGATATGTATGTATACAGCCTCCTGAGATCATTTAGTGTTCCTCCCACATAGTGTTGGTGGAGGGTGGGGTAAGGGGGCATTTGGGACTCAATAGTCTATCAGGGGCATTTTCTCTGAAGAAAACTGGTTCTTTCTCTCAGCATCCATTAATTGCCTTAACTCTTCCACTAGAGGGTGGAAATTGAGAAGTGATCTTCCGTCAAAGTTGACAGGCCAAGTGGTGTCATCATCTTGCAGGTATGGTTTATGCAATAGCAGTGCTGATATTTCCTGGATGCACCATTTCTGTAAAGTCTATACAACACAATAGAAGCAGGTGTGCTGCTTTTCTCCCTCTTGCATTCTCTCTGCCATCCTTTCTTCTATGTTATCTGAGTCTTAGGTATAGGGGTTACATTGTTTATGTTTCAGTTGGTGCTAGGAACTCCAAACTCACTTATCTCTTACTTTGACAAGATGTGGATCTCTGTAAAAGTCTTTACTTATTAAAAAAAAAAGAAGTTTATTTGATGAGGAGTTACCTTTTATATGGGGGCATAAACATATGTACTTAGAGTTCAGTAAGAAATTATATTGGTTTAAGAAAATGGCAATAGTGGATTCTCTTTCAGTATTGAAGACCTCTCTATTCATAGGCATTTTTAACTTATTTAAAATATTTTATTAATCTTTTTGAGAATTTCACACATTTCACTTTGACATATTTACCCCATCCCTCCTTCTCAGTCCTTTCAGATCTACCAACTTCATTATCACCACACAAACTTTGGGTCCTCTTTTTATATGTTGTTTTCTTTCTTAATTTTTATTTGACCAGTGAGCACTACACATATGCAATTAACATAAGAAGTGTCCATATAAACCCAATTAGTTAATATCTGAGTTCAGTTTTTGTACAACCCAGGGTCCCCAAGTCCAGTTAAGGAGGTTTGCTTACACAAACATGATCAAGAAAAAAAATCCAGTCCATTTTTGCTGTGATCTGACAATTCAGCTTCTCTCCTTGGCCCTTACACTCTGATGTGCCAATCTCTTCCACAAGAGTCCCTGGGATTTGGAGGGGAAGTCAAGAGAGAGTGACAGACAGAAGGCACTTTTTTTTTCTCTAAGGTGGCATATCAAACTCTTGGGAATGTCCAAGTTTTGTTTGCATCAGACTGGTAGATCATTTAGCAGTTTACATTTAATTCTAGTGATAAAGCACAAGTAGTAACACATATTAAAGATTATTATGGGCACAGACACATATGCTTGGATGATATCATAGTTGGGGCATTATAACTGTTTGAGAAAGGGGTGCCAAAAACTTTCTAATGTGGTCTATAACGTCTCCTGAAATTAGGGGTACCAAGGCTACAGTGTCAGCCATATACCCTACCCTGCCAGAGAGTGGGCCATAGATCAATTTGGGATTTTTTTTTTCTTTCCGGGTGTACATATAGTAAGCTGCCACTATTGCACTAAATCTTCTTTGACATATAAAAGTGTAGCAAGAGAAGTCTGTAGAAAAGCTTCAGACAGTCCAACAATGGCAGTCTATATTCTGATGAGGCTGACATCCCCTTAGCTGTTTAGTCCACAAGCTGGGTATCTCAGTAGTCCCCATCTGGCATTGAAGGTTTGGAGGCTTCTTGGAGAGACCTGAGTCCTCAGTCCATATTGGAAGGTTAAAAAGCTCTGTCTCAGGGCTGAAGAGATGACCTAGTGGTTAAAAGCATTGACTGCTCTTGCAGAGGACAGGGGTTCTATCCCCAGCACCCACATGGCAGCTGAAAACCGTCTTTAACTCCAGTTCCTGGGAAAACCGACACCCTCTTCTGACCTCCACGACATTGAACAACACGGGTGCACAAACCTACATGCAGACAGTACATTCATACACATACGAAAATAAAAAATAAAAATGAAAAAAAAGCTCTGTCTCATGTCTTTGAGGAGTACCAAAAGCAGTGGCAGCCACAGAGTAGATGTTCTTGCCAGTAAGAATTGGAGATAGGCCAAACAACAATGCTCTCTCTTTATTCTTTTTGTCTTTTTTTTTTCTTTTTTTTTTTTTTTAAGATTTTATTTTAAATTTATTTATTTTTATATGTATGAATGTATTGTCTGCATGCAGGTCTGCGCACCCGTGTCGTGCGATGCCGCGGAGGTCAGAAGAGGGTCTCGGATTCCCCTGGAACTGGAGTTCTCCTGGAACCGGAGTCGCAGACGGTTCTCAGCCGCCATGTGGGTGCTGGGGATCGAACCCGGGTCCTCTGCAAGAGCGGTCGGCGCTCTTAACCGCTAGGCCATCCCTCCAGCCCCTTCTTTTTGTCTTTTTACTAAGATCTCAAGTTCTATGTCTGCAGTACATTTTCTCTGGTCTTACTGATTATTTATATCTGGTTGTACTTTCCTTTTGGATGCTTAAGGCCACACAATTAGCCCAGATTAAAAATGTATGTATGTATGTATTTAAATATATAAAACTATATATAACTATTTATATGTATATATAATGCATCAATACAAATTGGAGATAACTACAACAAAAGAACTGAAAAATAAAACTCTGGAAAGACTCGGAAAAAGATACAGGACATGTATGGCAGAGTGCAGGGACTCAGGAGGGGTGGGGGGCATGGAAAGAGAAGAGACTCTATATTTAATTGAGAAGTGATGTATGACCTATGGAAAACATTTAATAATAATAATAATAATAATAATAATAATAATAATTGAAAAAAAAGCTTCTGAAACCATTTCTTTACAGCAGTTTGTATGGTGCATGACCATGAAGGTCAGCTATTGATATGCAGTGCAGGTTCTCAACCTCATTTTTCTTCAGCAGTAGGGTCTTATTGTCCATTGCTTATATGCACCCAAATTTATAGGCAAATATTCTTGGTTTGGGGGGGTGGCTTTTAAAGCTTCCTTGCCTAACAAAAAGCAACTGCTAAAGCAGCTCACAGCTGACACTGAAGCCTTTATCTACCATATGCTTTTTGTTTAACTGTAAGGCAAAATTGCATCCTGGAGGGAGGGGGTGTATTCCTGCCCCTCTGTTTTTGTAATTTTCACTATAATCAGAGGAGCCTCCCTTGTTTACCAGACCCCTGAATCTTGATTTATAGTTTTCTAGAAGAAAGCTGAAAGCGATTACCAGGTCCTTTCTGACTTTCTCCCTCTGGATTGAATACTGCTGGTTCAAGGCAGTAGAACCCAAATTTTCCTGAGCCAGATTACCTTGTCACATGGGAAAGAAATATGAAAGTTATCACTTGTATAATACAGGGAAACATGGAGAACATTTGTGAAAATTTAATCTAATAGCTATAACTGGTACTCCAGTATTAGTCAAGAGTGGATTGAAAATTAACAATTATGTGGCCCTGATTAGTTTAAGTATGTTACTATTTTCTGTTTTGGAGATAGCCATTTGGTTTAATTTTTTAAGGTTTTTTTTTTATCTTTTATTGAGGTTTTGTGTATTTCATACATCAATTCTCAGTTTAATCCAGACTCATGGTTCCCTCCATGTACCCCCTCCCCTCCCAAGTTCATGCAGTCTACCATATATGTCCTGTTTCCCCTTCTGAGTCTTTACAAAGTTTTTGCTAAACAGAAGACTGTTATTTTTTTGTGTGTGGGGGGGAGAACTCTACTGCTTCAGTCAGTTCTCTATCCCGGTTATTTTGTTGTTATTCCCTCCAATTTGTACTGTTTTACCATATGCATTTATGTATGTCACAAAAAATAAGTAGCCTTTCTTTACACCAAAAACAAGAAACAGAAGAAGGAATATAAGGAGACTTTCCCACTCACAGTAGCCTCAAAAACAGTCAAATACCTAGGAACAAACCTAACGAAAGACACCAAAGGCCTCTACAACAAAAATTTTAAACCCCTAAAGAAGGAGATTGAAGAAAGCTTCAGAAGATGGGAAGACCTCCCATGCTTATGGATTTCAAAAATTGATATAGTAAAAATGTCCGTTCTACCCAAGTTAATATACAGATTCAATGCAATCCCAATTAATAACCCCAAGAGTTTCTTCACAGACATGAAAAAACTCCTTAAATTCCCATGGAAAGACAAAAGACCCAGAAGAGCCAAACCAACCCTGAGAGAAAAGAGAAATACAGAAGGGGATCACTATACCAAACTTCAAACTATATTACAGGGCTATAATTATAAAAACAGCTTGGTACTGGCACAGAAACAGACCTGTAGAACAATGCAACAAAATTGAAGACCCACACTTGAGCTCATACAATTTCAGCTACTTCATATTTGATAAAGGGTCCAAGTAGACACAATGGAGGAAAGACAGCATTTTCAGCAAATGGTGTGGCAAAACTGGATCACCATTTACAGGAGAATAAAATTAAATCCTTACCCTTCACTCTGTACAAAAATCAACTCCAAATGGACCAAAGGCCTCAATGTGAAACCCAAAACTCTGAAGGTGATAGAAGAAAATGTTGGCAGCAACCTATAAGACATAGGCGTAGGAAAAGTAAATGAGACAGCAGCTGTACAGGAAATAAGGTAAAAAATTGACTAGTGGGACTTCATTAAACTCAAAACCTTCTGTACAGTGAAAGAAACAATCAGTGAAGAGAAAATCCACATATTGGGAGGAAACTTTCACCACCGATACATCTGACAGAGCATTAACTTCAAGAATATATAAACTACTCAAAAAAACAAAGAAGAAAATAAATGCCGGGCTGGAGAGATGGCCTAGCGGTTAAGAGTGCCAACTGCTCTTGCAGAGGACCCGGGTTCAATCCCCAGGACCCACATCGTGGCTGAGAACTGTCTGTAACTCTAATTCTAGGAGAACTCCAGTTTCAGGGGAAACCGACACCCTCTTCTGACCTCCACGGCATTGCATGACACGGGTGCACAAACCTACATACAGACAGTACATATAAATAAATAAATAAATAAATAAATAAATAAATAAATAAATAAAAATAAAAATAAATTATTAAAAAAAAGAAATGCCCCACTCAAGAGATGGAGTAAAGAGCTGAACAGAGACTTCACAAGTGAGCAAGTAAAGATGGCTGAGAAAAATCTTAATAAGTTTTAAACATTATTAATAATTACAGAAATGCAAATTAAACCTACTCTAAGATATCATCTCACTTCGATAAGATCAAGAAAACAAAAGACACCAAATCCTGTGGAGGTTGTGGATAAAGGTGAACATGCATCCACTGTTGGTTTGAATGTAAACTTGTGCAACCACTATGGAAAACAATGTGGAGAACTCTTTTTTTTTTCTCTTTTTTGAGATTATATCTTCTGTAATTCATTGTGAAAAGGAAACAACAGAAAGATCTTAAACACATGCACACACACATATGTATTACATGTAGTTTGTCCATAATAAAACCTACATTTAACAGTTCCATTTCAATAATTATTTTACTTTTGACTATACACAATTAAAATAAGAATTTTAATATATATATATTTATCTAGAACTTATTTTGGAAGGAACTCCTAATCAAAATCCATGTATATAATGTTAATTTTTTTCTTTATTTGTTTATTTTTTAAGGGATTCTATAATATAAGAGCACAGTTGTTTTCAGATCACATTGACATTGCTTGCTCAGTTTGCCATACAATTAGGTAATTGGTGCTAGCATCCACAGACGAGGGACACCATTTGTCATTTTTCTGGGACTGTGTCACTTTACTCAGCATGTTATCTTTTTTTTAACATTTTTTTATTGATGCTTTGTGCATTTCATACATCATTTTCCAATTCACTTCAGGCATATTTCGCTTTCCCTTCCCCCCCACCCAGATCATGCATTCTGCCATAAATGTCCTGCATCTTTCTCTCCGTTTTTTTTTTTTCATTTTTTAGCTATAAGTGATAATCCATGAGTACAAGCATCCTTCATGTAAAACCAATTTGCAGGCTGTTGTGCTCAAACCCCCACAGCCCCAGTCCCACCTTCCAGTGGGGGGTGAAGGGTTGTATGTTCAATCAAGTTGATCAAATGAGTGTCCAGACTACATTGCTGTAGTTTCACCATTCACCTCAATCGCAGCCCTTACATTCTACCACGCCCCCTCTTCCGCAGATTGTTCCCTAGGCTTAGAAAAGGGGCACAGGTGGATGAGAAGCAAAACAGTCCACTCTTGCTGGAGCTATTGTCTTGGACTCTGGTCAATTCTGGCTGTTTCCTTTCCTGGGCTGACAGTTTGTCCAGGAATAACCTTTCAATCCTACTAATGAAGCACTTAGATATATAGGTATTTAAACAGCACTAATAGTTATGGTAGGTTACTTTGGTATAGACACATATGTTTGGATGATATGTTAATCCATGAATTACATTTTTTCTTGTTAAATATGACAGGGTCTTACTGTGGCTTATAACATCTCCTAACCACTAGAGGATGTAAACTTGTGGCATCAGCCATGGGTTATTCCTCCAAGGAGAGAGCCAATAGCCAATTAGATTTGGGATATACAGGCATATGGCTGCCTCTGCTGCACAGTATTTCCAGGCAGGTGAGGTGTAGCTGGTGCTGACGGTGGAGTCTTGCTTGACTCAAGGAGACCCGTATTTGCTTTATTGGTTTAGTGGCCTTTGGTAACACGCTCTGGTGTTCCAGAGGCCATCTGTACACTTGCATGTGTAGTCTCAATACATCTTTCCCATGTTAACGTCAGGTCTTCGGCAACAGGGCCTTATCGCCTCTCTTCTTGCAGGTATTCCAGTTTAGAGGCAAGGAGTCTTTACCTTTTGTGGTGCCTTTGATTCCCTGTCCAACATCTCCCTTGTAGAATAATCCATTTCTGATGTCAGAGCTTCTGTATTGATATATTTTGCTTAAGTGCATAGTTTAAGGACTTTAGTATTATATTTGGTTCTGAACAGAGAATAATCCTTTTCACAGTTCTTATGTCTATTTGTCAATTAAAGAAGGCAGTTTTACCGGTTTTATAAGAGATTACCTCTATAATAGTTGTCTCCAATTTACAGTTGGAGAGCGACCCATCATCGTCATATTTCTCCTTGTTCTGGGGGCGAGGCAAGAAAGTCTCTCATATCAAAACCTTTGCAGCACCTAGAAGGTAAGTTTCATTAGGACTCATTATAAATCTTAATAGATTCAAAATGAGCCTACCACCTGACCCAGTCATACCACTCCTGGGTATAAAACCAAAAGACCCATCCTGCCACAGAGATACATGCACAACTGCGTTTATTGCAGTTCATTTCACAATAGCAAAGAGTTGGAACCAAACCAAGTGCCCCTCAACCAATGAGCAGATAGAGAAAATGTGGTATATCTACACAATGGAGTATTATTCAGAGGTAAATAAAGATGACATCATGAACTTTGCAGGTAAATGGATGGAACTAGAAGATATTAAGTGAGGTGACACTGTCTCAGAAAAACAAAGGCCAAGTGGTATCCCTTATTCATGGATGCTAGCATCAAGTAAGCAAAACTAAGTAACATTAATGTTATATTTTTCTTTATCTAAAAGCAACTGCACTATTAGAATGTGAATCTCTTAATGGACTCTAGAATTAATCTACTGCCTATTTTCAGACTTTAGAATTTTGGTCCAAGGGTGGAGGGTATGTGTGCATATTTTAGAGCAATATAAAATTGAAAGGGAAAATATGTATCCCGAAATATGATTTGGAAATAACATATAGTTTATTTTCAGAGGGCATTTTGTAAGGTTTATATGAATAGGCATGAGTTCTCTCTTATTAAGCAGGTTTTATGTCTAATTACACAGCTCTGATTACTCCAAAATTAAAATAATGCCACTATTAGACTTTTGGGGAAATAATGCTGGGCCAAGCATTGTTATGGTTTACAACTTGCTAAGACTATTGACTGAATTTCTTCCTTGGTAGCTCTCATATACCATTTCCATATTATGAGATGCAGGGGGAGGCAGGAAAGAATAGCTGTAGAGAGGGGGAAAGTAAGACATAGGTGCTATCAAGGTGAAAATGGGAAAACAATGGAGGGGCTTTAACATTGGGGATGGGAGAATAATACAGAGGGAAAGGAAGGAAGGAGAGATAAAAAGTTTGAAAAACCCAGAGAAAACATTTTATTTTGTAAGTTAAGTACAAAAAAATGCTAATACTTCCCCCAAGAAATGTAGTATAAAAAAACCTCACTTTATTACACAGGAAATTCCAAGACTCTTTAAACAATAAAAGCTATAACTGTGCACCTGATTTCCCCCTAAAATATGAAGTTAAGATCCCTTTGTAGAGGATACCATCTATTTCAAACATAGTCCTTGGAGGAACTGAGCTGTGACTGAACTCCATCTCTTATCTGAGATCTTATGATTGCTCTATATTAATTGTCCCTTAAGATATGATTAAATTTACTGTTTTGTGGTATAGCCAATGAAGGAATTTTACTACATCATGTTTGTTGTCAAATGTAAGTTTCTCTTGTTGATCAATGTTTGCATTGCTATCATTGTAAACATATTCTTTTGTTGCCTGATCATTTTAAAATAATTGTTCTTTTTGAGATTTAATTATTTTAATTTAAATATGACCTTAAAACCACATCTTTTAATTTAACACAATCCATGGAAGAGAAGTAAAACTGTTGAGAGTGTCACTTTATCCAATAGCTCATGTACTTCATGTCTCCATAAGGATAGTTACATCCTGCTCCAAACATAATGCATACCCTTTGAATCATAGGGCCTTGGAGAAGGGGCCCAAACTAGGAACACTTTATATATTAAATACTAGCAAGACAATTCCTTCTATGTTTTGAAACAGAAAATTAACCTTAAATTCATTTCTAATTTTGGTAGCATTGAAATTACATTTAGTAACTAGATGCAATATAAGTAATACCCGTACATATGTATTTAATACATTTTAAGGTGTATTTAAACACTATATTTTCTTTGTTACAATTAATCAAACAGATTTTCAGTTCTTTCAATAGATAGAAATAAATAATGTTGAACATATGCTTGGTGATTTAAATTTCTCTGAGAATGAGATGGTACATTATCTACAAGTGAATTTAATGATATAATACAATAGTGGTCAAATCTTGTGAGTTCACAAGTTTTTTTTAAAAAAGTGTATTTTACCCAATGGCCTCAATTCTGGAATTGCAATATACTTAGTAGTATTAATTTTATATTTGCCTAGAAAATATCTCTAACTCTGTTTAACTCTGCATGTACCTGTGAAAATCGCCTTCTCATATTTCTATTTGTTAGGTTATTCACAAGTCTTATGAATGACTAATAGCTCTTAAATAGGGTATTATTAGATATATATAGGTCTCAATATAATTAAAACTCATATAAAGATCAATGGAATATAGCTAATTTAGTAACATATAACAATTGCAGGGAGAAAGAATCAAGCTACTTTTAATTCATGATAATACCATTAGTTCAAAATATAGAATGCAGAGCAGTTTAAAGATCAGATTTCCTGTGCCTCTGTGCTAATGACTGCCTCATTTTCAAAACTATACACTCTAGAGAGGATTCGTAGTTATTTGAGAAGATGTTTTGCTGCAGGCCTCAATTCCTATCAAAGGAACATATGTTTCCTCAAAAGGCATACAGATAAATGTAACTCTGCTTTATCTCATAATATTCATTTAGTATTTTAGCTACAAATGTCTATTAACTGCTCTAGCATTTTAGACTTTAAATGTGCCCACTGAAACTTCCAAATATGTTTAGTTATGGATAGTTAGCTATTGGAAAACTATTGTTTTTGAGATAGAAAGCCATACACTTCATATTCAAATGGATTATTAAGTAAAAGATGTTTAGGTATGAAGGAATAAGATGGTAGTGGAATGAAGTGTACATCAGGTAGTCAGCCTCAGGGCTTGAGATATGGTGACTATCAAAGAGATTGAATGCATACAATGTGCCATCTGAACAAGCTTACCATGCAAGATTAATACTTATGGGAGCATAGGCTATTCTAAATTGATCTCAAGATTATGAACACAGGATAAGCCAAGTAAAAGCCAATAATGGAGGAGCCAAAATGGTGTGGCACAGCACAAGCAATAAATGACAGCTACAAACTCCCAGCACAAGGACCTACAAACATGACTCAGGATGGCTTCATCTTGTTAAGAATGTTGATAACTTCATATTGATCCCAAAATTCTGCACTCAATACATGGAAAACAAGAAGGATAATAACTGGGGAGACAAGCAGCATGCATGCAGGGCGGCACTGAATAGACTGCTCAGGTACAGCAGCTGAGCCCGGGAGCTCCTGGACAACAGTTGGCAGGGCAAAGTCAGTCTGGCTGTCCAAGTGTAGAGGTGAGATGGAGCCAAGCAGGGCTGCTCAACTCTCCATCCTTGTGGCCCTTGTGGTAGGCCGACAGTAACAAAGTTGTCAAGCTAGGCTGTTAAGACCTGGCTGTGGTTTGTAGGTTCTCAACATTAGGAATCTGAGAAAGCTACTGATATCAGAAAATACTACAGGACACTGCTATAAAACTGTCGTGTGGTATTCTGGACCTTCCCAACTACTACTCAAACAATTTTGGATTTGAGGCCTGTGAGGTGACTGCTCCAGTGCTATGCTCTGTGGACCTAGTTTCAGCTTTTACCCACAAAGAAACCTGACAGTAATCAACCTATTGTTGAATACCTTGTATACAGTGGGGTCATTGTGCTCATTGAGTACCAAAAAGAGCCACAACATAAATACCCAGTCTTGAAAGCAGTTAACAAAACAAGAAAGAAAAAAAAAGAAAAGAAAAGAACTGTTATTCAATGAAAAGACTGGGTTTTAAAGAAAGTAGGAACAGTCTATGGGAGTGTCAATACCATGAAAGAGCAAAGGATGCAAATTTGTATGCACTTCAACAAAACTGTCGATATTGCCTGGAGAAATGATAAGCTACCTCAAATCTCTAGAGGCAGAATGTAAAGGATAAGTGTGGTGGTTTGAATGAATAATGTTCCCCATATGTTTATGTATTTGAACATTTGGTTCCCAGGTGGTAGCTCTGTTTGGGGAGATTATGGAACTTTTAGGAGGTGGAGCAACTATGGAGAAAGTAAATCACTATGAGTGGTCTCTCTCTCTCTCTCTCTCTCTCTCTCTCTCTCTCTCTCTCTCTCTCTCCAAATGGAATCAGCCAACTCCCTGCCTCTACCAACCAGTCATACCACCCCTGTTGTGATGGACACCTAGCACTAATGGAACTTAAGGTAAAGTTATTCCTTACTTCCCTGTTACTTTTGTACCTGGTGCTTTATCAGAGCATCAAAAGGTAATTAAAAATGAACCTGGTATGAACATGAAAAATATACTGTTTAGATTTGGAGCAAGAATGTGGTATATTTTGAAAATTTGAATTAGGAAAGCCACTGGGTGCTGTAACCAGAGGATAATGGGCCAGAGTATTAGGAAACTGGAACACAGTAATTCAGAGACATGTGGAGAATGGAAGCCTGGATCATAAAGTTTTGTAGGGGAGGAAAAACTCTATTAGCAACTGAAACAGAGGCCATTCATGAGATATTTTGACAAAGAGTCTGACTGCATTCTGCCCATGTTCTAGGAACTAAAACTGAAGGTTGATGGAACACTTCATTTGGTGAAAGAATTTTCAAGACATCATAATACTGAGTCTATGCCATGGTCCTTTGTTTTTACTTTTATGTATATCTAAAATTATAAATATCAACAAATGGGCAGAAAGAAATGAAGCCCAAGGGACTAATCCTGGTGCAGAGATACTTGTATATCCATGATTGTCGCTGCTCTTTTCCCAATGCATAAGAATTGGAAGCAGCCTAAATGTCCCTCAACTGATGAGTGGGTAATGAAAATATGTTACATTTCCAGAATGGAGGTATACTCATTGGTAAACAAAGACAGGCTCATGAATTTGCTAGTAAATGGATAGAAAAGGAAACTAAGTGAATTGGAGTAACACAGACTCAGAAAAACACAGGACTTTTATTCTCCCTCATTTGTGGATTTTAGTACCAAATCCTTATTTGTGAGTATATATCCTGGTGTAACTGCAGAAGCCTGAGAAATTGAAAGGAATCAGGGATGTAAATGGAAAAAAGGAACCTCACAGAGAGGAAAAATAGGAGACAGTTGTTACCAAAGGAGAAAGTGTAAAATGGGGGGGGGGTATTTAAAGGGGAAGGGAAGAGGGAGGAATGCACTCCATGAAAGTAAAGGGAAAGAAAGAGCTCAACAGAGGGGTGACCAAAGGAGACAGGGCAAATTTTGTAAAACGGGGATGCTTTACCTGGGAAGGGAGGAGGGAAGTTTAGAGAGCAAGGGAAAAAGAAAGAGAGAGAGGGAGAGCGAGAGGAGGTTAATAATGATTTAGTTGGTATGAAAAACATTCAAAAATCAATTACTTCAAACCCTACTGAAAAACGTTCATACCTAGTATGTTCACATGGGTCCATATGTATAGCTGAAGGCTATATAATGAAACAGTGGCAAACAAGAGAAACCTATGTTCAAGTTATTGCCCAAGTTACTCCAAGATACTCCCATAATTACACAAGCTTTTATACAGCCCTTTATTACCAACCAGAACTTGAAATTAATACTCTATTCCTGAACATAGGAGCTGCATTTAGACACAAGAGGACTTAAAGCAATGGAGCTGGAACTGACCAGGAAGCCACCTCCGTGAGTGCTAGCTAGCTCTCATAGTTTGGAAGACACAATGTAAGCTGCCAAGAGGAAACATCAATCCATGGTCTAACCCATGCCCAATAACCACAACCCTGACTGACACATGAAACTATGTTGGGGCAGTAGTGGCAATTTTATCTTGGGGAAATCAACAGCTAAGTAATTGGAAATAGAGCCTACTAATTGGGAGGGAAGTAGTGTGGTACATACACATGGCTAAAGAAGTTACAGTCAACAGCTATCATATCATAAATGAAACTCATTCCCATATGCAAAATATAGATCCTAATATTTACAGCAAATATATTAGTCACCATTCATCAAAATTATTTTTGCAGTAAAAGGAGAATATTATAGAATCACACATAGACAATAAGTATCTGAGGTATCCAATCATAAGTGACATGTCTACAAAGGTAACTCTACACCTAAAGCTCATGGAGCATAGTGAAAATAAAGGGTAGAGAGAATGCTAATGCATCTGCCATCTCATCAATGAAGGTCCTTTCTGCAACAGAGGCCAGAGGAAGAGGTGAATTATCATAAACTGAGTCTTGCAGGTTCTTGGGACCTTGATCATGTGAATCTAAAAATCATGTGTCATCATGCCCAAGACACATACAAACTCAAGCAAAGTCCCACCAGAGAATTGGAGAAATGAGCAGCTAGCCCCAATCTTAGCTGAAGAATTATTGGTAGCTGATTATTGCTGGGTAAGGAAGAGCTGAACTTCTTTTTTTATTTTAAATAATATTTGTATTGCTTCTTTAAGAATTTTGTATGGTGTAGTTTGATCATATTCAGACTCTTCCCTCACATCCCCTCCCTTTCTCTTCTCAGACCCATCCCTGAATCCCCATACCCCTCACTTCATGCCATTTTTTTATTTGTTTACTTATTTATTTAGAATTTCTTTTTTACTTTAATTAATGTAATGGTGTATTTGTTCTGAAATCTCAATTCTCCCCTTTGGGAACAAAAAGTCATAATTCTACAAATAATATAATAGATTATCTTATGGTAGTACAAGGGCTAACACGGGGCTAGATTTCAAATCATCTCTAAACTCCAGCAATGGTTTTGAAAAGTTCCACATGAATACCTTACCCTTTACCTCTCAGTGTAAAAGTTGTTATTTTACTACTAAAGAAAAAATACTAAGCTTTTGTAGTTTCCTATCAAAGTTCTCAATTAAGTTTAGAGCCCCTCCCCCATCAATGCCCCTCCAAACCCTCACCAGATCCCATGTATCCCACCATACATGATAAGATGTAGCCAGTCAAGCATTTGTACCCAGATGAAGTTAAATGAAAATTTATCTACTGAAGTTCGGTCAACCCAATAAGAGATCATAAATAAAGCATACTCTCCCTTACCAAGTAGCAAATAGTTTTCAGTATTTTACAGTTTAGGGCTGGCCTGCCACCCACTTCTATCCCCTCTGGATCCTTGTTCAACTCGGCATGGGTCATGGGGTCAATACAACCATTACCACAACTTCAAATGTGCAAGATTCAGGTGGCCTGAAATCCTCTGCTCCCCTGCATTCATAAACCAGGCCTGGCCCTTACAATCTTTCTGTCTTATTTTCTTCACTGGTCCTTGAACCATGGGTAGGAGGCTCATTACAGGAGTCCTACCCAGGAACACACACTCAAAACAGGTGACTCTAGGTAGACTGACTAGATACCAGTTAATGAAGTTGCACTGACATACATCTGGGTAAACTACCTTGACTTATTATAAATGACAGAGTGTATGAAATCTGGTGTGGGAGTGGGGCTATAGTAGGATAGGGAAGGGAATCTAAAGGTTATTAAGATATTTTTATTAAATACAAGAAATTGATAAAAATTATACAAACATCTAAAAACATGAAACATTTGCAGTTTGAAAAAGGGATGAGCACTAGAAAGCTTAATGTTGCAAAATAGCATGTCCTTAAGGACAGGCTGTGTTTTAGTTTGTCTTCCATTGCTGTGACAAAACAATCTGACTGACACCAACTTGGGGAGGAAAAGGTTTATTCAGCTTACATCTCCTGGGTAACAGTTCATCACTCAGGGAGCCCAAGGCAGGAACTCAGGGCAGGAACCTGGAGGCAGGAGCTGAAGCACAGGCCATGGAGGAATGCTGTTCAGTGGCTTCCTCCCCTGGCTCATGCCCAGCCTGCTTTCTTATATGGTACACAACAACCTGCCCAGGGTGGCACCACTCATTGTGGGCTGGGCCCTCCCACACTGCTCGACCATCAAGACAATACTTACTCCACAGATGTGGCCACGGGCCAGTCCAATGGAGCCAATTCCCCAAATGAGACTCCCTCAACCCAGATGTGTCAAGTTGACACTAAAGCTATCCAGCACAGGCTGTAATTGTCAAACTAGTGCCAGGTCATAATGTGAATTCACATTTATTTTTTGCATTCTCCAAAATACTTTTCATAATGGTTAAACTCATTTTAAATCCACCAGCAGTGAATAAAAATTTTCATTTCCCCATATACTCACCATCATTTGTTCACGTGATTTTGACCAGTCTGAGGGGGAACAGATTTGGACATATATACCAATATAAACAGAGGAGCCAGGGAAATGGAAAGGAACCAAGGAGTTAAAGGGAAAGAAAGAACTGGAGAGAGAGGGGTAATAAAAGGCAGATGTTACCAAGGCGGAAATAGGGAAATGGGCAGTATTTAATTGGAAAGGGAGGAGGGAATAATATATTAAGATTCATGGGCTAAAGTGTAAGAGGACACTCAATAGATGGTGGTAATATGAGACAGCTATTAGCAAAGGAAAAATGAGAAGAATAGGTGTCGGTTAACTGGGGATGGAGGAGAGAGACTTAGAGCAAGAGAGATGAGCAATAAATAATGTTTGGGTGGGAGGAGAAACGAGAAGGAAATATATTAATTCAAAAGCATAAAAATATACATTAAATACCTGTACATAACACGTTGTGTATAGCTGAAGTGTATGTAACAAGAAAAAGTGTCAGAAAGAAGAAATCGCCCTTTCAGTTGTTGTTCAGGGTAGTCCAATAGACACTCAAAATAATAAGGCCATTGCCACAGGCCTTACTTGCCTCCCAGAATTTGAAAATAAGATCATTTGCTGAATACAGGACAGTTCAAACATAGGCCTTGGAGCAATGGAGCTAGAATTGATTTTGGAAGACTCCTCTATGAAGAATCAGTGTCAAAATTTTGGAGGATACTGTGGAAGCTGCTGTGAAAATCAATTAATGGTCCAACCCAGCTTGAAAACCTCATAATCACCACAATTATTATCAGAGCAAACTATTTTAGTGAAGCAATGTCACTAGTATCTTAGGGATAATCAGCAGCTATCTAACTGGACTTAAAGGCCACTTGATGGGAGGGAGCACATGAGTGGCACTGCAAACAGACTTATACACATAGCTGGAGATGTCAGAGATCCCAAAGTAAATCCTACTTGTGTCCCATTCCTAAAAATATAATTTATTACTCTTCTAAATATACGTAACCTTACATTTACAGACAAATATACCAGTCACCATTCACCAATGAAGTTTCTTTTATTAACAGATGGAGACTATTACAGAACTCTACTACTGGTCACACATAGATAGTCTCTAGTGAGATGCCAGGCCCTCAAGGATACTTCTACTGTGGAACTTGTACACCTAAGACTCAAAAAACGTAGCAGAAGAGAGTTTAGAGAGGTTATTAAGGTGTCTCTCAAATCCTACTAGTGAAATAGTCTCATGAAAAAGAGAGTAATGAGACAAGAATCCCATACATTGACAAAGTGTAGAAAAATAAGAAATTGCAAAGTTTGTGTTCTTGGATAGGGCTCGTATCATACCTTACACACTCAGTCTTAGGGACCATTGTGGAGGAAAGGGAAGAAAGAGTGAAAGGGCCAATAGTGCTGCATGATCATAGGGAAAGATTCTTCCAAGCTTCTGGGAACTTTCCCACATGATTTTATATTAATGATGACAGCCTATATAAGACCCATACAAACTCAATCAAAAATCCCAGCATAAATCTGGGGAAAAGAGGAGAAGGCCCAATCTTGGCTGAGGAACTACTGGCAACTAATCACTGCTGGCTGATTAGTCTTGGTCTTCTTTATAGGAGTGACACTAGATAGGCTGAACAGGCTCCAGAGTATAAAATCATACTAAGGCACACCTGGGTGCACTAACTTGTCTTGATAGGTCTTAACATATATGAGAGAATATATAAAATCTTATGGGCAGTTTGGATAGGTTAGATAAGGGAGGGCTCTAAATATGATTAAAATATATTTATGAACTGCACAAAAATTCAAGGAAATATATATTGTAACAAGGACAAAAATAAGTAATACGGACTTAAAAGTAAATAGATGGTATGTCAATTCATGATCTACATTTTCTTCTGTCAAGTATGGCAGGGTCTTCGTGTGGTTTATAACATCTCCTAACCATTAGAGGATGTAAGCTTGTGACATCAGCCATGGGTTATTCCTCCAAGGAGAGAGCCAATAGCCAATCACACCATCCAAACATCTGTGTCTATACCAAAGTAACCTACCATAACAATTAGTACTGTTTAAATACCCATATATCTAATCGTGTGTGCTTCATTAGTAGGATCGAAAGGCTATATATTATACTGTTTAAATACCTAAATATCTAATTGCATGTGCTTCATTAGTAGGATCGAAAGGTTAAGCCTGGACAAGCTGGCAGCCCATGAAAGAAAACATCCAGAACTGACTAGAGACCAAGACATCAGCTCCAGAGAAAGTAGAGTGTTTTGCTTCTCATCCACCTGTGCCCCTTTTCTAAGCCTAGGGAACAATCTGCGGAAGAGGGGGCGTGGTAGAATGTAAGGGCTTCGATTGGGGTTAATGGTGAAACTACAACAATGTAGACTGGACACTCATTTGATCAACTTGATTGAACATACAAGCCCCCCCTTTCAGGATGGTGGGACCCATGAGCTGTGTGGGTTTGGGCACAACTGCTTGCAAATTGGTTTTACATGAAGGATGCTTGTACTCACAAATTATCACCTATTGTTAAAAAAAATGAAAACAAAACAAAACAAAAAGCAGAGAAAGATGCAGAAAACTTACGGCAGAATGCACGATCTGCAATGGGTAGGGGTGGGGTGGGGGGGAAGGGAAGGGGATATATGCCTGAACTGAATTGGAAAATGATGTATGAAATACACAAAGCATCAATAAAAATAAATTAAAAAAAAGTAAATAGAAATTTTCTACATGAAAATCAGTCTTAACTAAACAAAGGGTATGAAATTGTTGTATATTTCCCAGCAACAAAATTGCCAGTATTACCCTTAGAAACTGTAAGGTAGTTCACATATCAATAGAAAACCTGAAGCCTAGAAGTTTTAAAGCACGACATATTAGATTGACCTTTCAGATTTGACTTTATAAAGTTATATATTTATAGATTTTTTTATTGACTGAATTTCTTCGTTTCCCAAATATTAATATGTGGAAGATGTATCCCCCAATGTGATAGCATTTGAAGGTGTATGTTCAGTGGAATTTAGATTTTAGGTGATTTCTGTAGTGTCAGCAGTACATTCTCTCTCTCTCTCTCTCTTTCTCTCTCTCTCTCTCTCTCTCTCTCTCTCTCTCTCTCTCTCTCTCTCTCATTATGTGTGTGTGTATGTGGGAGGTTTCTACAGTATAAGATACTAAGGGGGAAAACAGCAATCTATTATCAATGAACATAGTCTTCTTCAAGAAGTGACTCAAGTAATACACTGATCCATTATCCTGGACTTCCAGTCTCCTGTTACTGCAAGAATGCAGGTCTGTTAAGTGCATCCACCTTGCCATTTTCGCCTTAGAAAATGCTTATAGCATTAGAAAGAATAGTGGGGGGGGGGGCTGGAGAGATGGCCTAGCGGTTAAGAGCGCAGACCGCTCTTGCAGACGACCCGGGTTCGATCCCCAGCACCCACATGGCGGCCGAGAACCATCTGAAACTCCAATTCCAGAACTCCAGTTCCAGGGGAGTCCGACACTACACGGGTGTACAAACTTGCATGCAGACAGTACATTCATACACATACAGAAATAAATAAAATTAAAAAAAAAGAAAGAATAGTAGGGATAAACTGACAACCTCATAGTTTCTAAGAGTTTTTCTTTCCCATATAGAGCTGGAGACCCAGGTGAGGAAGCATTTTTTTGGGTAACAAGAAACATGAAACCAATTCCTACAGTACTGTACCTGGACAAATCCTGGGTTTGACCTGCTTCATCTTCTGAATTCCATGCATTAATCTCACCCATTCCTGTGAGAACTCTATTTACCTTGTAACTTAAGCCGTGGAAATGCAACCAGATTGAAATCATAACCATAATCACTCTACATGTTAAGAATTCTTGTTCTTTCCTATTAAGGTCTTCACTAGACAAAGTGATAAGTTCCTGGTATGATTATTTAAAGACTTTTTAAGGCTTCTGACTTCTATTATTGCTATAAGCTTTGATTTAATAATTTTCAAATCTTTTCAAATTTTTTTATTAATTTTATTTATTTATGTATGTGTATGAATGTACTGTCTGCATGCAAGTTTGTGCACCCATGTCGTGCAACGCCGCGGAGGTCAGAAGAGGGTGTTGGATTCCCCTGGAACGAGTTCTCCTGGAACTGGAGTTTCAGACGGCTCTTGGTCACCATGTGGGTGCTGAGGATCGAACTTGGGTCCTCTTTAAGAGCGGTCGGCGCTCTTAACCGCTAGGCCATCTCTCCAGCCCTAATTTTCAAATCTTAAAGTAAGTTGATGCATGTAGAAAAGTTGGTAAAATATACTTTATAATAATATTTATGGTAAGTTATAAAGAAATCCTTTTTAAATGTTATTAATTTTTGTATGTATGTACTGTCTGCATGTAGGTTTGTGCACACGTGTTGTGTTGTGCAATGCCATGGAGGTCAGAAGAGGTTGTCGGATTCCCCTGAAACTGGAGTTAAAGACGCTCCAGCCCTAAAGAAATCTTATCGAATTAGAAACTAGAAATATTTTTGAATTGTTGTGTAAAATTCTTTCTCTCGTGACTTGTTATGTTCAAAGAATTTTCTTGACCTAAAATGAATTTTAAATAAACTAATGAATAAAAATATACTTTTCCAATCGATGAATTTTCTGAAGGAAGTAGAATATTTAATTTCATTATAGAAGTTATAGTTACTGGGGCTGGAGAGATGGCTCAGCAGTTAAGAGGACAGATTGCTCTTGCAGAGGACTGGGGTTTGATTCCCAGAACCCACATGGTGGATAAGAACCATCTTTAACTCTAGTTCTTGGGGAATCCGACATCTTCTTCTACCTCCGAGGCATTGCACCACAAGGGTACACCAACCTACATGAAGACAGTACATTCATATAATAAATAAATAAATAAATAAATAAATAAAATTACTTAATTAAAATATATAAAAAATTAAGAGTTTTTTAGAAAAGAAGTTATAGTTACTAACAAGCTGAATATTGGTCACTCAAAAAGCATCAGGTTTTGGAAAAATCATAATTTACTAATTGATAAAAAATAACACCAAACATGTTTACAAAAATCTAAATGTTGCTGGGCATGGTGGCACATGCTTTTAATCCCAGCACTCAGGAGGCAGAGGCAGGTGGATCTTTATCAGTTCAAGGCCAGCCTGGTCTACAGAGCGAGTTCCAGGACAGCTAGAGCTACAGGAAGACCTTGTCTAGAAAAGACCAAAAAAAATCTAAATCTTAAAATCTTATAAATATTTTAAAGAATTTTCTAATACAGCAATCTTATAATTAACGTCTATATTTTAATGATCCCTAAGAATTAAAGAATGGATGTGCTTTGGCAGAATATGTAGCATTCACTTCTTTTGTGGCCATAGACTAGAAAACACTCTTCAAATTATCTGTTTTTTTTTAATTGTGTTTTCTTGAAAACTATAGAGTGGAATAAAACAAGGCTACTTTTGGAAAAATCACATCAACATTGATTTCTTTACTGGCCTTAGCAGTATTTATTCACTGCTTTGTTTGTTCATTTGTTTTAGCTGTTATAAAGATTTCCTAAATAAATATTCCCACTTCCTTTTGTCAAACTTTCAGTGTATTTATTATGTAGGTGTGAATAAAGCCTTTCAAAAGAGGGCTTATATAAGCCTTACAGGAACAACATCTCACATTCTCATCTTTATTGATTGCACTCCCTGATTCTTAAAAAAAATAGGATTTGATATATATATATATATAATTTATATATAACTATAATTATAACTATATATAGTTATATATTGCTCACACAAAGTTATGCAACAACTGTGAAGACAGAATGTAAAATTTATGTTACAATTAAAATAATTGAATTAATTATTTGGGGACTCATTATGTCTTCCAGCTCTATAACTCAGAAATACATAAGCAAGTATTGATAATCTAACATAAACTATAATTGATGGCTAGTTTTCTAACTAATTGAGTTGATGGTGTTTTCTTTATTGTTGATTTTAACTCTGGTTATGATTCCAGACCCTAGACAGTACCATTTTCTCTAGTGTTGGAATTTCATGTGCTTGTAGATCTTCCTATTGAACAGAGTATCCTTCTAAATCTGTACATGTGTCTTGTCACATGCCTTTATAGGGAGCAAGATAATGACCACAGTAAAGATTTTTAAACATTAATCCCAGCACTTAGGGGACAGAGGCAGATGTATCTCTGGTCTACATAATGAGTTCCAGGCCAGTTGGCATTACAGAGAGACACTGTCTAAAAAAAATCAACACTAGGAACCATGTAAAATTAAGTTTAGTTTATTGCAAATAAGAAGATAAGTATGAAGTAGAAAACTGTAATTATACCTGAAATATTAAAATGCTACATAAGAAGTAAAACTGTTCTGTTTTAATTTGATGGATATTATTTGTATGAAATAAAATACCTAATATTTAATGAATTATTTATTACTGGGTTTCTTTTATGGCAAATAAACAATTACATTTGGTTAAGATGGAAAAAGCAGGAAAAATTAATTCAAGATGAAATTTGCTAACTGCAAAGTATATGCTTAATAATATGCTATTTGTTATTAGTCACAGTATTGAGCAGCTTCTGCATAGCAGGCATTGCTTTGCACTGGAGCTTAAGTATAAATATGTAGCAATCACAAATGTTCAGCAATATTCCTAGAATGAAGAAGCTAGTGATTAAAGATGCTTCCTCTCCAATCAACTATCAACTGGCAATAGCTCTTCAGCTATGGGTGGATGTTCCTATCTACATCACCTCCTCCATGCTGGGATTTTGTGTGGTTTGAGGTTGCTCATGTATGCTGTTGTTGCATGCTATCACAACTCCTGGAAGCTCATAGGTGTATCTGCCATGTTATGGTCAGAAAACACTTTCCTTTTAGTTATCCAGCCTTTGTATCTTACAAACTTTAATATTAATATTAATGAATGGATTGCTAAGTAAAATTCAACATACACTTTATTATTAATGGAGTGTTATTCAACACAAAATATGGACAATTGTAACCTGAATGAATAATCCATTCATCCTTCAAGAATGAAAAATTCTTGAAGATACAATGACAAATTAAGCAGACCAATCTGTGAAGGAGAAATACTAGGCTATTCTTATTTATCTGAAGAATTAGAAAAATGCCATCAGTAGAGACAGGAAGTAGAAAGATGAGAGACAGGATCTGGACAGTGCTGGAAGATGGAGAGTTACTGCTCAGCAAGTATATGGTGTCACCTTTTGATAATGAAAAATATTCAAGAGAATGTTGGTACTGACAATGATGCCCTGTGCTGAATATTTTATAGTAAGGAAAATGATCAAGAGAAAAAAATATATCAAAGCATTTATCTCTTAAGCCTGAGAAAGAACAAAGAATAATGATGGAGCTGCAAATCAAAATCTCAGGTATAATTTATTTTATTATTTTACTATTTTGTAATGTTATAGGGGTAAAATATCTATTTATAGTTATATAACTTTAATTCAAGCACTTGAAATAGTTTTGAGCTGTATCCTTTACGTTCAAATTGGAGATTTAATGTATTTTAAAACAAATTGGAAACAATGCTCCATCCTAACACAATGTTGTTAATTTACAAAGTCATTTTCCCAGGTACAAGCATCTTTAAAATCTATTTACTAGCAGATAGGAAATTGGAAGCTATACTAACAAGAAAAAATGTATGCCCTATGCATTCTCTTAAGATGCATCAAGCAAATTTGCATTTTAAAGCTCTTACAAATTATTTGATATCAGAATATATATAAATGCACAGTATTATTTTCTTTATTTTTTAATATTTTTCTGTTTTCCATGTTCATGAGTGCATTTTCTGCATGTTCATTAGTGCACCTTGTCCTATTAAGCCCTCAGAGTGGAAAAGAGGGTATTGGAAGGCTGTTGGCCACCAGTGGGTGATGGGAATTGAACCTGCATCCTCTGCAAAATCAGACAGTGTACTCAATTTTTGAGCCATCTATCCACCCCCTATTTACTTTTCTTAGTGTTATGACCACATACCTGACTAAAAGCTACTTAAGGAAAGAGAGGCTTGTTTCAACATAGAGTTCAAAACTGCATACACTCAATTCTGACTGAGAATGCATGCCAAAATTTTTGATATTAAATAAATTATTCAATTATAAATATAAAAAGTTCAACTGTATTTATATTGAATGTGAAAACAGTTTCAGGTATTTAATGCTTACCTGAGTAGATTTCTAAAAGTCTTACTAAATTATAAGTTTAGTAAAAATAAGCCATTGTGAAAATTAATTTAGTTATTCATAGTTTTCACTAAATTTAATGTACAAAAGGTCAAGGAATTTATCTATTTCCTAAATTAATTGCTGAAGTAAAGAAAAAACATTTGTCCCTAGCTAGATAATAAATATGTATGGAATGAACCTATTAGTTTAGTTTGGATCCATATTGTTTTGCCTGGAGGCAATGGCTTCCCAAATGATTTAGGTATACAATAGAGTTAGCAAAGAGTTGGAAGCATTACTAATATGTTGTACTTACCAATCTTTTTCATTGTTATGCTTATTACTAATGGTATTCACATGTCTCCATCAATTTTCCCTACCTACACTCATTCCTACAGACACATGGAGAAACTCAACATAGGCAACCTTTATTTGTTCTTTATTTCAGCCTTAACTTTCTGTGAAATAGATAGATGATAGATAGATAGATAGATAGATAGATAGATAGATAGATAGATAGAATCAAAATGTAAAAGTATATTCACAACAAGATCTTTATGGTGTTTGACCAATTGCCTGTATACTTTGGCTAGAAAAGGTCACACATAAAACTAATTATCACTATTGTATATACAAAAATTAAAATGACTGGTGTGTTTCTCTAATAGTTCAAGGGTTCATATTTTCCAGATATTAGACGTAAGTCTATAGAGTTGATATTTTATGATTTTCTTCTTGGTAATGAAAATGCTGCCATTATACAGATCACCATGATCTTAAATCAAAACCTTAATTTTTAACTACAGCCAAGAGAGGTGGACCCACTTTGATTGAACCTAAATATTACCCCAGTCATACTGGCTAAGATCAAGAAAAGAAGACACTAAATCCTGAAAAAGCAAGAGCAGTTGGCGCTCTTAACCGGTGAGCCATCTCTCCAGCCCCAGCTCTTACAATTCTAAAGGCTAGTATGCAAGCTGCTTATGGGATAAAATCAGTGGTCCAACTCCAAGTTTAAAGCCTAGTAACCACAACAATGATCATCACAACCAATTATAGTTGCAATAGAGCAGTTTTTAACTTGAGGATTATCAATAGCTATCTAATTGGACTTAAAGCCCTCTCACAGGCAGGAAACTCATGAGTGGCATTGTAAACATAACAAAATACAAACAGATGGAGAGCTCATCAATCCAAGAAAAACCATTTATCTGTCATATTATTTTTTAAGTCTAATAATCCCTTTAATAATTTTTTTTGCTTTTAATCATATTTTGTGTATTTCAGACACAATTTTCAGTTCAATTACCATTTATCTTCCCCCCACCCCACCCCAGATCATGCACTCTGTCATAACTGTCCTGCATCTTTCTCTCAGTCTTTTTTTATATTTAGGAACTCACATTTTCCTCCATTAATTTTACATCACTCTAAAATATGGATACATACTTTCCAACCATATACAGTAATAACAGAGTCTGAAAATAAGCGGTGGGTGGGTTTTAGGGCCCTTTGAGAGATTTACATTATAACAATGTAGCTGATTTCAGATAAACAGAATTATAACAATAATGTTGTTCAGCTTGCCTTTCCACTGGAGATTTGGTGTTAGCATCCACAAATGAAGGAAACCATTCACCATTTGTTTTTCTGGGACTGTGTTACTTCACTTAGCATAATGGCTTTGAGTTCCATCCATTTACCTGCACAGTTCATGATGTCATCTTTCTTTACTGCGGGATAGTGCTCCATTGTATAGATGTGCCACATTTTCGTCATCCACTCCTCTGTTGAGGGGCATTTGGGTTGGTTCCAGCTTTCCTCACTATTGTGAAGAGAGCTGCAATAAACATGGATGTGCATGTATCTTTACAGTAGGATGAGTCTTTTGGGTATATACTCAAGAGTGATATGACTGGGTCAGGTGGTCAGCTCATTTTAAGTCTTTTAGGGCTTCTCAACAGTGCTTCCCATAATGGTTGTACAAGTTTACATTCCCACCAGCAGTGTTCCCCTATCCCCACAAACTCTCCAGCATTTGGTCTCTTTTGTTCTCTATAAGAACACATGCAGACTATAAGAGCACATGGAGACCAAAGGTTGCATGCCAGAAACCCATCTGGGCAACTGGGCAGGGGGTTTGTGCCCCTCTGGCTGTTCTTCTATCCATGCATGCATTCCTCTCTATGGTTCTAGCATTGGGCAGCGGGCGTCTGGGTCCGCAACAGGCCTGCATGCCAGAAACCCACCTGGGCAACTGGGTACTGGGTGTGTGTGACCCTGGGTGTCTTTTTATCCATGCATGCAGTTCCTATCTATGGTTCTAGTATGGGGCAGAAGGTGCCTGTGTCACATGGTAGAAAACTTTCATTGCTGATACATCTGACAGAGCATTAGCTTCCAGAATATATAAACTATTCAAAAAACAAAGAAGAAAACAAATGGCCCACTCAAGAGATGGAGTAACGAGATGAACAGAGACTTCACAAGTGAGGAAGTAAAGATGGTTTGAGAAACATCTTAACAAGTGTTCAACATCCTTAATAATTAAGACAATGCAAATTAACACCACTTAGATATCATCTCACTCCAATAAGACTAGCTAGGATCAAAAAAACAAATGATACCAAATGCTGGAGAGGTTGTGGGGAAATCAAGAAAACAAATGACCCACTCATTCACTTATGGTGGGAATGCAAACTCATACAACCTATATGGAAAGCATTGTGGAGAACTCTCAAGACTCAGAATGAGCCTTCCACCTGACCCAGTCATACCACTCCTGGGTATATACTCACAAGACTCATCCTATCGCAGAGATACACACATCAATGTTTATTACAACTCTCTTCACAATATTGAAGAGCTGGAAGCAACCCAAGTTTCCCTCAACTGCAATGTGGATAAAGAAAATGTGACACATCTACACAATGGAATTCTATGCAGTGGTAAACAAAGATGACATTGTGAACTTTACAGGTTAATGTATGGAATAGGAAGCCATTATGCTAAGTAAAGTAACCAGTCTCAGACAAACATATGATGTATGGTTTCCCTCATTTGTGAATGCTAACACCAAATCTCTCTTTATAAGGCAAACAGAGCAATTCCCTTTTATTTCTTTGTTTTTTTTAGTAAATATAATACCACATGTTACTCATCAACTTGCTATTTAATGTGGAAATATAAAGTAACTTTTTTTTTCTTTTCCTGCATACAACTCTACTATCAAACTGTGAGTCCTTAAATATGATTTGGAATTAACCTATAGTTTATTTTCAAATGTTATAATTTTGGTGTATCTGTGTTGTTCATAAAGGCATATTTTGGAATGATATAAACTGGAAGGAACAAAAACAACAAAAAATACTGGGTTGGGGCTGGAGAGATGGCCTAGCAGTTAAGAGCACTGACTGCTCTTTCAGAAGACCCGGGTTAAATCCCCAGCACCCACATGGTGGCTGAGAACCATCTATACCTCCAATCCCAGGAGAACTCCAGTTCCATGGGAATTCAACACCCTCTTCTGACCTCTGCAGCATTCGACAACACGGGTGCACAAAACTACATGCAGAGAATATATTCATAAAATAAATAAATAAATAAATAAATACCATCACCATTACTGATGTCACACCTTCACATTAGTCTAGGTTACACCCCACAAGGTCCCCAGATCCTCAGGCCAACCAGCTATAACAGATCCCAGACACATTTAAGCCATGTGACAACTCTGGCCTTCTGACCTCCTCATTCACTCTGCGGCATCTACTCTGTACTTAGTTCAGTACCTCAAGCCCTATACCTCTTTCCCTGGCACTCTAGCTTCAACTATGATCACCTGGGTAAATACTTTGGACAGTTTTGTCTTTAATCATCATCATCATCCAAGATTATGGATAGCTATAAAAAAGTATGGTTATAATTGTGTTAGGTAACAGACAATTCAAGACAAAACTATTAAAATACAAAATAAAGATTACTGGTGGGAATGAAGCAACCACTGTGGAAATTGTTGTGGAGAATCTTTAAAAGACACAAAATGAGCCCACCACCTAACCTAGTTATATCACTCTTTGGTACATATCTGCAAGACTCATCCTACCACAGAGATATATGCACATCCATGTTTATTGCAGCTCTCTTCACAATAGTGAAGAGCTGGAACCAACCTAAGTGCCTCTCAACCAACAAATGAATAAAGAAAATGTGGTACAACTACACAATGGAGTTCTATGCAATGGTAAAAAAAAATGACATCATGAACTGTGAACTGTGCAGGTAAATGGATAGAACTAAAAGATATTATGCTGAGTGACAAGATCACAAAAGAAATTCCTCACTCCATATCACAGTTAAAATGTTAGACACCCAAAACAAAGACAAGATACTGAAAGAGAAAAACAACATGGTACATATAAACGGAAACCCCATCAAACTTAGAACTGACTTTTTAGTCCAAACTATGAAAGGCAGTAGAACATGGACCAAAGTATTCCCAGTACTAAATGACTATAGATGTCAACCCAGATTACTATACCCAGCAGAAATGTGGATTATAGTGGAAGGAGAAATAAAAATCTTTCATGATATAAACAAGATGAAAGAATATATGTCCAAAAATCCAACCCTTCAGAAAATACTCAAAGGACAAGGAAAGGAGCAACTATCCTCCAGCAGCTAGACAGTAAAATTAATAAAAGTATAACTGTGAAGGCCATCCTGGTCTACAAAGAGAGTTCCAGGACAGCTGGGATTGCTGTGAGACCCTGTCTCAAAAAGACAAAAAAAGTATAACTGAAAATACAAACCTAGAGCAAAAATGCAAGCAGAAAATAAGGTGAAAAGAAGCAACACACCACTCTCAATAATAACCTTAAATATTAATGGTCTAAATTCCCAACTCAACAGACATGGTGATTGACTAGGAAACAGAATCCATCTATATGCTGGTTACAAGAAACCCACCTCACCCTCAAGGACAGGCAGCAACTTAAAGTGAATAGATGGAAAAAGTTATTTCAAGCAAGTGGTACCAAAGCAAGCAGGAATTGCTATCCTAATATCAGACAAAATAGACTTCAAATAAACTAATCAGAAGAGACAAAGAGGGTCATTACATCCTTATCAGGGGAGCAATTAACCATGAACATTTCACAATCATTATTTATGCACCATGCTCTAGTGCACCAAACTTTATGAACACAATCATGCAAGACCTTATGACACAGATTAATCCCAGCATAGTAATTGTGGGAGACTTCAATACTCCAGTGAGCCCTTTGGATCGGTCAACTGGCTAAGAATAAACAGAGAGACATCTGATCTGAAAAATACATTACTCCAAATGGGCCTCACAGACATCTACCCAAGTATTCTACCTAGACACCAGAGAATAAATACATCCTCTACTCAGCACCCCATGGAACCTACTCCAAAATCAATCACATAATGTGACACAGAAAAAAAAAATCTCAACAAATACAAAAGGATAGAAATAAGATCAGGAAGTTGTCTGGACAGTAGAAAGCCCTCAAATTTATCCATTCCTAGTATTTATTTAGCTATCAGAGACAATATATTTTATACAGCTGGGAGCCAAGTGGGTGATACCCACAGTCATAGATACCTTAAGTAAAGTTAGTGACTTGATCTTGATTACCAGCCCCCTACTGGCAACTATGTATATAGCTGGCAGAAGAAACAGATCGCGTTTCCCTGGAATAAAGTATCAGCAAGGGCCCTGTCCCAGCACCCTGTTTCCCTTCTATCCTGGGCAGAGGCCTGCATTTTCTCTTAGTACCCAGATCTCTGGAATTCTCTCCTTGTCCAAATCCACTCCTTCATTCTGAGCCCCTGCTTCCACACCTGCTCAATTTTCACTCTGGTGGTTAAACCCTTCCCAAGAAGGGTCTTGCCTTTGGACTCCAGAGAGCAGCCTTCCCTATTGGGTCTCCCAACCCATACCTTGCCCTGGATTCCCTAAACCTGCCTTCGTTCCTGATAAGTCAGATCTTACCAACTGCTCTTTAATTCCCTACAGGTGGAAGGAGCAATTGGTTTCCTCAGCCACACATCCTATTATCCTTCTAGCCTTGGACACAGGCCCATTTTTGCTGTTGGCACACCCAGATCTTGGACTATTCTCTTGGTCCAGACACAACCACTGAAACCGGTTCTCTCACACTCTAAGCAGCTCAACCTTCCAGCACACTCTGGTCTCCATCCCCACTCTGTCTGTGGTTTCCCAGACCAGGCTTCTTCCCTGGAAAGTCTGGTCCCATCCACTGCACCTTGACTTATCTCTAGCCTGAGAACTCCCATTTTTCCCAACTCCTCACCCCATTCCCCTTCTATTCTTGGACATAGGACCACTTTTGCTCTGACCACTCAAGATCACTGGACTACACTCTTGGTCCACACCAGACAATAGTGTCCTGAGTCCCTGGACCCACACCAGGTCAATTTTCCATTCTGGCTGCTTGGACCCTCGGCATCCCCATCTTGTCTTTGGACTCTGGGGAGCAGAATTCTATCCTGATTCTCCCCAGACCTATTGCAGAAGGACTAAAGCTTTTCTCTGTAGTTTACAAGTCACCATTCAGCAAAAAAGCTTCTTTCCCTCCAGGCAGAGACTATCACAGTGTACCACAACTGGTCACACACAGATATTGTCTGAGGATTGCCCACACTTAAGTGACATATCTCCAGCACAACCTCTACACTTAAGGATAATGCAACATAGGACAAGAAATTAAGAGGACGCTGCCGAATCTCTCAACTCTTACTAACGAAACTCCCTCATGTAATAGAGAGCCAGGAGAACAAAAGGATAAAAATAGCTAAAGTGTGAAATTTTATGAGTCTACAGAATGTGAGTACTTGGACAGGACTCCTATATTCAAATTTCACTCACCTAGAGCTCAAGGACCATTTGGGAAGAGGGGTAAAATGATTGTAAGATCCAGGGACAAGATGCATGACCATATGGACACAGAGTCCTACAAAACTCCTGGGACCCTGCTGGTAAGAATCTATAGGAATTATGTCAGGATGCACAAGGCCTATGCAAACTCAATGAGAAGAAATCCAAGCATGGAGATGGGGAGATGGGCAGCAGACCCCAGTCTTGGCTGCAGAAATAATCTTGTACATGGAATAGCTGACTTTTCTTATAACAAGATATTAGTAAAAGAACTTGAACTTAGGAATGTCTAGGAGCAGTAAATTGACTCAGTGGGCCTTGGTGCAAATGACAGAGTTGATGATTTGTACTGCGGGGGGGGCGGGGGTTGCTGTGAAAGGGTGCCAGTGCAGAAGGAGGTATTAAGTGGTTTAAGCTTGATTTGTACAAAATACACAAAAATGCAATAAAAATATATAAAGGAAAAAAAAAAAAGACTGGGTCAAAGAACTGACAGAAACATTAAACTTCTGCCCAAAAGAGTAAACTTCTGCATTAAAAAAAAATTATAAAAACTGAGAAAGAGATGAAAGATATGTATGATGCCAAAATGCATTATCTCTGGCAGGGTTGGGGCAAGGAAAGGAAACTGGGTCTAAAATTGATTAAGAATTGTATGAAATACAAAAAACTCTTGTTCTTGCCGGGTGCCCAGTGAAGGAACTCCCCACTGCAGATTTACCAAACAGCATGAAACAAGAAAAGTTAGCCAAACTTCAAGCTCAGGTCTGGATAGAGGGCAAGGGAGCAGCTCGAAGAAAGAAGAAGGTGGTACACAGAACAGCTACAGCTGATGACAAGAAGCTTCAGAGTTCTCTAAAGAAGCTGGCTGTGAATAACATAGCTGGTATTGAAGAGGTGAACATGATTAAAGATGATTCATTTCAACAATCCCAAAGTCCAAGCATCCCTCTCTCCTAACACCTTTGCAATTACTGGTCATGCAGAAGCCAAACCAATCACAGAAATGCTACCTGGAATATTAAGTCAGCTTGGTGCTGACAGCTTAACAAGCCTTAGAAATTTAGCTGAACAGTTCCCATGACAAGTGTTGGATAGCAATAATGCCCAACCCAGAAGACATTGATGAAGAGGATGATGATGCTCCAGATCTTGTAGAAAATTTTGATGAGGCATCGAAGAATGAAGCTAACTAACATCCTCGGGTTTTGGGAAGCTGGAATGGACTAGATTTAACAATCAGCTATGTTGTTCCAAAGTTTTACAGACACAGAGAACATCACCAGTTCACTAATAAAAATAATTTGTATATTAATGATGCTGTTTGTTCAGCATTTCTCGGTCATTTGATTCTGAATTTTGCACTTCTTCCCAGGATCTATTCTTCTGGTCAAAATATTGATGCAGCTTGAGGGTGGTTTTTGGTTTTTGGATCTTTGAAGGGGGCGGGGTTTTGGTGTGTGTATGTATATGTATGTGTGCGGGTAGTATGTGTGTATACAATGGTGAGCAAATTGGATAACAGTTATATTTATCTTCTTCCTTCCCTCACTAGAAAAAAAAACAACAACAAATCTTTACATTTGTAAAAAGAATTTAATAAAAAAAAAAGAAATACACAAAACTGCAATAAAAATAAGATTAAAAAATTGTCAGGACATGGCCTTGGTGAGACAGCTTTAATCCCAACACTCAGGATGCAGAGTCAGGCAGACATTTGTGATATTAAGCCTGGCTGGTCAAACAAGTGACTTAAGGGCCAGATGTGTTGTAGCACACCTTTAATCCTAGCACTTAGGAGGCAGAGGCAGGCAGATCTCTGTGAGTTCAAGGCCAGCCTGGTCTACATAGAGAGCTCCAGGCCAGCTGGGATTAAAGGGAGACCCTGTCTCAAAAATAGAAAAAAACTTAAAAGCTAGATGAGATTATAAGGAAACACTGTTTCAGAAAACAAACAAAACACTCAAAAATATCTTGAACAAAAACAAAGTGACAATGGATGTTGACATATGTGCATATCCACTTTGTTGAAGGCAATGGGACTAAGGCAAATTCAAGACTAATATCTAAGGAGACCTCCAATGATCAGGAAAATAGACAGAGCTGTGCAATATATCCATTTCTGTCCCCTGGTAGTCAGAGGAGAAGAATATCTTTATATTCAAATCAAAGACCAGACGCTACTATGATAGTGAACAGATGACACTGGATTTGGGAAGAAAACAGTAAGAAGTTCATCTATGAAGAGTATGAGGAATTTTCCAAAAGTTAGGAGGGTGGTGTTTGAGATGGAAAAAAAGTTGAAAGATTGTATGAATGAGTAAAACACTAAGGAGATCTAGAATGTGGTTGTAGAAGTCATTTCTGAGATTGTGGCACCTGGAAAAGAAATTAAAAAAATTTTATTTACTGTGGCATCAGATAAAATACTTGAATAAACAAAAATAGTAAGAAACGTGTATGATAAAAACTATAAAACACTGGCGGGAGAAATTNAAAAAAAAAAAAAAAAAAAAAAAAAAAAAAAAAAAAAACCCACATGTGTAAAAGAGGCAAGAGCCAAAGAGCCCGCTATGGAATGATTCCTCAAAACACTAAGAGGAGTACAACAGAAGCTTCTGTTAACCAAAATAAGTCCTTCTAAAGTTCAAAACGGGTAACCTGGAAGCTGGACACGGTGGTACATCCTTTAATCACAGCACTCAGGAGGCAGAGAACAGGCTGTTCTCTGTGTGTAGAAAGCAAGCTTTGTCTACACAGTGAGTTCTAGGACAGCTGGGTTACAGGAAAATCCTGTCTCAAAAAAACCACAAAATAATAATAATAATAATAATAATAATAATAATAATAAAGTCGTTTTTTGTTTGTTTTTTATTAGTAAAGGGACATAGTAACAGGCTTACACATTATGGTGAAACAAAAAAGAAAAAAAATCAAAGAAATTACACAGGTTCTGTTGTTGAAAATGACAAATTCTCAGAAGGGCCTCAGGGGGGTCTTTCAGAGGAGGCCAAGAGATGGGTTTCTTTTTTTTTTCAGGGAAGAGTGCGAACGCAATCCCCCACTACCACAAATTATGCAGTCGAGTTTCCCGCATTTGGAGAAATCGCAGGGGTCAGCACATCCGGAGTGCAATGGATGAGCCTCGCCCTGGGAAAACCACCTTCATGATCACTGTATCTCCCCTGCCAGGTAAGTATAGAAGATGGGTTTGTATCCTAAAGGTGGCATTTCCACCCTCTAACTTCCATGAAAGATACCCCAAAAGGACCAAGTGATGCAGGTGAAGGACACTGATGGCATAAAGGCAAAGATGTATCCTAGATTTTAAGTTCCAAAGAGTGAAACATTAAAAGTGAAAGTATGAGTTAAAAGTTAAACTAAGGGGCTAGAGAGATGGCTCAGCAGTGAAGAACACCAACTGCTCTTGCAGAGGACCCGGGTTTGATTCCCAGCACCCACATGGCGGGTAAGAACCATCTTTAACTCCAGTTCCAGGGGAATCCAACACCTTCTTCTGACATCTGCGGCATTGCACGACACGGGTGCACCAACCTACATGCAGACAGTACACTCATATACATAAAAACAAATAAATAAATATTTTTTAAAAAGTTAAACTAAGGTAAATTTATTTTGTTCATGAAAGAGGAACTGTTTTTATGAATTACTGTAGCATCATCGTACAAGATGTCGAAATTTCACTGTACTGCAATGGCGGAGATCTTCCCATCAACCACCACAGGTTTACTCAGCATATTTTAGGTGTATAGTAAACAAAACCTTCAAGTTTTGCTAAAATATGTACTCTGTTGATTTGTTTACAGCTACAGAATTGCTTAATGATGTGTATGTCAGAATGCATCACAGTATTTTAGTGACAGTTGTATGTGTATTTCCTAATAGATCCACTTTCTTTAACAACAACAAAAAAAAAAGATTTAACTTGGGAAAATGAGAACATTGACCTTACTTATTTTGTGGACTAGAAGTTGGGAAATGAAGGTATGGGGAAAAAATTCCATCATCCATTTGCTTTATAAGATTGTATTTGAACGGAGCCAGAGCCATTCCTTTCAGCAATGCTGATAGCTGCTTTCCTGGTACAGAGAGTAAATAAAATAATGGCCGCAGAGACTTTAAATCCCAAAGAAAAATATTGTTTACATTGATGTTACAGGAAGTATTTTATAATCCGTGATCTGTAATTTTTCATCTGCTACCTGAAATTTGGAAAATTAAAGAGTGTAGAACAAGTAAGTCCCAGTAGTTGAGGTAAAGTGATATTATTTCAAGGTAAATTCACCCTATTTTTAGTGAAACTCTAGAATGCTACTTCAGTTTTGCTAGTTCTGTGCTCTCAGAAATTTTGATGCAATGATAATACGTGTTGAATGAACTCTGCACAAGCATGTATTTATAAATTTTGAGTGAGGCTTTCAGAGAGGCTTTTATAACTGAGCTATACTTCCTTATGAAGATAGATACACTAAGTATAAAAAAAAAACAGTTAGTGCTTTCTAGACTTGTAAAATATATCCTTGGAACAAACTAAATTATGCAAACTGTGTGAGTTTTAAAGTGTGACCAGATAGGCAGAGAGAAAATTAACTCTCAACTAGTTTTCCAGTTGAAGGCAACTAATGCCATTTACTGGCAAGCTCACCACATCCTACTATATTTTGCATAGAGAATTATGAATCAATAATTTTGGCTTTAAAGGCTAATGTGGTCATGAAAATTCAGTGTTTGTAGCCACTCAGACTAATTGTTCCATTGAAAATATAATGAAGGAGCCATAAAGGAATTTCATAGATTTTTCAAAGTGCTGGTGCAATAAATGATCCCCTGTGGTTTCTGTTAGAAATGTTATTTTCTGTGTTTTGCAGCTCCTACCAACAGAATGAGAAAACTTCAGGATACATTTATGCATTAAGGGTATATGGACATTCCTAGCCAAAGCAGATGGTGAGAATTAAAGTTCATTCTCAGGGACAAGTTTCAATATCTGAATATAGAGAAACTGATAAATGATTTAAATGGAAAATAACTGTAAAATGAGAAATCTTTCAAAGAAAAATATGAAGCTTTTACAATATTACCACGGGACTCACCAAATACATTTTGATTTTATTTTTAAAGACAGATATATATATATATATATATATATATATTTTTTTAAGTAAAATTTTCTAAATCTGGTGAGTGTGCTGTATAGAATATAAGGAGGAAACCATATATGGCACTATAAAACAATGGATAAAAATCAAATTATATTGACATAATAGGTTTTAGTATAGTTGGTGTTTTCCCAAAAGTGTTATTGAAGCTCAGTGTTATCAATCTCAATTTAATCAGACCCTCTCGATTGGCAACATCTTGTTTGTACTCAAATAATTCTCATTTTTATGGCAACATTTGGCGGAGGCATAACCTCCTGTTTTTATTTTTTGTTTGCTTTCTAATTAGTCGTGAGTTTAATTTGGAATTTTTCCTTAAAATAATGTAAAATCTACAATCCATTTATTTTTGCATATATATTTCATATCAACTATGTGGTTCACAAAGCAAGAATAAAACATCTGATAAATATGACAGGGTCTTACTGTGGCATATAACATCTCCTAGCCAGTAGAGGATGTTAGCTTGTGGCATCTGCTGTGGGTTACTCCTCCAAGGAGAGAGCCAATAGCCAATTAGATTTGGGATATACAGGCATATGGCTGCCTCTGCTGCACAGTATTTCCAGGCAGGTGAGGTGTAGCTGGTGCTGACGGAGGAGTCTTGCTTGACTCAAGGAGACCCTAATGTGATGCTTTATTGGATAAGTGGCCTTTGGTAACACTCTCTGGTATTCCAGAGGCCATCTGTACACTTGCATGTGTGGTCTCAATACATCTTTTCCATGTATAAAAGTCTTCGACAGCAGGGCCTTAATCGCCTCTCATACTTGCAGGTATCCCAGTTTAGAGCAAGAAACCTTTACTTTTTGGGGGCTTGGATCCCCTGGCCAACAATCTCCTTGGTAGAATAATCCATTGCTGATGTCAGAGCTCCTGTATTAATATATTTTGCTCACGTGCATAGCTTAAGGACTTAGTATTATATTTCAGTTCTGAATAGAAATAATCCTTTTCACAGTCCTATGTCTATTAGTCAATTAAAGAAGGCAGTTTTACCATTTATAAGAAGAGATTACCTCTATAATAGTTTGTCTCCAATTTACAGTTGGAGAACACCTCATCATCATTCATATTTCTCTTTGTTCTATGATGGGGGGAGATAAGAAAGTCTCCATATTAAAACCTTTGCAGTATCTCGAAGGTAAGTTCGTTAGGACTCATTATAAATCATTGTTACAAGTAGGATCCACAGAGGGGTTCATATTTATGCATCTGAGGCTTTTCTTCCTTTCAATGTTCAGATGGGTCAACCCTTTCAGTTGGCACTTTCTGGTACATCCTACTCAATGCAAAGCTGTATCTTTTCTTTCTCAGCCATTAAGTTGGTGACATTTTGACCTGTTGGAACATACAAATCTTTTCCTGTAGTTAGTTTTAAGATTTGAATTGCAAGGTTTTTGATGAAAAAGTTTCATGTCTATCTGTATCCCCCTTGTTTTTTAGGTTTTTGTTTTTTGACCCATGAGTCTCTAGAAGACAGTTGTATTTATACCTATAGGGTGGAATCAAAGCACAGATTTCATCAAATTCACCCATGCTGTATGAGATTAACTTGGTAAGCAAACTTAATCAGGAAAAAAAAATGAAATTCATGGATTAACGTATCATCCAAACATATGTGTCTATACCAAAGTAACCTACCATAACTATTAGTACTGTTAAATACCTGTATATCTAATTGCTTGTGCTTCATTGAGAGGATCGAAAGGTTAATTCCTAGACAAACTGTCAGCTCATGAAAGGAAGAACAGCCAAAGTTGACTAAGAGTCCAAGACAACAGCTCCAGAAAAGTTAGACTGTTTTGCTTCTCATCCACCTGTGCCTCCTTTTTCTAAGCCTAGGGAACAATCTGCAGAAGAGGGGGCGTGGTAGAATGTAATGTAAGGGCTGCGATTGGGTTGAATGGAGAAACTACAGCAATATAGTCTGGACACCATTTGATCAACTTGATTGAACATACAAGGACACCCCCCCTGCTGGATGGTGGGACCATCAGCCTGTAATGGTTTGGAAACCACAGCCTGCAGATAGGTTTTGCATGAAGGATGCTTGTACTCATGGATTATCACTTATAGCTAAAAATGAAAAAAAAAAAAACACTGAGAGAAAGATGCAGGACAGTTATGGCGGAATGCATGATCTGAGATGGGGTGGGGGGAAGGGAAAGGGAAATATGCCTGAACTGAATTGGAAAATGATGTATGAAATACACAAAGCATCAATAAAAAAATCAGGAAAAAAAACATCTGATAAACAGAATTTTAGTTTGTTCTGAAGCACATAAACACTCAAATATATATTTGACTTCAATGTATTTGGAAATATTAAATACTAGAGAATACATTCCAATGATAAAATTGTGGCATGCCTAATAGTAATCTTTTCAAAAGGAGATTTTTTTTGGTGCCATGAACTCATCAATTGAAATATTAAAAAAAAAAGGGCCAGCAGGATGTGTCAGTAGGTGAAAGTGATTGCTTTCAACCCTGACTACATAAATTTGACTTCCAGGACTTACTTGGTAGAAGGACAGAACTGATTCCCACAAGTTGTCCTCTGTCTCCCACATTTACACACCAGAGCATACTCTGGTAACATGCATAAAATTAATAAACTAAATGTAAAAATAAATAAAGAATAGAGTCTTTCTTGGCCAAGAAATATAAAATCTTAAAAATTCAAATCATTAAATGGATGTCATGCAAAGGAAAGCTTCTGTTTCTCTTTTAATATTACAGAAAAAAAAAAAAAAACTTGTGTTGATTCTTCAGCTCAACACTTGTTATGAGACCACTCATGATTAGTTTATCACCTGTGACCATAATGATAGACATCCTTCTTCACTTATAAAATAAAGTGAGCTGTGGAAATGACTTCTATTAGTGGACATAATGCGGACTAAGTATTTTAAATTAACCCCAGCAAAACCATCTACCATTGTATCTTTTGACCTTGGCTCTGAATCTTCCTTAAATAACCTAAATTTGGTACTCCACCCAAAATGATAATGAGTGATAATGAATGCAACTGTTATGATGCTGGAACATGGAATTGGAGGTAACATTAATCTGTGTCCGTGGCTCATGGTCACTCACGTTTGGATCCAGAATACAATATCTCCTTTGAGGTAAGAGTTACGTGTTTTGGATTGAGAGTTATGGTGGAACAATGTGGGGCCCCAAGAATCATTCCCTTTCTTTCAGATGGTTCACCTGGATGGTAAAAGTTACCAGCTGGCCTGGAACCATTGAGTCCATCCATTTGGTGGTGTCTCCTTGGATTAGTATCATGAGTTATTTTTTTCGGGGGCGACTCTCTCAAACCTCCTGTTCTTTGGTGGATGTATAATTTGTTTATTCTGAGCTGGTTGTTTAAGGATCTTATTGTTAGATACCATTTTTTATTTCAGCATCCGTTGAAGTTATTGGTTTAAGGTATCTGTTTTGTTCATTTTTTTTTGAAATATTTTGGTTTCAACATTTGTTTTGGTTGGCTTCAGAAGACCACTCACTGATGGCATATTTGGTTTTGGCTGTTTTCAAAATATTTGCAAGCAAAAATATTCATTTTTTTCCTTTTCTTTCTCTTTTACTTTTTCTCTAAATCCTCCTATATCTCATCTAAGGAATAAAGACATGTTTTGAGAAAAACATCTGCTTCCTATTCAAGCTGATTTTAGGGTGGACTAGTATGATCCTTTAATTTACAAATGTATGAACATGTAGATATCTAACTTAAGTATGTCTATCAATACTCAGGTTCTTATTTAGACATGTCTTTGCTTGTTTTCAAAATATTTGCTTATATTAACCATTTTTGTTTCTTTCAGAGTGTTTTGTTTCTGATAGTCGATTTGTTTTTCATATTGGTGGCTTTGAAGTCACTTTTTGGCTGTTGTTTGTGGTCTGCTATGGTTTTGTTTCTGTTATGTTTTGGTGTAGTTGGCCATTTGTCTGCAGACTCTCCTCCAATTCTTAAATTTGCATTTAGTTATCCAATGATTTCTCCTGTTTACTGATGGGAACCTTTCTGCCATTAGCTTGGGAATTTTATGAGTACCTGATCTAACTAAAGGTAACTTGATCTCTAAGTGCAGAATATTTAATGTTCTAAAACTGACATGTTTTTTTCTTGCATGCTTAACTAGATATCACAGGTAATAAAATTTAAAGCCATCATTTGGGGAGTCTGCCTTAATTAAAATTATATAAAAAGACAAAATGACAAAACTGGCAATTGACAACATCAAGAGCTCTAAGAAAAGTAGATGTGAGTAAAGAAAAATATTAAAATTAATAATTTAATTTTAAAAAGAATTAAAGATTGAATCACAACTAAAGATAAATTCTAAGACCAATCTTATCTTTCTCTGGTCTTGCCACTCAAGCTCTCCCCACCCCAGCTCTACTCTAATATATCTCACTTTTTTTCTTCCCCTAAAGTAACTCTTGGACTTTACTCTTATGCTTAACCCTGAATTAAATTGTCTTAACACTAGCTATTTTTTTGGAATTCCCTTCAGCAGTTGAAGCCAGGAGTCCTGGTTTTATTGAGTGGAGGTCTCTAAATTTTAGGAAAACTCCTAAGGCTCTAGTGACAACCATCAAGGGAGATGGAAAGTCCATTCTAGAGAATCAGTTCTCCCAAGATTAAAAACCACAAATGACAGAAACTTCCCCCTTCTCCAGCACAAGTCAAAAGCAGAAGCAAAGCCACTGCCATGCACAAACCAGGACCTAAGGGGAACAAGTTATGAGGAATGTATCTAGCTACTAAGAGAAGACTGAAATTGCTGTGCAACAGGGGGAAATCCTCCATCCTCCAATCTTCACCACATCAGCCCCACAACAGAGTAATATGGAACTGTAGTTAACAGTTGGGGATCAAAGCTTCATGGCTAAAGGAGGGTGGGAAGATCACAGTTCCAGCTCACTGGAGCAGACTACAACTCCAAGCCCCGTGGGAAGAGATTCACAGGAAGAAACCATAACCCTGCTCAGATGAGGAGACTGTACTCTGGCTCATGAGAGAAGATCATAGATCTAGCTCAGAGGATCACAACTCTGGTTCATGGGAGTATTTTTACTTCTTGAAGTATTCCTATACAGATATCCATAGTGGCTAGACTAATCTGCATTCCCCCCCATCGATGCATTTCCCTGACGGTTAAAGTTGCTGAACATTTTGCATGTAATCATTAGTTATTTGTATTAGTTTTGAAAGCTGAATGTTCCTTTCATTTGCCCATTTATTGACTGGATGATTTGTTCTTTTCTATTCCTCTTTACTTCCTCCAAGTTAATTATAATTATGTGTGATATGTATTATCATATATATTTTCTTTTTTAAGCACTATATGTATTTTTTTACGTTTGGTGAGTTTCTAATTCCAGTCTTCATAATTATAATTATTTTCTTTTTTTGTGCTTTTACTGATATTTTCTGTATTTCAGACATCATTTTTCAGTTCAGTTCAGGCATATTCCCTTTTCCCTTCCTCCCACCCGACCCCAGATCATGCATTCAGCCATAACTGTCCTGCATCTTTCTCTCCGTCTTTTTTTTATGTTTGGGGATTCACATTGCCCTCCATTAATTTTATATTACTCAAAATATGGATACATGCTCTCCACCCATATACAGTAATTACAGAGTCTGAAAATAAGTGTTGGGTAGATTCTAGAGTTTGTGGGGAGACATACATTATAGCAACATAGTTGCTTTCATATAAACAGAAATATAACAATAATGTTATTCAGCTTGCCTTTCATCTGGGGAACTTGGTGTTATCATCTACAAATGTGGGTGACCATTTGCCACTTGTTTTTCTGGGACTGTGTTACTTGACTTAGCATGACTTTGAGCTCCATCCATTTACCTGCAAAGTTCATAATGTCTTCTTTCTTTACTGCTGAATAGTACTCCATTGTGTAGATGTACCACATTTTTGTCATCCATTCGTCTGTTGAGGGGCATTTGGGTTGGTCCTGGCTCTTTGCTATTGTGAAGGAGCTGTAATAAATATGTATGTGCATGTATCTTTGAGGTAGGATGAGTCTTTTGGGTATATATCCAGGATTGGTATGACTGGATAAGGTGGTAGACTCATTTTGTGTCCTTTTAATATTTTTTAAAATTTTATTTATTTCTGTATGTGTACGAATGTACTGTCTGCATTCAGGTTTGTGCACCCGTGTTGTGCAATGCTGCGGAGGTCAGAAGAGGGTGTCGGATTCCCCTGGAACTGGAGTTCTCCTGGAATTGGAGTTTCAGACGGTTCTCGGCTGCCATGTGGGTGCTGGGGATCCATCCCGGGTCCTCTGTAAGAGCAGTCGGCACTCTTAACCGCTAGGCAATCTCTCCAGCCCCTCATTTTGTGTCTTTTAAGTGTTCTCCACCTGCTTTCCATAGTGGATGTACAAGTTTACATTCCCACCAGCAGTGGATGAGTATTCTGCTTTACCCACAACCTCTCAAGCATCTGTAGTCTTTTGATTTCTTAATCTTAGCTAGTCGTATTGGAGTAAGATGATATCTGAGATTGGTTTAATTTTGCATTTCCTTAATTATTAATGATGTTGAACACTTTTTAAGATGTTTCTCAGCCATAGTTAATTTCTCACTGGTGAAGTTCCCCCTTTCATCATGAATACTATTGATTTGGAGTCTCTCTCTCTCTCTCTCTCTCTCTCTCTCTCTCTCTCTCTCTCAACTGGGCTAGAGATCTGTCTATTTTGTTTATCTTTTCAAAGAACCAGCTTTTGGATTTGTTGTTTTCATGTATTGTTTTCTTTGTTTCTATTCCATTGATTTCTGCTCTGAGTTTTGTTATTTCTTCCTCTCTGTTGGGCTTAGGATTCATTTGTTGTTGTCTCTCAAATGTTCTCAGCTGCAGGGTTAGATGATTTATTTGTTCGCTTTCTGATTTTTTTTTTTTTTGGATGTGAGCACTTAGGGCTATAAATTTCCCTCTCAAGACTGCTTTAATATTTTATTAAAGGCATTGCACATATAAAAAAATAGATATTGTCTCAAGAAAAATAATTACGGGGCTGGAGAGATGGCCTAGCGGTTAAGAGCGCCGACCCCTCTTACAGAGGACCCGGGTTCGATCCCCAGCACCCACATGGCGGCCGAGAACCGTCTGAAACTCCAATTCCAGGAGAACTCCAGTTCCAGGGGAATCCGAGACCCTCTTCTGACCTCCGCAGCATTGCACGACACGGGTGCACAAACTTGCATGCAGACAGTACATTCATACACATACAGAAATAAAATTAATAAAAAATTAAAAAAAAAAGAAAAATAATTACAAAATCTTTGTTGCTATAAAACTTTGTTATATATTACTGCATGTAAATCCATTGTCTTCATGAGCATATGTTTAAAATTATATTTTATTTTGTATCAAATTAGCTGGAGCATGGAAATGAAGTAACTTGAATTTGTGTTCCCAGGACATTATCATTATATATTTGGCTCCAGAATAACCTATCTCTTTATTTTTTCATGGTGAGAAGTTGCTGACACTACAGACAATCCAGAGTAGAATTGGAACAAACAATATATATTTCATTATATATTCATATATATATATATATATATATATATATATATCAACTTTAAACTTAAATACTGATATGCAGAATAGCCATTCAAATGCCATTTGTGTATTTTGTATTGCAAGAAATATATTAGTTATATGTAAAATAATAATTTTTGTTGTTTATGCCTGAATAGTAACTTTAAAAATAAGCTACTTTCATCTTAACTTTTCACTATACTTCCAAAAAAGCATATTTAATAGCAGTACAACTAACTTGTAATTTAAGTTTTCTTTTCTATGGCTTCGTTGTCTGTTACATTTCTTTCTATTAAATGATAACATTCATGGAAGACTTAGAACTTTTTCAAAGAAATTATGTGAGGGCTAGAGAGATGGCCTAGTGGTTAAGAGCACCGACCGCTCTTGCAGAGGACCCGGGTTCGATCCCCAGCATCCACATGACGGCCGAGAACCGTCTGAAGCTCCAATTCCAGGAGAACTCTAGTTCCAAGGGAATCCGACACCCTCTTCTGACCTCCGCGGCATTGCACGACACGGGTACACAAACCTACATGCAGACAGTACATTCATACACATACAGAAAGAAATAAAATTAATAAAAAAATATATCAAAGAAAGTATGTGAAAAACTTTTCTTTAAGGCTAGAAATTTTCAAAAGTTATATTCTGATTAAAAAAATAGCCATACCATGATATCTGACCCACTGGTGTAGGATGGACTTTGCCTGATAGAAGATTAAGGTGATATCCTGTGCAGGGTCTTTACATAGCCTGATCTAAAAAAAAAAATCCTAGAAGAATGCAATTAAATGAAATGTTATTAGATTTTTTTATGTGTTATCAATAGCTATAAATACAGTAACTTAAGACTCATATGAAGCTGTTAATTAGATACCGTAAAATATGTCTAGTGTCATAAAAGAAATATAAAACAAACAAATTACCTGTCCTGGTACTCACTCTGTAGAACAGGCTGGCCTTGAACTCACACAAATCCGCCTGCCTCTGCCTCCCGAGTGCTAGGATTAAAGTGTACCACCATGCCCCTTGATTTTTTTCTTTAGCTGTACAAAAGCTATTGAGTTTGTTGAGGTTCCACTTGTCAGCTGTTGTTCTTATTTCCTATGTAGTTGCTGCTTGATTTAGAAAGTCTTTTCCTATGCCTGGGTCTTGTAGGTTGCTGTCGACTTTTTCTTCTATCACCTTCAGGGTTTCAGGTTTTAGGTTGAGATCTCTGATCCACTTGGAGTTTATTTTTGTACAGGGTGAGTGGTAGGGATTCAATTTTGTTTTTCTACAAATGGTGATCCAGTTTTGCCAGCACCATTTGCTGAAGATCCTATCTTTCCTCCATTGAGTTTTTTTGGCATCTTTGTCAAGTATGAGGTGGTTGAAGTTGTATGAGCTCAAGTTTGGATCTTCAATTTTGTTCCATTGGTCAGTGGGTCTATTTTTTGCCAGTGCCAGGCTGTCTTTATGACTATAGCCCTGTAATCTAGCTTGAAGTCTGGTAAAGAAATCCCCCTTGTATTGTACTTTTCAATGAGTGTTGCTTTAGCTATTCGGGGTCTTTTATTTTTCCATATGAATTTAAGGATTTTTTTTTTCAAGACTGTGCAAAGCTCATGGGGATTTTGATTGGGATTGCATTGAAACTGTATATTAATTTGGGTAGAATGGACATTTTTACTATATTAGTATTTCCAATCCATGAGCATGAGAAGTCTTTCCACCTTTTGATGTAATTTTTTTTTTTTTTTTTTTTTGTCTTTTCAAGACAGGCCTTCCCTGTAGTCCCAGCTGTCATGGAACTCTGTAGACCAGGCTGGCCTTGAACTCACAAAGATCTGCCTGCCTCTGCCTCTTGAGTGCTAGGATTAAAGGGGTGTGCCACCAAGCCAAGCTTTGATGTAGTTTTCAATCTCATCCTTCAGGGTTTTAAAATTTTTGTTGTAGAGGAGTTCGGTGTCATTGGTTAGGTTTATTCATAGTTATTTTTTTTTTTTTGAGACTATTGTGATTGGAAAGGTCTCCTTATATTCTTCTCCATTTGCTTTTTGTTGGTGTAGTTTTATTTTGTATTCCCTCCATGTAACTGAAACTTTTAATCATTTTTAAGAGTTTTCTGGTGGAGTTTTGAGCATCCCTTCAGTAAACTATCATGTCATCTGCAAAAAGGGAGAGTTTTACTTCTTCTTTTCCAATTACTATTCCTTTAATTTTGCTTTCTCAGCTTATTACCCTAGCAAACATTTCAAACACTGTCTTGAAGAGAAGTAGGGATAATTGACATTCATGCCATGTTCCTGCCTTTAAGGGGAATGCTTCTAACTTTTCTCCATTTAGTATGATGTTGGCTGTGGGTTTCTTGTATATGGCTTTGGTTACTTTGAGGAATGATCCCTCCAGTCTAATTCCTTCTAGTCTTTAAGCATGAAGGTATTCTGGATTTTCTCAAAAGCTTTTTCTGCATCAATTAAGATGATCATGTGTTCTTTGTCTTTCAGTACATTTATGTGTTTTATGATAATTATTAATTTACATATGTTGAACCATTCCTGAATCTGTGGTATGAATCCAACTTGGTCATGATGGATGATCTTTTTGATGTGGATCTGTATACGATTTTGCAAGTATTACTGAGAATTTTTGCATCTGTATTAATTAATGATATGGTTCTATAGATTTCTGTCTTGTTTGTGTCTTTTCTTGGTTTTGGTATTAGAGTGAGGCTGGCTTCATAGAAGGAATTTGGGATATTTTCCTCTGTTTGTATCCTTCTGAACAGTTTGAGTAGAAATGGTTGTAAGACCTCTTTAAATGTTTTATAGAATTCTGTGGTGCAACCATCTGGGCCTGGGCAATTTTAGTTGGGAAGCTTTTTATTACATCTTCAATTATAGGTATGTTTAAGCTGTCAATGTCTGTTTGGTTTGGTGAATCCCAGGATTTCAGATATTCATCCATTTCTCTTATGTTTTCAAATTTAGAAGAATATAGGTTTTAGGGGTATTCTCATTTGATTGTCTGGATTTTTTCTTTATCTGTTTATCATGAATGATATTGATTTAGAGTTGCTCTTTCTTTCTTTTGTTTAACTGGGCTAGAGGTCTGTCTATTTTGTATATCTTTTCAAACAAACAGCTTTTGGATTCATTGATTTTTTTTTTTTTNAGAGTGGTCGGCACTCTTAACCACTAGGCCATCTCTCCAGCCCAATGTATAGGTTTTTAAAACATTTCCTTTTAACAATTTGGATTTTTTTGTTGTCTTTTGTGACGTTTCCCTTTTCATCTCTGATTTTGATTTGAAGTTGCTTTTTCTTTGTTTTGGTTAACTAGGATAAGGGTCTGTTTATCTTATATGTCTTTTCAAAGAACCAGCAATTAGATCCATTGACTCTTTGTATTGTTCTCTTGTTTCTATTTCATTAATTTCTGCTCTGATTTTTGTTACTTTTTCTTTGGGTTTCATTTGTTGCTGTCCTTCAAGAGTCTTAGTTGTAATGTTAAGTCACTTATTTGTGTTATTTCTCTTTTTTTTTTAATATGGACACTTAGAGCTATAAATTTCCCTCTTAATACTGAGTTAATGTATCCCACAGGTTTTGTTGTGTTGTATTGTCATTTTTGTTTACTTCCAGGAATGCTGTTTCTTCATTCTATATTACTTCGCTGACCCTCTCATTATTCAAAACTGTGTTGTTTAGTCTCCATGTGTTCTTATAGTTAGTAGGGCTTACCCTGGTATTAATCTTGAGCTTTATTGCACTGTGGTCTGATAGAATGCATGGAATAATTTCAATCATTTTGTATTTGTTGACATTTCATTTGTATCTCAGTATGTAGTCAATTTTGGCGAATGTTCTGAGGGGTGCTTAGTAGGAAATATATTCTCTGGTTTTGGGGTGTAATATTCTGTAGATATTTGTGATGTCCATTTGCTGTATTGTATTGTTATTTTTTTACCAGTTGACCTCTCCAAGGGAGGAGGTGGGGTATTGAGGTCCCCCTCTATTAGTGTGCTGGGATTAATCTGTGTCTTGAGGTCCTGATGGATTGTGTTTATAAAGTTCGGTGCTCCAGAGTACATAAAAATTTAAGATTGTGAAATCTTCCTGGTTAATTGTTCCATTGATAAGGATATAATGGCCTTCTTTGTCTTCTCTGATTAATTTTACTCTGAGGTCTATTTTGTCTGATATTAGAACTCCTGCTTGGGTTTTTTTGTACCATTTGTTTGGAATATTGTTTTCTTTCCATTCTTTCACTCTAAGGTAGTGTCTCTCCTTGAGGATGAGATGGGTTTCTTGTAGGCAGCATATAGATGGATTCTGTTTCCTAACCATTCTCCCAGTCCATGTCTTTTTATTGGGGAGTTTAGACCATCAATATTTAAGAGTATTTTTGCGAGATGTGTGTTGTTTCAACTTATTTTTCATTTGCATTCTTGGTCTAGGTATTTATTTACTCTGTTATGCTTTTGTTAATTTCTCTCTTGAGTAGCTTAAAGATAGTTGGTCCTTTCCTCTGTTCTTTGAATTGCTTTGACTGTTTTCTGAAGTGGTGGTTTTTGTGACATGTATATTTTTTATTTTTTATTTTTGGTCTTTTTGAGACAGGGTCTCCCTGTAGTCCCAGCTGTCCTGGAACTCACTCTAGACCAGGCTGGCCTTGAATCCAACAAGATCTGCTTGCATCTGTATCACAAGTGCTAGGATTAGTGGCGTGTGCTACCAGACCTGGCAACATGTATTCTTTCATTTTGTTTATGTCATGAAAGATTTTTCTTTCTCCTTCAGCTATGATTGACATTTTTTTTCTGGGTATAGTAATCTGGATTGGCACTGGAAATACTTTGGTCCATGTTCTTCTGGCTTTCATTGTTTGCACTGAAAACTCAGCTGTAATTCTGATGTGTTTTGCCTTATATGTAACTTGTTGTTTTTCTCTTGTGACTTTTGGTATTTTTGTCCTTGTTTTGAGCATCTAATGTTTTAACTTTGATATGGCATGGGTAATTTCTTTTCTGGTCTTGTCTATTTGGTGTTCTATGTGCTTCTTGTATTTGCATGGGTTTATCTTTTTTCAGTTTGGGGAAATTTTCTTCTATTATTCTATTGAAGATCTGATCAATAACACTATTTTGGTATTCTTCTCCTTCCTCTATACTTATGATGTGGAGGTTTGGTCTTTTCATAGTGTTCCACATTTCCTGGTTCTTCCAATCTTGTGGGTTTTTTTTTTTTTAATTTTTCATTACCTTTACTTGAGGTTACTAGCTGTGCTGTGTTATCCTGTAGGTCTGATAGTCCTTTTTCTGCTTCATCTATTCTGCTTCTGAGGCTTTTGCCCATCCTTTCCTGCTGATTGGATGAATATTAAATTTCCTTTTTCATTTTGATCCTGTGATTTCTTCAGTATTACCACTTCTTTTTGTAGCTTTTCATTCTCTTCTTGTAGCTCCTTGCTTTGCTGGTCAGTTTCTTTTTTCCTTTCAGCCTGAGATCTTATCATTGTTTACACTTCCTTCCAGATTTGTCATTCTCTCCCTCTAGTTCTTTTCAGAGTTTGCATTTCTCTTCCTTTAGTTTTTTTTTGGTGTTTTTATTTCTCTTCCTTTAGTTCTTTTTGTAGTTTGTCAATCTTTCCCTTTATTTCTTTCTGGAGTTAATCATTCTTTCCTTCTAGTTCCTTCATGAGTTTTTCATTCTCTCCTTTTATTTCTTTGATTTGTTCTTTATAGTCTCTGAATATGTCTACAATTGTTCTTCTAAGGTTGCTGTCTTGGTTTCTTTCCAGGGAGATCTTCATGTTGGGATCTTCTACAGGACTGGCTGAGTTTGGTGGGGATTTATTATGAGCTTTCCCATATTGTTGTTTTTCAGTTATGTCTTTGGCATGTGTATTTATCCCCCCCCCCCTTTTGTTTGTTTGGTTGGCTTCTGTTGCTAATCTCAAATATTCATATGGAGGACTGGTTGGTCACTCAGTTTGCTTCCTGCTGGTTTTTCCTCAGTTTTGGCTGTGCAGCCTAGAATCACTGACACTGCTGGATTGTCCTTATCACAGTAAACCACAGCAGCAGCAGCTTATACTTTCCATCACAGTACCAGTAGCATGAGCAGATGTGGTGGGTGGAGGGGGGGGTGTGGTAAGTGGTGTTACTCTTTTCACCTGCACACTGTACCCCACACAGTTCCTCTCTATGGTTCTATCTGTGGGCAGCAGATGCCTGGGGTGGGCCACAGCAAACCTCCATGCCAGACACCCACCTGGGCAATGAGAGTGTTTACCCTTGCTGTCCTTCTATACATGCACACTGTTAATATTTTAATTTTTATCCTTTTTCAACTGGTGAAATCCTGACAGAATTCAATCATACATGAATATCTTAGTAGTGACCAGTTAAAGGCTTGTCTCCATACCTTATCATAAGTTAAGGTATTTGAAATGAAGTTGGCCAAGATTAAATCTTAGTTTTACTTTTCAAGTATTCGAATTCTAGATCAATATTGTTAGGTCAATGTATCTTTCTTGCACACTTTGGAAACTTCCTGTTGCACTCCTCATGTGGTTCCAAATCATTCCCGTATTCCCTCACCTTCTTGGCTCACTGTAATCACCTCTGCTCATGCTGCTGTGCTTTTCTGCTCATTAAAAATTAACTACATTGCTGCACTATACTGTTCTTTATAGTATAAGCACATTGGCTTTCTTATGAACTTTGTATTTTCTGTTTTGTGCTACAAATAGTTTCGTTAGATATAAACATTTTTTTGGTCTCTTTATTGGGGTGAATGGTGAAACTACAGCAATGTAGTCTGGACACTCATTTGATCAACTTGATTGAACAAACAACCTGTCACCCCCCACTGGATGGTGGGGCTGTAGGTGTTTGGGCACAACAGCCTGCAGATAGGTTTTTGCATGAAGGATGCTTGTACTCATGGATTATCACTTATAGCTAAAAATGAAAAAAAAAAACTGAGAGAAAGATGCAGGACAGTTATGGCGGAATGCATGATCTGGGATGGGGTGGGGCGGGGGGGAGGGAAAGGGAAATAAGCCTGAACTGAATTGGAAAAAATGTATGAAATGCACAAAGCATCAATAAAAATCAATTTAAAAAAAAAAAGTTCCATAAACAGTGCTAGAGAGATGGTTCAGTGGTTCAGAGCGTCTGCTGTTTTTCTGTAGGATCTGTCTTCAGTTCCTATTACCATTGTGGCTCAAAACAGCCTACAACTGTACCCCAGCACCAGAGGATTTATCACTCTTCTGCCTTCCATAGGCACTACAAATATGCCACACACAAACATAAATTAAAAAATAATATTATATTTCTTTGGGTAAATAGAAATCTTTCAACTTATATTACCATAAGTTACTTTGCCTGATTTTCCCCAACACATTGGGAGTTTATTTGCTTATATATTATATGCTTTTTTGAACTGCAGTGTTAGCTCCCTTAGAGCCTTGACTTTGTCTTGCATATTCACTGATGGAGCTCACATGTCTAGATTAGATCATGTAAATACTCAGTAAATATTTATCAAGCAAGTAAAAATACATGATACTGATGTTTACTGTGTGAATGGTTTTGTTCTAAAAGCTATAGATAAATTGGGGGCTGGAGAGATAGCCTAGCAGTTAAGAGTGCTGACTGCTCTTGCAGAGGACCCGGGTTCGATCCCCAGCACCCACATGGTGGCTGAGAACTGTCTGTAACTCCAATTCCAGGAGAACTCCAGTTCCAGGGGAATCCAGCACCCTCTTCTGACCTGCACAGCATTGCATGACACGGGTGCATAAACCTACATGCAGACAGTACATTCATACACATAAAAAATAAATAAATAACATTTAAAAAATTTAAAAAGCTATAGATAAATCAACTGATGTATTTCTCATAAGGAGAGCTGTGTCTCTGATTATGGCACCATTTCTTCTGTTAAGAAACAAGAATGGTAATGCATATGATGGTAAAAATATATGGAAAAAATCCCAGTAAACTAATAGGCCCCTGACCAAGGTCTATAGTCCAAAGTCAGATGATGTGTAATCCCAGATATTAAACCTACTGATGCTCAGTATCTGTAAGGATTCTTACCTCAGATTCTTGCTCTTTAGCATAATCTCCAACCTTTTAACCCATCAACTGAGTCAGTTTCATAATCTAAAGACCTTCAGGGCTGGAGAGATGGCCTAGCGGTTAAGAGTGCCGACCGCTCTTACAGAGGATCCGGGTTCGATCCCCAGCACCCACATGGAGGCCAAGAACCGTCTGAAACTACAATTCCAGGAGAACTCCAGTTCCAGGGGAATCCGACACCCTCTTCTGACCTCCGCGGCATTGCACGACACGGGTGCACAAACTTGCATACAGACAGTACATTCATACACATATGGAAATAAATAAAATTAATAAAAATTAAAAAGTTAAAGACCTTCAGGTTGTGAGCCTGCTTTGGATAGGAGATTCACCCAGTGAGTGTTTCACACTATTTGCCTGGAAGAGCATGCTTAATCAGGGTGCTGATGACACACTAAATTAAATGAGCCCAAGTTGACAATGGAGGAAAGGAAGCTTGCCTTAGAATATGTAGTTTTGAATGTAGTTTTAGTTTTTTTTAGCCTCAGCATCTTATATATCTTTATGGGAGATTTGCATAAATAAAGTGAAGATTGAAGTGCTCTCACCTGTGAGAATCTAATGGCACTGAAATCATTGGTGGAAAATGTAACATTTTTCTATGGAATTACCTTTGTGCAAAAATCAATTGCTCACATTAGATTGAATCTGTTTCTGGTCTCTTCACTCCAGTATAATGATCTATGTATCTACTCGTTCATCTACTGCTAACATCAATACCCTGTCAGTCTTTAATCAAAGTTGTGTACCCAAACTATACTCCAAACTTAGTTTTTAACACGTATTCCTCTCTTTTTCTAACTCCTTAGATCTGATTATCAATTTTTTATTATTCTGAGTCTTCTGGTAATTACAGTTGCGTTTAATTTAAACTGGACTAAGGACCGAACTGATAATTAACCATCTGATCCATGAAAAAATATTTATTTCCTTAAATGTTCTGTAATTTTTCTGCATATATGATTTATCATTTCAGCAAGATGATATTGCATATTAATTACCAATGATTTAATATATATTTCATTTTATTTATTTGAAAAATAATTCCTTTAAGAGTACAAAGGTACTTCTTTGAAAATTAAATTCTGAGCAGCTTTAAAAATCTTATTAGTTCCCATCACTTTTTGTAGAATTTTGAGAATTTTCTACACAGATACTGTTATATTTTAATAAGAACTTGTTTTTTTCTACATTTTATATATATATATATATATATATATATATATATATATATGATTTTTTTCTTTACATCATTAGTTAGGGATTTCAGTACACTATGTACCAAAGATCAAGGACACAGGAATGTTTTCCAGGTTCACATTTTTAAGCACATACATTCAATATTTGCTTCATAATAGAATATCACGGACATTGCATAATTTTCAAGATCAGGTTAATCTGAGGAAGATATTCAGATTAACCTGGAAAAATATCAGTTCACAAAGCTAGAAACCTCAGCATTTTTTAAATCAGGTAATGAAGGTATTATGGAAGATTTCTGGAGAAAATCTTGTATTCAGTCCACAATAGATGAGAGAAGAAGGTGAAATCGGAAGTCAGTGACAGAGAGGAGGAGCAGCAAAGACAGACGAGCTTGCTCAGAAAGAAAAAAAAAAGGTAGGCAGGCAGGAAACACTGTGTATGTCTTTATGTTGGGATGGCCTCTGTTAAGGTGCCACACACCCTGGCAGCCTACCTTTACCCCTAGGATAATCTTCAGAAAAGACCCCATAAACAAGCCCAGGATGATCTGCTTCCTGGTCATGGTGATTCCTGTGTAAACTTACAGATACAGTGATGAGACTTCATTCAGTCTTAACATTTTTTATTCTGAAATATCAGATTGTGAGTACAGTTGTAAGAAAGTAGAGAGTCCCTTTTTAAATATTACCAATATTTTACTGATTAAAATCTTGCTTAAACCATAGTTATCAAATATCAAATACAATACACATTAATGCAATTCAGTCAGTTAAGCTGCTTGCCTGTTTACACGTCCCAATTTTCCATAAATTTAAATCTTTATTTGTCCTGTGATCCATTCTCTTGTCATGTTATCTTCAATCTGTGGCAGTTTCTCAGTATTTCTTGGATTTTCTTGTTTTGGACAACTTTGAAAGGTCATGTTTGTTTGTTACATGGTGTCCTTCAATTTGCCTCAATAAATTCTCTCCCATGCTTAAATTAACTTATACATTTTGAACTATAATAGCACCAGAGCTGTGCATCATACCAGGGTATGTATTATGCTGATGATATGGATTTAATTTATGAAGTTAACATTTGCACCATAAAAACTCTTCTCTATTTACTCATCTGTGATGTTAATTCTAAACTAACAACACTGAGCCACTAGGTGCTCTGGCATTGTTATTAATGTATCTATGAGTGTGTTTCTACATGAGAGTGACATTTAGATTCATACACTAAATAGAACAGAATCTTCTGCCCCCTTGGGTGGATCTGATATAATCAGCTGAAATCAGGAACAGAGCAAACAGCTTGAGCGAGAGAGAAGTCCTTCAGCTTAACTTCCTTGAGCTGGGATATTTTATTACTTATTTCAGAATTGAGGAAAGACATCAACTTTTCTTGGAGCTTGAGTCTGCAGACATTGAAGTCTATCATTACTTTTTCTGATTCAACATATGATAGAACTTCCCTACGTCCATAATTTGCATTAGCTAATTCATTATTATACATTGGTAATAAATGTGTGATTTTTAATTTATTATTCTTATTTTGTGTGTCTGAGATTATTGCCTGCATATCCATAGATGCAACTGTATGGCGCAATGCCCACTGAGGGCTTTGGATCTCCTGGAACTGTAGTTATGGTTGGTAGTTAGCTTCCATGTAGGTGCTGCGAATTAAACCTGGGCCCTCTGCAATGGAGGCAGTGCTTTAAACTACTGAGCCATCTCTCCAGAATTTCATGTCTTAAGTCACGGACTAGAATATTGTTAAATTTTAGAGTGACTAATATTTATTTTCTGTGGTCATAGTTGAAAGAATGTGCTTATAAAAGCAATGTGGTTGGCAAAGGTGCTTGAACCTTGAGGAATGTGTGGCTTACTCAGGTATACAGATGTCTGTGAAGGCAGTGAGGGTGAAAGGTTTTGTGTAAGCATAAATACAGATGAAACAGGCATGAATGCATCCATGAGAGATTGAACTGTATTTTAAAATAATGTGGCATGTTAGGGCCTTACTAGGTATGGGTAAATGGAGAAGAAATGAAAGTTTCAGTAAGCAGAAGTTATGAGTGGCCTTTCCCATTCAGGGACTATAGGTTGCTATAGAAATCAAAGACCATCCGTTACCTATGCAGGCTCAGCCTGTGTCATTTTTGGCTTTTAATGATTAGTAACACCAATGCAAGATTTCCTAGGAAAGCTTCACTGAAAAAATATTTTCACTGTAAGAAAATGGTTATTCTCAGTTTTTTTAAGGGTTTCTAGGAGAACACTGCCTAATGTACTTAAAATTCAAGACATCTGAGACTGCTTGCAATGTAGAACACATGGGATTTTCAATTTTAAAATGTTAGAGATAAACTTAGATAGACATGGATAAACACAGTAAATCAAATCCCACTGGACATGCAGGTCCATTGAGGAGTCTATGGCAGGATGGAGAAGCTTTTCCACAAGTTCAGGAATAAAACATACTCTGAGTAACTTACTGAGTATATTAAGTTGAGAGAATTATGGTAAGTCCATATGTAGGCACTGCTTCTGTCCCTAGGGAACACTAATGAATAATTTATAGAAAAGGAAATACTAAGGAGTAGCTTCAGGTGGGCAATGAACGAAATTTTAGTTCATATCAGTGCCCTCTGCTTCCACTTCTACCCTTGCAGAGGTATCTTCAACATTTACACAAATTTTAGAAATCTTCTAAACTGAGAAACCTGTTGTAGGTGGCACAAAAGTGGCAAATCAATCAGAAGGAGGACATTATTGGATGAAAAAATATATGGAAGTATTGTGAAAAATGCAAAATATTCTGGATTTTGCCTGACTGAATGTTAATGAATGCCTCATGGATCCTGACAAATTTCAGAAATATCCTAAAAATCCAAAGTACAGGCATCCCCTTGGCTATGCTCAGCTGTCACTCCATCACTCCTACATTGACAAAACTTGGTCTTAGGTCTACAGGAATACTAAGTCTAGGGCCCAGTTACAAATATATGGAAATTGATGAATTGATATCTCTTTAATTTGGTGAGTATTTTATATGGTACAATTCTGGACCAGGTGTCTCTCAATAATTGACAGCTCATTCAAACTACTAAAATAAAGGCAAACATAGTTTGCAAAATATCAAGGAAACATTGTTCCATTGAAATAATAGAAAAAAATCAAGGGGCTGGGGAGATGGCTCAGCGGTTAAGAGCACCAACTGCTCTTGCAGAGGACCCGGGTTTGATTGGCAGCACCTACATGGCGGATAAGAGCCATCTTTAACTCCAGTTCCAGGGAAGTCTGATTCCCTCTTCTGACCTGTGTGGCACTGTACGACATGGGTGCACAAACCTACATGCAGACAGTACATTCACACACATAAAAAAATAAATAAAAATTGCCCAGCGTGGTGGCTCACTCCTTTAATCCCAGCACTCAGGAGGCAGAGGCAGGTGGATCTCTGTGAGTTCAAGGCCAACTTGGTCTACAGAGTGAGCTCCAGGCCGGCTGGGACTTAAAGGGAGACCCTGTCTCAAAAATACCAAAAATAAATAAATAAATAAATAAATAAATAAATAAATAAGAAAAAAATAGGAAAAATAAAACATTCTAAGAGTGACACAAGGCTAGACTTGGTGGTTATCTATCTATCTAACTATCTATCTATCTATCTATCTATCTATCTATCATCTATCATCTATCTAAGCATTTCTACAACTCATAGAATGGTTCTCAATTAAACCCAGTCCTGCCCCTCATGCTGCAAAGCCACAAAGAACTCATATGTAACAACATCCAAGCTAAGCGCTATGCAGCCAAGCTTCCAAACCCAGACTCAGCATATCTAGGAACAGTAGGTAAGGCACACAATTCCTCACCAAATAGTACTCAGTCTCTTTTTGTTTCAGTCCAGGGTTAGTCCCCCAGCCATTTCTCTTGCCCCACTTTGAGACCTTCTCTGATTTGCATGGATTGATGGGGTCCCTGTCTGATGCTGACATTGACACAAGTTTACAAGTGAAAGATTAGGGTCAAATATAAGCAACTGCCTCTCTATGCTCATGCACCAGCCCTGGCTCTTACAATCCTTGCCCTCTCTCTTCCACAATAATCCCTGAGCTGTGGATGGGTGAGGTCTAATATAGGAGCCCCATCCAGGGATACACGCTCTAGAGGCTCCCATTCTTTGAAGCTTGACTAGTTGTGGGCTTTGGTTTGCATCCCTCTCTATTGTTTGAGGAAGCTTTACTTGTGAGAATAAAAGAGATGCACTAGTTTTCTCACTGCATATCAATCCAAGTGTTGATGTTCAGCTTTAGATGTGTCTCCTAAGAATGGGGATCTTTCAGATTTATATGTCCTGTTTATGACTAGTTGTGAGATTCTGTAGTAGCATAAGATTCCATAGTTAGTGTATGGTAAGAAAAAAAACTATCAATATCATATCTCTAGACAAATGAAATTTCTTACTATGGCTTTCTTGAATCTCAACACTCTAGAGGTTGGCAGAGGCTGCCAATCTTGAAAGAGCTAGGCCAGCCTTATCTACATAGTGAATTCTGGGCCAGCTGGGATTACAAGGAGACCTTGCCTCAAAAAAGAAAACAAAACAAATCCAAAATAAATAAAACAAAACAAAACAAAAGAGGGCCAAATGAGTCACACAGTCCTCAAAGGATCCAAGTATTATTTGGAGATTCATTTCATAAGCTTCAAAAGAAAGAGTAGTTTGGGGGGCTGGAGAGATGGCTCGAGATTTAAAAGATTGTGACCCATGTTTAGTTCCCCTCACCCACACTGGACAGGTCACATGAGCCTGTAACATTGGATCCACGGCATCTGCACTCATATGTTCATGCACCCAGACACACAGAAACACATAATTTAAAACAGTAAAACTAAGTTTCTGGTTTTGTAAAGAAGAGGAGCTTTTTAAAGGCATGAAGCATGAGCAATTACCTGTTTTCCCGACTTTTTATCTGAATTTTTGCTCATTGCCCACATCCTTTCCCATAATGCATCTCTTTGTTTTGTTTTCTTAGATCTGAGGATAGAACCCAGATTATTTTGTTGGTAGGTAATTTCTCTATTGTTGCTCTAAATACCAAGCAGATGAAATTAATTTCAATCATATGAATATCCTATTAAATATAAGCATAAGTTTATACTTATGCTATTTAACTTAAAATTTTATTAAAAGTTTATTGAGGTGATAGAATTTGCCTTATTGAGAAATGTGCTAAATGCTGTAAATCAATACATCATTTTTAACATTTTAATTAATTTATTATTATTGTGTACATGTGTAGTATGGGTCTGTGACAACTGCAGGCATGTGTCTGACATTGAATAGATGTTGATTTTAGCAGACAACTTTTGGGATTCAGTTCTCTCTGGCCACAGTGGGTTTTGGTATTGAATTCAGGTCACCGGATTTGTGTGACTGTTTTAGATACTGGGCATGCCACTGACCCTGTATTTGAACTTTAAAAGCAATTCTTCTTTATCTTTAAATGCAAAAATATCTTAGAATTTAAAATGATTATTACTTTTGAATTTTGACTTTGGCAATTCATTAATAAAAAAGTGAGAACATGTCAAATAATTGGTATATGATTGTCATAATTCAAACTATTATTTTATCTTCTTATCTTCTTGGTGAGTTGACTATTATGATTTGAATATTTTTGTCTCATGACACATTGTAAGAGGTGGTTTTTTGGAAGATGAATTCTCATGACACATTGCAAGAGGTTGTTTTTTGGAAGATGATTAACTCTAGGATTTAGACCCCACCACAGAATCTCCTGAGTGCTTCATGATTCCTCTGCCAAACACTGACAAAGTAGGTGCATCACTTGGATCCTGCCAGCACCAAGACTCTGTGTTCTGATGATGTTATGATAATATAATATTTGTAGTCTTATTTCTGTTTAGAGAACAATAGATATTCTAGAATATTTGTGAATTTTGTATTTTTAAAAATATTTTATTGAGGATTTGTGTATTTCATTCATTTTCTTTCAGTAAAATTTAGACACATTCCCCTCTCCCTGCCTCCACCCCACCCCAGTTCATGCGTTCTTTCATACATGTCTTGCATCTTTCTCTCAGTCTTTCCAAAGTTTTTCACTGCAGAAGCTTGTAGTTTTCAGGAGAGTTTACTTGTATCTGTTGTACTTCGACCCAGTCTTTATGTTGCTGTTTTTCATTCCCCTTTGTATTGCTCCAACATATACCTATCTAACAATCACATATGTATCAAAATTATGACCTCTGAGAATAAAATGTTTGTTAATTCCAAAATATGTTTAGGAATTCACATCTTCCACCTTTTATTTTATATTACTCTAAAATATGAATATGTACCTTCCATCCATATACAGTAATTACAGAGTCTGAAAATAAGTGGTAGGTTGATTCTAGAGCCCATTAAGAGATATATATTAAAACAACACAACTGCTTTCAGATAGAAAGAAATATAACAGCAATGTTGTTCGGCTTGGCTTTCAACTGGGGATTTGGTGTTAGCATCCACAAATGAGGGAAAACATTCACTGTTTGTTTTTCTGTGACTGCATTACTTCACTTTGCATAATGATTTCAAATTCCATCCATTTACCTGCCAAGTTCATGATGTCATCTTTCTTTACCACTGAATAGAGCTCCATTGCATAAATGTACCACATTTTTGTTATCCACTAGTCTGTTGAGGGACATTTAGGTTGGTTCCAGCTCTTTGCTATTATGAAGAGTGCTGCAATAAACATAGATGTGCATGTATCTTTCTGATAGGACGAGTCTTGTGGGTATATACACAGGAGTGGTATGACTGAGTCAGGTGATAGGCCCGTTTTGAGTCATTTAAGAATCCTCCATACTGCTTTCTATGATGTTTGTACAAGTTTACATTCCCGCCAGCAGTGGAAGTGTGTTCCAATTTCCCTGCAACCTCTTCAGCATTTGGTGTCTTTTCTTTTCTTGATCTTAGCCAGTCTTATCAGAGTGAGATGATAAATGAGAGTGGTTTTAATTTGCATTTCTTTAGTTATTAATTATGTGGACACTCTTTAAGATCTTTCTCAGCCATCTTTAATTCCTCACTGGTGAAGTCTCTGTTCAGCTCTTTACTCCATCTTTTGAGTAGTTCATTTGTTTTTCCTTTGTTTTTCGAATTGTTTATGTATTCTGGACGTTAATGCTATGTCATATGTATTACTGGTGAAGATTTTCTTCCACTCTGTGGGTTTTTTCTTCTCGTCCCTGATTCTTTCTTTCCCTGTACAGAAACGTTTGAGCTTGATGAGGTCTCATTTGTCAACTGTTGACCTTATTTCCTGTGCAGCTGCTGTCTGATTTAGAAAGACTTTTCCTACACCTATGTCTTGTAGGTTGCTGCCAACATTTTCTTCTATTACCTTCAGAGTTTGGGGTTTCAGGTTAAGATCTTTTTTTATTATTATTTATTTATTTATTTATTTATTTATTTATTTATTTTTGTATGTGTATGAATGTACTGTCTGCATGCAGGTCTGTGCACCCATGTCGTGCAATGCCGCGGAGGTCAGAAGAGGGTCTCGGATTCCCCTGGAACTGGAGTTCTCCTGGAATTGGAGTTACAGACGGTTCTTAGCCACCATGTGGGTGCTGGGGATCGAACCTGGGTCCTCTGCAAGAGCGTCGGTCCTCTTAACCGCTAGGCTATCTCTCCAGCCCCCAGGTTAAGATCTTTGATCCACATGGAGTTTATGTTTGTACAGGGTGAGAGGTAGGGGTTTAATTTTGTTCTTCTGCAAATGGTGATCCAGTTTTGCTGGCACCATTTCAAAGGGGCAAAAACACTCAAAGGAGGATGGATAGCATCTTAAGAAAATTTTGTATTTTTGTAAAGAATATTTGTGAAGAAATTGTATATGGATAATTTTTATTAGAAATGTTTTACTTTTTAGTAGTCTATATATTCTTGACCTTAATGCTCTGTTAGATGTATCAGTGGTGAATGTTTCCTCCCACTCTGTGGGTTTTCTCTTCAATTATTTCATTGTTTCTTTTGCTATCCAGAAGCTTTTGAGTTTGATGAGGTCCCATTTGTTGACTGTTGACCTTATTTCCTGCGCAGCTGCTGTGTGATTTAGAAAGTCTTTTCCTATGCCCATGTCTTGTAGGTTGTTACCAACTTTTCCTTCTATCACCTTCAGGGTTTTGGGTTTCATGTTGAGATCTTTAATCCACTCGGAGTTGATTTTTGTACAGGGAGAGTAGTAGGGGTTTAATTTTGTCTTTCTACAAAAGGTGATCCAGTTTTGCCAGCACCATTTGCTGAAAATGCTATTCTTCATCCATTGAGTTTTCTTTTGCTCCATATTTTAGAGTAATATAAAATTAAAGAAGGAAAATGTGAGTCTCTAAACATAAAAAAAGATTGAGAAAAGGATGCAGGACAGTTATGGCAGTATGCATGATCTGGGGTGACGTGGGGGGAAGAGAAAGGGGAATATGCTTAAATTGAACTAAAAGAATGATGTCTGAAATACACAAAATATCAATAAAAGCATTCTTAAAATGTTTTATATGAATTTTTCTCTGTTAAAACTTTTAAGTGACAATAGAGAGGTGTCTTGGTGTTTATGAGCACCCTTACTCTTGTGGAGGATACAGGTTTGATTCCTAGTACTCATACATGTTAGTTAACTGTCCATAATTTCAGTTCCAAAGAATCTGTCACATTCTTATGGCTTCCATGTGTTTTTCACACCATAGGTTCACTAACATTCATACAGGCACTGTATTCCTACATAGAAAAGTAATAAAGAAAAAATATATACATATGTCTTTGTCATTTGCCACATACATATTGATTTACCAAATACACAGTGATCAAAAGGCAGTCAAAATTTCAAATTGCAGGACATCCATTGTGTTGAGAATTCAATAAAGGTTTGTATGTTTTTATGTGTATGTGTGTGTGTGTGTGTGTGTGTGTGTGTGTGTGTGTGCAGCATGTATGAATGCCTAGGTAAAGCCAAGAACAAATATAAATTGTGGCGCATGCAGTCATTATTGGAACTGGATACCTGGAATAGCAAGGAGGCCATAGGGGCAGGCAATGAGTGCTGCTAAGAAGGCTATACGAATTGCCAAAAATGAATGAAGAATTTGAGCAAGTAATTTATGATTAAATTAACAGAGTTTTAGTCTTTCATATCAACTATTAGTATACTATGAAAGGAGGATTAAAAAAATATATGTTTTAAATGTTTCTCTAACTACAATAGTGTAAATATATTTTGGATTCTTCCAGTATTACTGAGTAGCTAGATATCATTTTGCTAATATTTGTTTTTCTTTTAAGGAAAATACCTTTTCTACCTAGTTTATTAATCATGAAACAATATTCACTGATGTCTTTTTCATATGCCAAATGATGTTCCTCAATGCATTTTCACAGAATATCATTACTTTAAATTTGCATTAGATGGAAGCAATATACTACTATATTGGTTAGTATATTTGTCAACTGTTGCTACAAAATATGAAAGTGATGAGCTAAAAATTCTTGGATTTTAAACAAGTTATTTTCTTTTATTTCATGTTGATGGGTTAGTTTTAGTTAGAACTTTGATCATAAAACATGGATTTGTCTCCAATCTGAAGTTTAGATAATGTATTTCCCATAGGTTAATTATTTTCACTGGGCCACTGAGTGAGCTATGGATTGGAACATATAAACGAGAGGCACACAGTGGGACACTAACAATTGTCCATGAGTGTGACAACCCCCCCCAAAAAAGTGGAGAGTTCTAGGTCTTCCCTTAACAAGTATCAATTATCAAAAGAAAATGGCAAGTTCTACCCAGTCATGTCAGCGAGGTGGGGAAATGTTTTCCAATTTATAGGGATGAAGAGCAATAATAGAAAGAGATTTTAAACATAGAAAAGCATTTACAATTAGAATTGATCTTAAAAATTGCATTAGTCAAAAGTATTTACTTTCATCTGAAATGCTTGCAAAGTTATTTTATTAAATATTATTTATTTTTTACTCCATTAAAAATCATTCTATTTATTTTTTTTTCAGCACTTCTTATTTCATTTCTGTAGCTCATTTTTCCATGTATTTCAGACTCCCTTGTCTGTCCTTAGCCACTCTGCCCTCCTGGAGCTGACTATTTCTTGGCCCCTTCCTCACTAAGTATGATTTTCTTCAAGTTCTTCATAGGGCTGATTTCTTTCCACATTATCTATTATCTCTTTTCTGCTCCATTTCCACTCTATGGCATTCAATCCTGTTACTTCTCCTTAATTTATTCCCTCATCTTGCCTGCCTCACTTGCCACATTCCCTGCTGTTTTGTCTTATCTTTTACTTTAGAGTTACTACTTTTGATAACTTGGAGTCTTTATATTAAATCAGTACTAAATATTTTTCCAGTACTTCTTTATTTCTGCATGATATTTGTATTTTATTTTTGACTAATTATTTTAAGTGCTGTTCCTCTAAGATTTTTTTTACCTGTATGTGAAGTTGGTTCTCTCTATAGCTACTCATCTATATTAAACATTAGCATCATTAAGAGACTTCTCTAGAGAGGTTTTTCCTCATTTTTTTTCTAAAATATTGCTCCACTGGAGTTTTGGGTGTTGAAGGAGAATGCAGTCCTTGTCTTAGACAGATATAAATCTGGCTGTCTGGAGTCTAGGTCTTATGGCTTTAATACAATATATTTCAAAGCCTACATTTTAAAACTTTTCCTGCACTTAACAATGGATAAGCCATTAAGAACAGTGGTTGCTATTGCAGAAGACCTGAGTTTGAATCCCAGAACCCACATGGCAGCAAACAATGACCTGTTACTCCAGTTGCATGGTATCTAGCTCTTTTCTCTCCTCCAGAGGCACTCCATGACACAAATAAACTTGCATACATGCAGGAATAGCATTCTGACATAAAATAAAATGAATTTAAATATTTTAAATAAAATTAAAACCCCCTTCATATTCTGTATTTTCTCTTCATTATATATGTATGTCTATGTGTGTGTGTGCGTGTGTATTTGTATTTGTGTGTGTGAGAGAGACAGAGACAGAGACACAGAGTGACATAGAGAACCTTTACTTTATTCTTATCTCTACTTTCTGAGGTCTTTGTTCTGATAACTTTGGGTCAGTCCTCAGCTTTGCCTCTAATACTAATCTTTCCTTGCTACTACATCAAAGACAGAATGCCTCTCAATTTCCTCCTTTGGATATTTTCTTTCTATGCATGAATGGTCATATTTCCTTTACTGTCCTTTGTGTTTTTAATCTACTGAAAGGAAACAAGTTGTAATGAATGGCCTTAAACTTGTTATCAGCATTCCTTTTTCTTAAAATGTATGAATACCCTATGTATTAACATATTATTGTGAATATATTCTTTAAAATTAAAATAACTTGAATCAAAATTTAACATGCTTTACTGAATAAAATGTAACCATATCTCATTTTATGTAGGCACATTGCATAATATTACTAATATTGTGAACCTATGTCATTTTTCACAAAATTTATTAATACATTTATTTTTATCATTTAATTTATTGAAAAGTAATTTAAGGGGCTGGAAAGATGTCTCAGTGGTTAAGAGCACCAACTCCTCTTGCAGAGGACCCAGGTTTGAGTCCTAGCATCCACATGGCAGCTAAGAACCATCTTTAACTCCAGTTCCGAGGGAATCTAACGCCCTCTTCTGACCTCCATGGCTTTGCATGACCTGGGTGCACCAACCTACATATAGAGAGCACACTCATACACATAAAATAAATAAATAAATAAAAATTAAATAAAAAAGAAAAGTAATTTAAGACATTATGAGTGCATATGTCTCTATAGATGGATATGTCTCTTTGAATTTACTAAACTTTCAAAATGAGAGAAATGGTAAAGTTTGTACATGAACTCACTTTGTGATGGTTAATCCTGGGTGTCAACTTGACTGGACTAAGGAAGAAATAAGAGAAAAAGGATCTTCAGATTGGACCACCTCAACCCAGATGGCCCACTCCAAATGTGGGTGTTACCTTCTGCTGGCCAGCAGTATTAAAGGCCATGCCAGAGGGATCTGGTCCCTTTTTTTCCTGCAGCTTGCCTCTCTCATCTGGTGAGTTTGTCTTGATGCTGTGATCAACCTTTCAGGTCCCAGCATGTACTGAGACCAGCAGATCTCCTAGAATCCATTGGGCCTTCAGCAACAGATTGGGACTACTGAGACATCCAGCCTTGTAGATTGAGCAGTTCCCTGGATTCTCAGCCTCTCCAGTGCAGCACATCTACTGATGGACTCCTTGAACTCTGTCACATGAGCAAATCAATAAACTGTATATAGCTATATATTCGTCCAGTTGCTTCTGTTTCTTTAGAGAACCCTGACTAATACAGATTTTGGTACCAGGAGTGGTTATAGAGAAACAGAATTGAAAGGATGAATTTCTTTAGTGGGCTTGGTAGTTTCTGGAGCCAGCTCTCCAACCCAATGAAGCCTAGAGTTACTGAAGGCTCTTCTGGTGGCATGAAGAGGAATGATAATCCTTGGTGCAGACTATTTGATGTAATTATGAAGATAGATCCATTTGACTCACCTAATTCACCTCTTGTGTGAAGCAGGAATTTAATGACTCTCTATATAAAACATTTGAGAAGTTGTGGAAAAATAAGGAAAATAACGATGTTGCCTGGTTGCTCCTAGCATCTCTGGATAAAGTGATAGAGGAAAATAAGGAGCTCAGTGATAAAATTAACCAGTTCCAGATTCGAAACAACAGTTTAAAAGTTTCCAAGTGTGCTCTGGAAGAGCATCTTCTCTCCTGCAGCCAAAGAGCTAAAGCGGCAGAAAAACCAGCTGGAGCCCTTATTATACATTTGGCTGATTTACAATGCAAATTTAATTCCTAGCCATGAAGAGTGTCAGCAGTCAAAGTGAAAGCACTGGTGGGGAAAGGGTGGAACCCTGAAACTTGGGATGGAGATGTGTGGGAAAACCAAGATGATGATTTTGAACCCTCGGATTCTGAGGGATTTTCTTTATCTGAGGAATTAATCTCCCCGCCCTCAGCAGAGAATCCACACCCTGCAGATCCCTCCTCCCCACCCTTGCCTGAGGAAACTAATCACCCCTCCCAGTGGGAGATAATATCCCTCAGGCCCAACAATTGTTGCCTCTAGACCTATAACCAGATTGAAGTCTAAGCAAGCCCCTCAAGGTGAGATAGAAAGGGTGGTCCATGAGGAGGTGTGCTATACCACTAAAGAAATTAATGAGTTTGCCGATTCATTCTGGCTAGGAATATAAAATTGGATCAGATTGAGTTTATCGATATGAGCCCACTGAGTAGAGATTCTAGGTTTAACATGGAAGCTCGAGTGGTTAAAAAAGGTGTTAAAAGTTTATTTGAATGGTTGGCTGACATATTTATTAAAACATGGCATACTAACAGCGAGTTAGAGATGCCTGATATTCTTTGGCATAATATTGATGAAGGGATTGTGAAGGTCAGGCAGATGGGCATGCTCGGGTGGATTCAAAGTGTAAAACCACATTCTCCACAATATGAGGACGCAAAGGACATGCATTTCACTGAGTTTATAAGATGGACAGTACCGAGAGAGACACCAGAACATTTGAAGAGCTTTGTTTTTGCTCTATTTCTTATGCCAGATCTTACAGTTAGAGAAGTTGTTGCTCACTTGCATAAATTAAATGTACATGTAATAGGTTTAACAGGTCCTCAGGGTAGGCATCAAGTAGCAGCACTGAATCACAGAAGGCCAGATGAGTGTAGTTATCATAGTTATCATAATGGGTGGCAAAGGCAAAACATTGCCTATAATGGCATGACCCGAAATGATTTTGGAACTGGCTAATTAATCATGGTGTTCCCAGGAACCAAATACATAAGAAGCCTACTAAATTGTTATTTGATCTGTATAAGCAGAAAAGCTCTATAACAAATGACAGGAAGTCAACATTGGATTTCAACAGTAGTGAATCCCGTCCAGTTAATCAGTTTCTAGACTTGACAGTTCACAGCCCCAGAACCCCTTGAATAAAGGGGTGGCCAGGTTCTGGTGAGGAAGGAACTTGTCACAATACCAAAGAGTTATACTGTTTGCATTCCTCCTGTCCTTCACCAGAGGAACCTGAGGCCTTTTACTAAGGTAACTGTACACTGGGGAAAAGGAAATAATCAGACCTTTTGAAGCCTATTGGATACTGGTTCTGAGTTGACACTGATCCAAGGAGACCCTAAAAAGCATTGTGGCCCTCTGGTTAAAGTAGGGGCTTATGGAGGTCAGGTGATAAATGGAGTTTTGGCTGAAGTCTGACTCAGAGTGGGCCCAGTGGGTCCCAGAACTCATCCTGTAGTTATTTCCCCAGTACCAGAATGTATAATTGGGATAGATATAATTAGGAATTGGCAGAATCCCAACATTGGTTCCCTGACCTGTGGAGTGAGGGCTATTATGCTTGGAAAGGCCAAATGGAAACCATTGGTGTTGCCTTTACCAGGGAAAATAGTGAACCAAAAACAGTATCATATCCCTGGAGGGATTGCAGAAATTAGTGCCACCATGAAGGATTTGAAAGATGCAGGGGTGGTGATTCCTACCACATCTCCATTTAACTCTCCAATTTAGCCTGTGCAAAAGACAAATGGATCATGGAGAATGAGAGTTGACTATCGAAAACTCAACCAAATAGTGACACTAATTGCAGCCACTTTACCAGATGTTGTGTCCTTACTTGAGCAGATTAATATGTCTCCTGGTACCTGGTATGCAGCTATTGATCTGGCCAATTCTTTCTTCTCAATACCAGTTCATAAGGACCACCAGAAGCAATTTGCTTTCAGCTGGCAATGCCAACAGTATACCTTTACTGTCTTACCTCAGAGGTATGTTAACTCTCCAGCCTTGTGCCATAATTTAGTTAGAAGGGATCTTGATTGCCTGATTCTTCCACAAAATATCACACTGGTCCACTATATTGATGATGTTATGCTGATTGGACCCAGTGAGCAAGAGGTAGCAGCTAGTCTAGACTTGTTGGTAAAGCTTATGCTCATGAGAGGATGGGAAATAAACCCACCCAAATAAAATTCAAGGGCCGTGTACCTCAGTGAAGTTTCTAGGGGTTCAGTGGTGTGGAGCATGCAGAGACTTTCCTTCTAAGGTAAAGAGTAAGTTGTTGCAACTGGCCCCTCCTTCCACCAAGAAAGAAGTACAAGGTTTAGTGGGCCTTTTTGGATTCTGGAGGCAACACATTCCTCATCTGGGTGTGTTATTATGACCCATATATTAGGTGACTCAGAAGGCAGCAAACTTTGAGTGGGGCATGGAACAGGAAAAGGCTCTTCAACAGGTCTAGGCTGCAGTGCAGGCTGCTCTGCCCCTAGGGCCATATGATCCAGCAGACCCAATAGTGCTTGAGGTATCAGTGGCAGATAGAGATGCCATCTGGAGTCTGTGGCAGGCTCCCATAGGGGAATCACAGTTGAGGCCCTTGGGATTTTGGAGTAAAGCTCTACCTTCATCTGCAAACAACTATTCTCCTTTTGAGAGACAGCTCTTAGCCTGCTATTGGGCCTTAGTGGAAATTGAACGTTTGACAATGGGCCACAAAGTCACCATGTGAACTGAGCTGCCCATCATGAGCTGGGTGTTATCTGACCCACCAGACCATAAAGTAGGAAGTGCACAGCAACAGTCCATTATTCAAATGGAAGTGGTATATATGTGACAGGGCACAGGCAGGCCCTGAGGGCACAAGCAAGGTACATGAAGAAGTTGCCCAAATGCCTATGGTTCCCACTCCTGTTACAATGCCTCCTGGGCTTAAACATGCACCTATGGCTTCATGGGTTTTGCCCTATGATCAGTTGACTGAGGAAGAGAAGACTAGGGCCTGGTTTACTGATGGTTCTGCACGCTATGCAGGCACCACCCAGAGGTGGACAGCTGCAGCATTACAGCCAATTTCTGAAACAACCCTAAAGGACACTGGTGAAGGAAAGTCTTCACAGTGGGCAGAACTTCGGGCAGTGCACATGGTTGTGCATTTTGCCTG